>LPNX011044168.1:267306-287191 GCA_001517045.1 Pseudotsuga menziesii | reverse complement strand
TTTAAAAGACATGGGAAACTCTAAAGACATAGGAAACTCCTTTTTTTAAAGAATTTTATTTTAAATAAACATTATGGATAGTAAGAACATATATTATTATTACTATTACTATTATTATTATTATTATTTTCGCTTTAAATCTTTTCATTTTATTGTCAAATTATTTTCATTGTAAATAGTATTATTCAATTTGAAACTAAAATATGTTGATTTTGTTATTAAGATTTTGTGAAATATGTTGCTTTGAATAGAGATCATAGAAATAAGAGACATTAATGATGAAAAAACATACCCATGGGCCTAATAAGAAAGTAGCAGTGAAGACTATATTGTAAAAATACTCGTACATGTGTGAATACCAAGACATTGTTGAAGAACGTTAGTCATTAAATGGGATAAATGTTAGTGAGTTAATGCTATAAATATTACGTAGTAGCCTGCATGCATTTTTATGTACGTACACATAGGAACATGTGTGCTCTCCTATACATGTGTGCACGCTCCTATTGCTAGTTAAAAAAACAGAGATCTTCCTTCCTGGGTTTGCTACCAATTTTCATGGGTTTTCTATCACTCTTCGCGTGTTTTGTGCTGTTGAACTTTGCAATTTGGATCACACTCAATCATCAATTGGACAGTCTTTTATCTGTTGGATAGAAGATCAGTCTTGGAATCTAGCAAACATCTTTAGTGGTCTTGGAATTTAGTAGATACACTCAAACTACAAGTTTTCATTACAAGAAGAGATCATTTTGAAAAGGCATTGTGAATTGTAAATAATTGTTTTCATTTGCAACTTAATCACAATATTTGAGATCATTTCATTGATTTATGTTTTATCATATTCCTACAACAATATCTCTCTCATAGACAACAATTAATTTCACAAGAATAATTCCCAAATTCACATCTAAACAAGTCTCATATTCTCCATACAAGATGAAGTATGCAATGTTAACTAATAATGATTTGCACATGAATATATTTTGATTTCACAAAATGATGGAATAGATGAATTTATCTCTTGAGACTCTTCAATTTGGAAAAAAAACATTTGACACAATCATGGGACAAGGTCCATATTGAATAGTTCACCAAATTGTCCATATTGTCTATACAAGATGAAGTATGCAATGTAGATCAATAATGATTTGCACATGAATATGTTTTGATTTCCCGCAAGGATGGCATAGATAAGGTTCTCTCCTAAGACTCTTCAATTTGTATAAAAAACTTGGAAGCAATCATGGGAGAGGGTCCATATTGAATATTTCACCAACTTGTCCATGCTCTCCTCTTCATGCTACATTTATCATAACATGCCTTTGAGCTTGACAAGGGTACATCTACCTCAATGATTTCTCTTTCCTTCGGGGGATTTGCAACCTACTTATTGTGTAATTAGTCATTTTTTTCTATTTAGTTAGTGTAACTTAATGAGTGTAATTTATTCAATTTACTCCCAAGACATTTAAACATGAACTTGTGTCTTCCCTCACAACTAATGTGGCATATTAGGTGTAATGTCATCTCATACGAAGGTGTTGGAAATGAAGAATATTTCACTCATCTTCTTGTGACTTCCAAAAAAAATTTAATATGAAGGAAATCATAATCCTATAACTGTAATACATGCAAACTTGACTCTCTTTACTTGACTCAAATAGAGTATAGAAATGAAATTTTAGTTCGGACATAAAGAGATACCTTTAATCAATGTTTATGTATCAATGCCAATAATTTCCATAATAACATATCTGTAATTTAGTTAATTATGTTGGAACGCATCATGTTTCTTTTATAATGGAACTAATACCTTATTTCTTGCTTCTTATGCAGGGGTAGACCTCATAGTTTTGATAAAGAAACTTTTGGAGATGGGAAAATCACGTAACAAAGTGAGAAAAACTAGAAGGAATATGCCCATTGAAAAGGAAAATGAGGTAAGAGAAAAGGCCAGGTTGGCAATGGACAGAGTGAGACATGATCCAAACATTTCCATTGATAGTGTGACCAATCCTAACACACTTGATGATAGAAAAACCTCTAGTTCAGAACCACGAGCGAAGCGGTTGTGTCCAATAGACCCAATGCAAATTCCAACATCAACACAGTCTCCAACCAACAATTCATCAATGAGCCATGTGGAAGCTCTTGAAGACATAGGTATATTAAGAGACGATGATTATCAATAATTGGACATAGGAGCAATGATTAATTTGCAATATTTCCAAGAAGACCACAACCATGCTGAGAACACTCCCAATATGGAACAACATTTGAATGAAGCACCACAACAAAGAATATTTGGGATTCATAGCTCATGTCTACCTTCCCTGCGTTGACTGTCTAGTGCAAGAAAAAGTACTCCTAGATGTATCCATAGGGAGGAAATTTGTCTGTCATGCCTTGAAGGTAAGTTTCCCAAATGCACTATCAATTGGCAATGTAGCAAGTTAATGAAGAAGTATTTTGAATCCAAAGGCGATGTAGGTAAATGTCAATTATTACTATGTCTATTAAAGTCAAATTGTTTAGTTGTTGTTAGGAAAACTCTGGGCATAAATATGGTTATAAGTTCAGAGGCTAACAATCATATTTTTAGAAATATCCAATCAGCTTTTAATGGGATTAGGAATATGTCTTGTACTAAAGATCTTTGTGCAGCTCGTCATTTGTTATTAGAATCAGTTGTAAGTAAGTCCACATGGAAACTTTGCCTCATATCAGACACTTCTCACATACTTAAATTAAACAAACAAATTGTTAAAAAGTACTCTGTTATAAGAGAAAATATTGAGATTCCATGTGCAAAATATGGTTGGGATTTTGTCGACAGGTTTCCTTGTCGAGATATGAAGCTATTTGATGTTGATAAGGACTTAGTACAAAAGTTCTAGCATGATCATACCAGACCTTCATCTAACCAAAGTGAGGTGATAAAGTTGAGAAAAGGTTCTACTAAACGTGAACCCCATGTCAAACACTTCCTTCACACGACACGGAATGAACTCTAAGAGATATTCAAGAATGAGAACACACAATTGAACCTGGGCCAAAGGTCCTTTGAGAAATGTAAACCATGGTATGTTCATATATGAATTGATCGAAACACATGTTGTTGTAGATACCATGTAGAATATGAATATTTTTATGACACGTATAAACATATATTTTGTGATTTGCATACTAACATTGAGAAGGGATGCAATGAATCCATAATACCACCAAATACATCAAGAGATTTTATCGGTAGCGTCATGTGCCCAAGGCATGAAGGACAAAAATAATATGGAAAATCATGACTATATGGGAATTGTTCCAGTTGCAGTGGGTTTTCTCTTTTGAACCATTGCATTCATGGAAGCAATGAGCATCAATTTGGAAGTATGATCATGGAGATGCAGAGCTTCAAGTACGTAACCTATCAATCAGATAGTGTGAAGGAAAATAAAAATATTGCATTGGTGAAGTCACAAGTGCAAATGATTATTGCATGTTTTTCCTCTTACACATTTAGTTTCTACATATACATTCTTTAACGGTGACATTCTAATACAGGCCTTGTTTTCATCGAAACATGTATGGGTATGTGATTGTTTTACAGAGTTCTACAAGAAAACCAAGCAGTATGTTTAGCATGTGCATGTAGTGTGATGGAAGGATGAGAAATACAGAAATTGCAGGGACAACTTTCCCATTAGGACCATATTGTCAATTTTGGATTTTGTAGAAAACTACACCCTTCAACCAAAAAATGAAATTCAAATTCAATACTACCATTTCAACCAAGTCAGCATCATGGTAGATATTACATATAGGCATGGCCCTGAGAGCGGCATTAAAAACAAGATAATATAGAAGGAGACAAACGTTTACATAAGTGATGATAGATGCCATGATCTGCAATATGTGCAACATTGTTTTTGAATTTTCTATGATCAGCTAAAGGAGGGATATGTACATATGGATCAGCATTGGATATGGTCAGATGGTTGTGCGGACCAGTTAAAAAATTCCTCTGAGTCTTCCAATGGATGAGTATGTTGCATAAGACTTACAATGTGCTGCATATATGAAACTACTTTGAGACCGAGCATGACAAAGGTCAACATGATGGGGTTGGTGCATGCATTAAGACTGTACTACAAAGGGAGGAGATGAGGTTTACCAAAAATCCCCGTATCAAAGATACAAAATCCATAATTCAACGGTGGTATACAACAATGTCAAGCTGAACTAAAGTGAAACATATATCAACAAGGGAAAGAAGGGAAGTTGGGAATTTTTTTCAAGTTTTTGGTTCTTATAGTTGCGACACAGTACAAGGAACATGTGGATTTTATTTGGTTCGAAGCTCAACCAAAGACCTATTTGAAATATGGATGTGGAAACTTGCTTTCTTTTGCATCCCTTGTAGTAGTGGTGAATGGGATGAATGCAAATGCATGGATTGGGTTGATGATTGGGAACGTATGTCATTTGTAGTAGACTCATGTGTAGTAGTTGAAACAACCCACTTAGAGGAGGATCAGTCAACAATTTTGATAGGCTATGACCATATCTTAGATATTGTACATCGAGGACACATATATGCAGTTGTTTCCCTGAAAGGCAATGAATGGGGCATGGATTATTGGTTGGAACAATGCATTCAAGGTAATAAAATCCTAAATGGACCATTGATTGATGATGAAGGAAATTAATTTATTATTGGATCGATGGTGGTTGAGGGTGAATATCTTACACTAGATGGGAAATCAAGAAGAACTAGTGGGCATGTATTCATGGATTACAGATCATGTTCTATGGTCTATCACTTCACAAACTTGATTGTTGGCACAAACATCCATCTACAAAGAATGTCAAACAAGAAATCAACCAAGGTACGTTACTTCTTTCCTCATTTAGAGCACGAGATATTGATGGAGACAATTAGAAACAGAAAGGATCCAGATGGCTATATTGAATGAGATTAAGTAATTGTGCTTACACTCCTCTTACACTACCACAATAGCCTAATGTTCAACCAATCCTACCCTAAACGTTCGAAAACTTCTATGAGATGACTATTTAGATTGGTTAACCACTCCTCCTTCGACTTACACAATGTATTTCACACGTACAATGAGGCATGGACAGGGTCAGTGCATTGTTTCCAAGGTTGCATGGACCCCACTCGGGTGAAACCTTAGTTCGCAAAATATGGCCCAGAGGCATGCGTGGGCTATGCAAAGTTGGGGGGACGCCACCCAAGCCATAATCTCATTCCATGATCCCAATGGATCTGAATATTCATCGATTGCAGCCCCGTTCAATGTTCTATGCCTGCAAAAGCCGTTGAGGGATTCCTAGGCCAATTCAAGGCCGGGGTCCAAAAACCAAACCAAACAGTGATTTCTGATTTCATCAGCTCTTGTAGGTGTTTTTGGGCATGGTTTCCATGGGCATACTAGCCACGGCCTCCTGGAATAGGGCTTTGTAGGGATGATGCACCGTTTCCAGGTTTGCGTGGTGGTTACTGGGGTAAAACCCTAGTTTGAAAAATATGGTTTGGAGGCATGCTCGGGCTGTGTAGAGTCAAGAGGAGGCTATCCTGGCCATAATATTATGCCACAATCCAAAAAAAACCAATGGTTTTTCAATTGGAGCCTTGGTAAATGTTCTATGGGGAGTTGCAGTAGGCTTGCAAAATTCGTTTAGGGACACCTGGGCCAATTCAAGGCCGGGGTCAAAAAACCAAACCAGTTAGAGATTTCCAATTTAGTTAGCTCCTACAGGTTTGTTTGGAAATAGCCACCATGGGCATGCCACCCCCAACTACCAGACACATGTTTTTGCAGGGCCGATGCACCATTGTCAGGGTTGCATGGTGGCTAGTCGTGTGAAAACCTAGTTTGAAAAATATTGCCTAGAGGCATTCTTGGGTCATGTGAAGTCAAGGGAGAGGCCACGTAGGATATTATCCTATTCCATAATCAAAATGGAACTATTTTTTTGTTGATTGGATCCTCGGTCAACATTCTATGGTGAGTTGCAGTAGGCCTACAAAAGTCATTCATGGACGCTTGGAACAATTCAAGGCCAAGGCCCCAAAACCAAACTGGGTGGATATTTCTAATTCTAGTGAATCCTATAGGTGTGTTTGGGCATGGTTGTTGAGGGAAGGCTACCCACGGCCATCTCGCACAGGGTTTTTTAGGGTCGGTGCACCGTTGCTAAAGTTGCATGGTGGTTACTGGGGAAAAACCCTAGTTTGCAAAATATGGCATGGAGGCATGCACGGGCTATGCAGAATCATGGGGGAGGCCACCCTATACATAATCTCATGCCACAATCCCAATAGAATTTATGATTTGTTGATCAGATCCCCAATCAACATTCTATGGCAAGTTGCAGTAGGCTTGCAAAATTCGTTCAAGGATGCCTAGGCCAATTCAAGGTCGGGGCCCAAAAACCAAACTGGGAGGCGATTTTCGATTCCTGCAGCTCTTGTAGGTGTGCTTGGGAATTGCCTCCATGGGAAGGCCACCCCCGATCTCCTGGAATGGGGTTTTGTAGGGTTGGTGCACCATTTATAGGGTTGCATGGTGGTTATTGGGGTGAAACCCTAGTTTGCAAAATTTGGTCTGGAGGCATGCCCGAGAGCTATTGCATGATGATTATACCTATCTCTCTTGATTTGTGTGCCTATGTGAGATCTCATTTGCGTATTCTCTCTACTGTTGGTTATCATTTCTTGTGATCATCATATATTTTCATGCCACTTTCAACTCGACATAACTCGGCAACCGGACGTCAAATCGAAAAATCATTGACTTTGTTGGTATCCTAGAATTCTACTACCCCTTGGGGGGCCTCTCCATTGTGTTTTTATGGACCAATGACTTCATTGCTCATCAGTTTCATAAACTAAGGTTTTTCTTAGTTTCCTATAATGAAACTCTTGCATTGGTGGGTCAACTATGGAAAACCCTCCACCATGCCAGTCTTGGTAGTGTTCCCATATTGGAATTTCCCATGCACACTTTCTGGATCCAATGGCATGCAATCTTTCTGCTCCATTTGGTTTTTCTCTCCTGGGCCGAGAGTCACCAAGTATCCTTGAATGACATTTTCCTGCAACATTCAACTCGACATAACTCAAAAACTGGAGGTCCAATCGACGAACCGTCAACTCCGTTGGTCTCCTAGCATTCCATTACCTATAGGGGAACCTCTCCACCATGTTTTCGTATCGCAGTAACTTCATTATGCATTGATTTCATAAACTAGGATTTTTCTCATTCTCCTCCAATGCAACTCTCGCATTGGTGGGCCAAATATGAAAAAACCTCCACCGTGCCAGTATTGGTAGTGTTGCGATATCGACATTTCACATACACACTTTCTAGATCCAACAACATGCAATCTTGCTGCTCCCTTTGGTTTTTCACTCCTGAACCGAGAGTCACCAAGTGTCCCTGAACGACATTTTCATGCAACTTTCAACTCGACATAATTTGGCAACCAAAGGTCAGATACATGAACCATTGACTCCTTTGGACTCCTGGAATTCCATTACCTAGAAACCAATATACCATATACCTAGAATCTATGTACCTACACTACAACAAAGAAACTAGAGTTTCATGAATTACAAGTAGAAGTGCATAATTGTATGAATTATAAGTAAAAATTCATACATGGATTACAAGTATATAGACAATTAGGGTTTCATGGATTGAAATAAATTCTCATACATAGATATGATGTGTTATTTTATTCTCTCTTATGTAGAACCACTTATACCATATACCTAATCTACAAGAGAAAATAGAAAAAAAACTAGGGTTTCACGAACTACAAACCATAAACCCAAAAACTAGGGTTTGTAAATTTAAACATATAACTACAAACTAGGGTTTTATGAAGTAGAAATTCACATACATAGAGATGATATGCTATGTTAGTCTCACTTATATAGAAATACTTAAACCATATACCTAAGCTACATGCACAAATAGGAAAAAAAACTAGGGTTTCATGAACTACAAACCAAAACCTAAAAACTAAGGATTACAAATTTACACATACATCTACAAACTAGGACCATATACTTACATAAATAAACTTAGACCATATACCTAATCTATAAGAACAAATGTAAAAAAAGATATGGTTTCTTGAACTACAAACCACAAACTTGAATGCTAGGGTTCACAAATTTATGCATAGAACTACAAAGTAGGGTTTATGAACTCATTAGGTTTATATCATTATATTTGTTACTGTTACTCAACTAGAAACTAGTAGACCATATACCTAGAAGATATGTTCCTGCACTACAACGTAGCTAGGGTTTCATGAACTACAAACCACAAACCTAAAAACTATGGTTCACACATGTTACATATAGAACTAAAAACCAAGGTTTATGAACTCATTAGGTTTATATAATTAGATTTGTTAGTGTCACTCAACTAGAAACCAATATACCATATACCTAGAATATATGTACCTTCACTACAACAAAGAAACTAAGGCTTTATGAATTACAAGCATAAACAAATAATTGTATGAAGAAGAATTAGAGACACATCAACTTGATTAACATAAGGGTTAAATTTTCCTCATTAATTAACATCAAATTGATTAACATAAGGGTTAAATTTTCCTCATTAATTAACATCAACTTGTGGAATTTGTGCATGATAAACCATAAATAGTATTTCATTTGATTAGTCTATAAAGAATATGTGACATATGACTACAATCCTAGGCATGTTCATATACAAAAAAAAAGTTACTTTATAAGAGGATACAAGAGATGGCTAGGTAGGGTTGGTTGTTATTGTTTCCCTCCTAGGTTTGGGGTTTCCTTATTGGTCATAAACCCTAGGTTACGCATGTTAACCCAAAAACACCATTTGGGTTAGGGTTTCCTCATTGATTATAAATCCTAGGTTATGCTTTCTAACCTTTAAACTTCAGTTAGGGTTTCCGTGTTGATTATAAACCCTAGGTTATGCATGCTAACCCTTAAACTTCAGTTATCCTATGCCAAAGAAAGAAGTACAAGAGATCATTAAAATTGCAAGTGCTCAACAATCGCATAAAAAATATGTATGTGTTCAATGAGAGTAAGCAATGCCAACTTCATCTTCAAATGATATAAATTTCCAAATTTATCAAAATCAATGTTTTCCAAGTAGATGTAACAAATGCAAGCCAACAACGGTCATGTTCAATATGATTCTCAGCTCATCAATACTATGAAATTTCTAGTCAATCAAATGGTAAGAGAAGATCATTCCAATATCAATTTCTAGATTGCAAAATGAGACAACAATTACTATGTAAATACCAAAGGCAAACAAGTTCTTTCTATTCCAATTTGGACAATGAATAAGACTGTCAAACCAATGATATCTTTCATCCAAGTATGATTGTCCCAATATGTTACTTCAAGTCAAAGTAAAGATGCAATAGCTATTCCAATTTCAAGTTTGCAATTAGGAAGACAATTATTAAGTAAATGCAAGTGGACTACAAGTATTTTCAATTCCAACTTGTTCAGTCAATGGGACTGTCAAGCTAAATGTAATTTCCAGCCAAGACAAATTTTACTATGACTATCCCAAATAGTAATTTCCAGTCAAGCCAAGAGTGGAAACAAGTACCTATATGATAGTCCTCAACAAATATGATATATTGTACATGTTTTTTAGAGGTCTTTTTGGTATTTTTGTAGTGTAAATGTATTTGTAGATCACTGTCAAAACTTCTTACGTATGGATGGAAATATCACTGATGTACACAGTCCTCTAGGACTGTGTATCTATCACAAAGGAAGGTAATGTTGAGGAGGGATAGGGTAGGTGTTAGTACGTTGGTTCAATAGGAGTTAGGGTTCAACAAAGGGCTAGATGCCATTCTTCATGAGATTCACCTTGAGGAGCAAAGAAAGTATTTAACATTGTAGATTTTGTGAGAGAATAAGGCTAGGGATTGTGGCATTTGAGAAACCGTAAGGTTACTTGGTGTGGTTGTTGTCAAGGAGAGAGAAGGAAACAATATTACACACTCATGGAATGAGTGACCAACTTTAATTACATTTGATTCTTATTTAGGATTTGTCTTTAGCTAGGGTTTCAGAGAGCTTGAATTGTAGAGTCCTAGGAGGGATGCTAAGACTAGAGAAGGGGTTTTAGGTTAGGTGTCTAGTTAGCACTAGGTCCTTAGGGTTTAGGTATTCAATAACAAGGATAAATCTAGGTACAAAAAGCCGATACAACAAATGGAAGGGCCAAGGGGTGAAGGTAGGCTTGGAAAGCTAGAAAAAGATCTCGAAAAAATTATTTTGTAGCAAGAGGAAAACTTCATGCGAAAATTTGCTAGATTGAAAAATTATTTGCACGATGATTTACAAGATCTGGTATTTGGTATTTAAAATTATCATTGTTATTGTACACGTCTATGCAGTTGTGTATTTTTTTTGTTAACTAACCTACAGTGTTAAACTTTTTATGCATTTTATTGTGAACATACAGACTTTATTGCTTCGTCAACAATAAGTATTGCAAGCGCATCAAATGCAATATACTACTGCATTCGACATAATGTATGCAAATATGTAATCAAAGGAAAAGTAATATAAAGAAGTGCAAAGTGATATATTCATATACACAAATTTCCAATCATATACAGTAGTAGTGAAAAATGGAGCATCGTTCCCAATGTCTATACAATGGAAACTCATTCCCTATACAAAATATGGAAACTCTCTCCTTATACAAAATATGGAAACTCGTGCCAAAATGCCGCATCATGGGCAGTGTACATCGGAGGGTCTCTCAATCCTCTTGCCCACCCTTGGAGCTCCTAGGTGCACCTCCAAAATATATCTTCATGTTCTTCGAGCTAGAGGAAGCTCATTCCTTCTTACCGCTTCGACCACCTCCCCTTGGGATCTGAAACGAAAACAATCAAATGTCAACTCCTATAGGAAATTAGACAAGTATAAAAAAAATTTTAAAATCACTATTATGTTTTCAAATCTTAAATAGCTCGCCTCAAAGGAGACTGTAGTGGTGAGGGGTTTTCCCTCCTCCGTGATCCAAGTCTCTCGGCAATGCCACCCTGCAACATTTAAACAGTAAGATAACTCATACAATTTAATGCCTATGTTAATTTTTGTTAATATTGCACGAGATTTTCGTAAACTAATCAATCTCACTATGAACACAACAAGCTAGTCCTCGGGGCTAACAGGTGGAGGAGGGGGTTGGTCCTAGAGGCTGGCAAGTGGATCAATGGGATGGACAACTTGCTCTGATGCTAGGGTGGATGGAATAGTGGAGGATGTAGCCACATTGACATTGGCTACAAAAATAGAGGGAGTGGACTGGAGTGGGCCAAGTGGTGATGTAGGGCGATAAACCCCAACTAGTTGTAGAATGGAATGAGACACCCTATAAGGGGAAACGAGGGTGGTGGGGGAATGTGGGGAAGGGGGATGAGGTCTAGGATGGGGTGGAGGTATGGTTGAATGTGGATGGATGGTGTATCGTGGTTGGAGGGGGGAGGGTGGAAACATGGGAAATTACAAGGGAGGGGGTGGATGGGGGGGGGGGGGGGGAGTGAGCAAAGGCTATGATGAAGAAGAGGGAGTTGAATGGAATAACGGTGGTGGATGGGAGGAAAGGGATGGATGGAATGGGGTGGGGAGGGATGCAGGGAAAGGGACATGTATGCCAGGGGCTACACCTGGAATATATGGTGGAAAAAAGGAACTCGGTGGAGAGATAGTGTCACCGATGTGCCTATGTGCTCAGACCTACTTACATATTCATGGCCTTGTATATTAGTACATAAAAAATATATTTATGCAAATATAATCCATCAAAACTGAAATTAAATTTATTCTTTATTACACAATACCTGCACATGAGGGGATCTGCTAATCCCCAGCTAGGATGGTTTGTCACTCACTCCTCCAGACACCTATGCAAATACAAAAATATTTATATTCAATTACTAGATATTATCTACATTGGACAAAAATAATTACTAATAACATTACATTTAATTACTGAAAGAAAACTACCTATGTGTATGGTGTCACGATGTCCTCTGCGGCTGACATGGCTCCATCTAGGTTGAAGGAGCCAACATCCCCCCACCTAGGTGCTGGAGACTCAACATTGAATAGATGTAGATTAAAATAAATAAAGTCATCAACATATGATTCAAAGTTTAATTTATTAGAAATTATGAGATTCAATAATGTATAATCAATACTTGAACATTAATTAAAACAATAACTAACCTATGGTAGGTAGCTCTCTATGGCATTCTCTTGCATGCGAATATGGCATGGATTCCCACAATGAGAAAAATGATGTGGCACTGGTCTCATCGAGCTATATGGATCAACTTGGATACCATGTGTAGTTGCTCTCCCTCACCCACCACCAGTAGACCGTGCAGGAATTTGTCTTTTGGGGTGGTCCTACTCACTTTATGAGGACATAGCCAAAAATGTGGTATGTTTAAGAAGGTGTCGCATTCCACGTGTGGTATGTTTGTGAGTGGAAATGGACTATTGTTGTCGGCTTTTTTTTATAAAAAACACAGGGACATGGATGTGTGTTTAACGTGTACGCACTAAACATGTGTGCATGTCCGGACACGCGTGTGTGTCCAAACATGCATGTGCATGCCTAAGGGCACGTACGTGCTCTTAATGTCGACATCAACAAGATGACATGGAGGTACAGCATAGGCGAAGTAGGAACACGTGCGCACATCCATGTGTGCATGCCCGTTCCTAGTTTCTTTCTGCTCGTGCACTCCCATTACATCATAGTTGGGTAAAAGCTTCTTGTGAGAACCCAGTTATCCAATATAGCCACGATTAGAGTTGAATTCAAGCTAATAGTTGTAGAATCATTGGATTTAATCTAATATTTATCCAATATAATCGTGATTAGAGTTGAAGTTAAACTAATAATTGTAGAAGCATTGGAGTTAATCTAATAATTGTATCTAATACTTAATTTAAAAGTTAATATATTGGAAATGCAATTCAAGTAAAAGTCATGATTGGATTTGAACTTAATCCAATAGTTGTATTAACCTAATAATTTAATAGTTGTATCTAATAATCAAATAGTTGTATTAACTAAGCTATTTTTGATTTTTTAATTGTTAATTATGAGTTAGACTAACCTCATTTAAAAAGAATAAAAAACCTAATTATCTCTATATGGAAAACCTAAACATGTAATACTAACTCTTTATTAGATTAGATAGTTTCCCAAATACTAGATGCATGAGTTTATTAGGAGTTTGGAGGAGTTTATTAGGAGTTCTAACTATTTTATTACGAGTTCATCTCTTGCATCACTGCACATTAGCTAGACTCCTAGATGCCAATTGTAGTTGGACTAAGCCTTAAGCGATCAGATTTGAAGTTAAGCTAATAGTTGTAGAATCATTGGAGTAAATCTAATAGTTAAGCTAATACTTATCCAATATAACTATGATTAGAGTTGAAGTTAAGCTAATATTTCTAGAATCATTGGAGTTAAGCTAATAGTTGTATCTAATAATCGATGGTGTTAAGCTCGTAGTTGTATTTAATCATCGAATAGTTGAAGATTAATTTTAATTTGTACAACTATCACTAACTGTACTTATCACATGTTAATTGAGTTATTGTTTTGATATTATTAATTATTAATTTTGGACGACGCCCATAGAATCAAAGTGAACAGTACACTTGTCTCATTCTCATCCATAGATGAAAAAGTATAGATGGTAGTCCACCCCAAAATTATAAGATATACGCCTATCCATGTAATTATATTTTTGACATCCACTTAAAATATATATGTAATTTATCTTAATGTGACATTCCTTTAATTAAGTGATGTTTGTTAATAACAATATCTTTTTATTTTGTAAGTTTTTTTGTTTCCAATTTGGTGAAGATGTGTGCAACTTGTTCATTCATGAAATAATGTTTCAAATGACTTTTCCTGGACTCTACATGATATCGTAGTTTTGTTGATGTGCTCAATTTGATCAAAATAGAAATGGAATGTGTAAATTAAGAAATTAGTTTGGTAATTAAAAAAAAACTTTACATAATGTGGAGCATACCATGTAGAGAAAAAATGTGCATCAATGTTATTATATGTTTAATGTGCATGTAGAGAAAATATTTCTAAAACCAACCCATTTAAAAAATTTAGACTTGGTTTCATATTTTTTAATTCAAGCCTCCAATGTTGTGCCTCTTTTTGAAATTCATTGATGTGTATGTAATATATTCAAACCAAGGAATTTATACATTTAGTATGCGCTATATAAAAAAACTTGATTTAATTTTATGTTTACAATATTTTTAAAGGTTTGGTAATTTTTTCTTTTAAATTTATCCTTGCATTGATGCACATATATCCAAACACCTCTATGCATGCACATATATCAGCACTTAGGTATGTCTCTCTCTCTCTCTCTCTGTCTGTCTCATACACACACAAAAGTAAAATATCTTAGAGTGAAGCCTACATTCTTAAGGCATAAGGCTATTCCAACGCCATGTTGGAACCAGCTCGAGGGGAATCCGTATTAAAACTAGGAACAGTTTTGAATCATGGTTGGGTGGAACATGGTAGTTCCCAAGTGATTCAGCCATCTATACAGAGGTCATATTTGCCTATGAATTATTAATGCTGGGTAATTGAGTGTGTAGGTTTCAGCCATTGGGATAGCTTCACCTACGAGGTATGAGTTTCTTGGCTCTCTATATTTCATTATCTAGTATTATTTCTTGTTAGAATATGCAAGTGTTTATGTTTAAATTCTAACCCTATGTTTACCATTGTTTTCATGTCAAAATATTTAAGGGTTTACATTTTATTTATAAACCCTATGTCTGTAAATCAATTATGGTTTATTTCTACTATACTTAGTTATGTTTTTATTTACAACTTAAACTTTTTTTTCCTAAAAACTAGGGATTATTCTAATAGTGAATATCTGTTTATTTACCTATGAACTCTACTGGCATATTTCATATTGCTAGCAGAGCTATGTTTAAAAGTAAAATGCTAGTGTAGATTAAGATTTAAACAAACATAAATATAAAACACAGTTAACTAACGCATATTAAACATAACCTAATAAAAAAATCATTATATAATATCAAGTATAAATAGAACCATATTCTAATTAATCAATATTACAAACTTAGTATTCTATATTTAAGAATAATCACCAATGTTGCTAAAGTAGACTATCAACATACCTGTTAATTCATCATAAACGCACCCCATTACACCATGTAGGAGAAGAGCACAAGCAAGTAGGCTGTGAATAACCAAACCAAAGAAATGAGCCAATCCCTAAGCTTGGGTGCCACTTTTCCCAATTTGCATTTAATTCACCACCCTAGCCTCCATTAATGCTACCCAAACCCATAATCTTATAGGTCATGCCACTATAGAACACCTTGCTCCAAATCAACGTTAAAAGCATAAACCCCATTGTGCATCAAATTACTTAGGCTTTAGCCCATAAGCCCATGGCATATGAAATATGCCATGGAGTACTATAAGTCAAAGTTTTTACAAATATTTACAACTCTTTAAAACCATATATTAAAACCATGTTCGAGCATGAAAAATTCATAAGACTTAATACCATAGTAAGTATTTGTCACATGAATAACAAGTACAGTAGTGACCAAGTCACTAACGTAGATTTCGTAAGCACAATAATAACAACTCGTGATACATAGGCTAGTAAACCACCTAGCATGGTATCAATATCATCTAAACAACCACCATATAGGAACTAAGATAGATATGTAAAACAGAGGGGTAGTGACAAAATAGATAGCATAGCCTCTTCAGCTTATATAAGGGGTTTATGTCGCTAAGTGAACCTGCGCGCAAAATGAAGGAAATGCATTAGTTCATAAGAACTAAGTAAGCTTGATGGGACAAGTAGAAAACACTACCTCTCAGGTGGTTACAAGGGAAACTAGTCCCGCCACTCCACCCCCTTTTCCAAATAACAAAGTTAAGTCAAATTTGTGTATGCGATAGTAATCAACTTACAACCAAAGACTACATAATCAAATCCCTAACATACATATCAATGTATAAACATAGAACAACATAGAAATCAACATCACACCAATGTAACTAATACATTAAATAACCACATCAAGAAATATGAAAGAAGAACATAAGAACAACTTATGACATTAAGGTACAATAGACCAAGTATGACACATTTCACACAAGTTCCAATAATGTCTAGTATAGCTATTTTTTACTAACCTAATAAATTTTTTTTTTTTTCAATTTTTGGGGACATTACAGTAGGGGAGAGCTTTGTGACTATGGAAAAGAAAGCATCATCATCGTATTCCTGGTAAGCCCATACGAAGAGGTCCTTCACCCATCTATTTGGTCGTTTATGGGGTTGCAGGGGTTCACCCATTGTTATCGTCATGGTCATCATCATCATCATCATCATCATCATGCTCATCATCCTCTGCATCATCTTAATCATCATCATCGTCATCATATTCATTGTCATCATTGTCATAGTCATAGGCACCGCGATCATCATCATCACCATTGTCATTGTCATCATCATTATCATCCTCCTCCTCATCATCACCATTATCATCATCATTGTCATCGTCATCGTCATCGTCATCATCATCGTCATCATCATCATAATCATCGTCATCATCATCATAGTCATCATCATCATCGTCGTCGTCATTCTCATCATCATCATCATCATTGTCCATCATCATCGTCACAGTCATCATCATCATCCTCATCATCCTCATCATAATTTATTATCATCATCATCATTGTCATCATCATCATGGTCATCATCATCACCATCGTCGTCGTTATCATCGTCATCATCATTGTCATCGTCATTTCCATCATTAGCATCATCATCAACATCATCATCATTGTCATCGTCGTCATTCATCATCATCACCATCATTGTTTATCATCATTGTCATCGTCATCATCGTCGTCGTCGTCATCATCCTCATCATCATGACCATCATCATCATCATCATGGTCATCACCATCATCCTCATCCTCATCATCGTCATCTTCATCATCATCATCATCATCAACATCAGTATTCATGATCATCAACATCATCATCATCATCATCATCATTAGTGTTCATCATCATTGTCTTACTTTTCGGTAGGGTGACATGTTCTGTGTGTGTGTGTCAATGAGAGAGAGAGAGGGAGGTAGGGTGACGTGGTCTGTGTGTGTGTGTGTGTGTGTGTGTGAGAGAGAGAGAGAGAGAGAGAGAGAGAGAGAGAGAGAGAGAAATTGTGTGGGGGTGAGAGAGAAAGACTATGTGTGACAGACGGAGATACTACAGGGTTAGATGGGGAGAGAGAGAGAGAGCGAGAGATAGGGATGGAGGGTTAGGGAGAGACATGCAGAAAGGGGAAGAGGGTTAGGAAAATAATGGAGGGGGAGGATTACAATTAAGGAGGGGGGGTTGATATGGTTGAAAGTGAAATCAAAGCAAATTTTCAAATATTAAATAGATGTGTGCACATGTGTTTAATGTGTATGCACTCAGAAGCGCAATCATGCTTTTTGTGCATACGCATTACTTTTTAAACTACGGGCACGTGTGTTTGTCACACGTACACGCTGCTTTAAATTTTGAATTTTGGCAGGCACCTTTTTTCGAACCTGCATGGTGGATGACTTAGCTGCTTTGGTTTTAGGTTCAGGTTTCCAAACCAAGTGGTTTGGACTATCTTATGCTAAAAAAACATGTTTTGTACCACTTCTCCAATTTCGTGCATGATTTTGCATATGCCATGCTTGTCGAGTGCAAATAAAAATTCACACACTTGTGTAACTCTATCTATAGATTCTGAATATGTAATTTTCATTTAAATCTATTATTTTTTTCTATTTTTTATTTAATTTTGAATGGACTAACGTCAATCTTGTGTAACTCTATCTATAGATTCTGAATATGTAATTTTTATTTAAATCTATTCTATTTTTCTATTTTTTATTTAATTTTAAATGGACTAACGTCAATCTAACACAAAAGGTAGGCTATTTCCTTCAGCTGTAACTTTTGATTGGCTCACCTATTTAGAAAACGGAAAAGAACCCGCACAAGAAGACAAAAAGACCTACCTCCTAAAAAAATATCGTTCATTGACTATGTTAAGACCAAGATGTCGGGGACAAAATCTCAACCTTGTCATTTTAGGGCGTCACTAACTTCCTAAATTAAAAAATATATATAACATAATAAAACTGGAAAAATAACGCTGCACCAGACACACTTGTTATCTACAACTCTATATAATATTTTTCACAAAATTCCAACATTTGCATACCAAACGCGTGGACCAACGCAAACATATTCATTTTTTGGGGAAAAAAATAACATACCAACCTTAGAAGAACCTTGTTTTTTGGGATTTATACTTAGTTTCCATAAATAAATGTTATATATTCCAGAAGGTAATTCGATTGTCCATGTTTCATAATATTACGCCATATTCCAAAAAGTTGTGTAGGTACCTCTAATATTGTTTTTTGACGTTTAAATTTTTGTTTTTCGAGAATTTCATTGCAACAAACGCATTATAAGTGACCAGCATTAGCTTGCACCAACCCATATTTTTTCATTATCCATACTATAGTGATTGGTTTGTTTATAGAAATTTCACTACTCTTGAAAATGTGATATATTTGTGTATAAAGTTATGGATTTTAATGGTGTAAAAGTTTAAGATATTTGATGTTTTGAATAGAAACTAAGTTTATTATGGTGAATTATGTAAATTATATGAATGTAAGAAAAGAGCTAACACAAGTTTAAATAATAATAAATGATTTAGAATAAATTAGATGTTATAGAGTAATTTTTGTAAATGGTTATAAAAAAATAAAACTATAGACTAAGGGAAATGCCGAGAGAAATGAGTAGAAATAAAATATAATAAATTTTTTTAACTATGTAAAACAAAAACTAAGAGTAAAAGTAATTTTGAAAATTATTGGCAAGAATTAAGAACAAATAGACAAAAGGAAATAGTGAGATAAAAGACAAGGACTAAAATATAATCAACTTTTCTGTTCTACAAATGCAACACAAAGAGAAAATTTAAAGAAAAATAAGACTACAAAATAAAGAAAAAAGAGAAAAGTTTGAGGAAAAGAAGAGTATCTTACAAGGAAAAAAAAACATTTTAGGGATACACTTATCCATATTATTATTGCATCAATAATTTTTTAGTGGAGTAAACTGGTGTATGTTTTGTTTTCTATGCTTTTTTAGTAGAGTAAAGTAGGGGTAGGTGTATGTAGGTGATATGTTGAGGTCATAATGAGTATATAGTTGTAATGGATTACAACATGGTGTTTACATAGACTTATGCCTTACTAATGTAGGCTTCACTCTAAGATAGTTTACTTTTTTGTGTGTATGAGAAAGACATAGAGAAAGAGCTGCATATAAATGTGGTTGGATAAATGTGCATCAATGCAAGGTTAAATTTAAAAAAAATTACCAAACCTTGCAAAAATGTTATAAACATACTATTTAAATCAAATTTGTTGTATAGTGCAAACTAAATGTATAAACTCCTTGGTTTGAATATATATATGTATACACATCACTAAATTTCAAAAAAAGGCACAACATTACAAGCTTGAATTAAAAAATATCAAACAGGGCTAAATTTTTAAAAATGAGTTGGTTTTAAAAATATTTTCTCTACATGCACATTAAACATATAATAATATTGATGCACAATTTTTCTCTACATAGTATGCTCCACACTTTGTAGAGTTTA
>LPNX011044168.1:235657-267007 GCA_001517045.1 Pseudotsuga menziesii | reverse complement strand
CAGGTAAACGCGAGAAGCTCCCAAATATTTTTCGGGGATTATTATTTACAAGTGTATGATGTTGGGCAGTACGAATCTCCTGCTGAATTCCTCATAACCAGTGACATAACAGTAATTAATCATAGTCATATCAGTATTATTCCATATCACCGGGATGGACAATTCTCGCGTCGTAACCATAAAGGATAATCTGGCTGTTCATTATAACAATTGGAAAGAGAGATTATTCAAGGTTTTTGAATCGAAAAAGTTCACATTTAAGTTTTGGAAGTAAGCTGATATTGATGATGTTGAATGAAATCTCAGATCAGATGGCAGAAAATTTATTGAGAATTTATTCCAAAGTCACTGGACAACTAGGCAAAGCTAATTTCCATACCTTTTGTACCCACTAGTGCTTGGAACTCTATAGCACTAGTGGGTATGCAGATCTTTGATATATCTTCTAAAATTGCCAAAGTGATAAAAATAATTGATATTCAGATGATAGAGAGTCCATAAGAAATTCGCTTGCGTAGTTGTCCAGTGAGTTTTGAATAAATTCTCAATAAAATTTCTGCCATCTAGGCTGAGATTTCATTCAACATCATCACTATGATCAGCTCCATATTTCCTGAACTTCCAAACCTTAAAAGTGAATCAAATTAACCATAAGCTTCATAGGGTATTGAAAATAACATGGTGTACTTATTCAATTCAAAAACCTTGAATAATCTCTCTTTCCTATTGTAAATCATGCCTCTGTAATTTGGAATATCAAAATCCCAAGTACCTTGAATAATACTCATATGACGATGATTAATTACTATTATGTTACCGGCTATGAGGAATTCAGCAGGAGATTCGTACTGCACAGCATCATACACTTGTAAATAAAAATCCTGAAAAATATTTGGGAGCTTCGGGCGTTTACTTGTGCCTGTGCAGCATATATCTCGCTAGCTTAGCATGTGGAAGTAATTAATGGAAGTGGTCGTCATCATGGTGCTCTCTTCCTCCTCCTGAGAATGACCGTGAAGAGACTTCACGGCCACCTCCGACGAGTGGAGTTCATGGGGGCTTATCTCTGGTTGTGGCGATGGCCATGGCGTGATCTCATCTTGTGTTGTTTCTGCCATGATTTTGCTGGAAAGATAACTCCGGAATTGACTCAATTTTCTTGAACCCGAATGAATATTTTATCCAAGAGGAAGTGACTCTTTGGTTCCATATTCCAAACATGCTTTCTCATTGATTCAATGACTTTTCAAATTTCCTATAAAAATTAAATTTACAATATTTATAATTTATTTCTCATTGATTCAATGACTTTTCAAATTTCCTATGAAAATTAAATTTACAATATTTATAATTTATATTACGAGGTGTAAAATTAATTTTTACAATATTGATAATTTATATTACAATGTCCATAATCTACCTTTGGTTTCATATTCTAAAGATGCTTTATCATTATTATAATTTATATTACAATGTTTATAATTTATCTTTGGTTTCATATTTTAAAGATACTTTATCATTATCATTGTTTATTGATGTTTCAAATCTTTTATAAATATTTATAATTTATGATAATGTTTTTTTTACTAAAGAATGTGTCAATTACTTGTATCTAATAGTTAAGCTAATATAACAACTACTTAATTTATGGTTGTTAAGCTCATAGTTGTATCATCATTGGAGTTTAGTTAATTTAAAAGTTAATGATGATGATGATGATGGTTAACCTCCACTCACACCAAACTTTGGTCTATTGGACCAAAAGAAACGAATTATTTAGTTTGTTTTAAAATTGTATTTCTATGCTCAAAGAGCTTGGAGAGAAGCATCCCGAGCTCACTGTAATTTTGACAAGTTAAAAGGCTAGGAAGATCAGGTTTGCAACAAAGATTATGAAACTGAGATCTAATGTGGGTTTACGCAGGGCATTCTAAGAGGAAGTGTTTTTCATCCTCAATGTTTATATTCTTATAGAGATGGCAGATCCTTTCTACCCATGCTGTTTTAGGAACTTCCCAATGACCAGTTTCACTATGAAGATCATGAGAGTTCGTTCTTATCGTGGCTATATTAAATTTTTTCTTTGAACTAGTCAAAACGGAGAGATACTTTTGATCGTCTAGACTAGGGTTAATGACCTCCTTATAATATCTTAATTTTATTTTATCCTCTAAATATTTCTCACACCACATTAAGTAATCCTAAGGCTTAGACTAAGCCTTATCCACATTAACTTGAGTTCAAGTGTCACATAAGTTGCACACTACTAAGTGATTGTTTTTGGTGCATGGTTTCAGTGTAATCGAGGTCAACTTCTCATGACACACGTTCGTTTCAATGGACTTCTGGAAAACTAAAATCTTAACGTCAAAAATCAATATTAGATGTACCTACACAAATTTTTGGAATATGGCGTAAGAATATGACAAGTAGACAATTGGATTACCTTCCAGAATATATGACTTTTATTTATGGAAACTAAGTATAAATCTCCAAAAACGAGGTTGTTCTAAGGTTGGTATGTTATTTTTTTCCCAAAAATTAATGAATATGTTTTCGTTGGTCCACGCGTTTGGTATACAAATGGTTGAATTTTGTGCAAAAACTTATATAGAGTTGGAGATAACATGTGTGTCTAGTGCAGCATTATTTTTCCATATTTATTTATGTTATCTATTTTTTCAAATTATGGAAGTTAGTGATGCCCTAAAATGAAAAGGTATAGCATTGGTCCACAACATCTTGGTCTTAACATAGTCAATGAATGATACCTTTTTTTAAGGATGTAGGTCTTTGTGTCTTCTTGTGTGGGTTCTTTTCTTTTTTCTAAATAGGTGAGCCAATCAAAAGTTATAACCGAAGCAAATTGTCTACCTTTTGCGTTAAATTTACGTTAGCCCATTTAAAATTAAATAAAAATAGAAAAATATAATAGATTTAAATAAAAATTACATATTCACGATCTACAGATAGAGTTACACAAGTGTGTGAATTTTCATTAGCACTGGACAAGCATGGCATATGCAAAATCATACACGAAATAGGAGAAGTGGTACAAAACATGTTTTCTGTCATAAGACAGACCTAACCATTTGGTTTGGCAACCTGAACCTAAAACCAAAGAAGATAAGTCATCCACCATGTAGGTTGGAAAAAAGGTTCCCACCAAAATTCAAAATTTAAAGCAGCGTGTACGCGCTACAAACACGCATGCATGTAGTTTAAAATTAAAGCATATGCACTAAAAATGCAATCGTGCTTATAAGTGCGTATGCATTAAAGACGCGTGCACACATCTGTTTAGTATTTGAAACTTTGCTTTGTTTTCATTTTCAAGCATCTCAACCCCCACTCTCCCTAATTGTAATCCTCCTCGTCCGCTATTCTCCTAAGTCTCTTTCCCTTTCTCCATGTTTCTCCCTAATCCTCCATCCCAATTCTCGCTCTCTATCTCTCTCCCCATCTAACCCTGTAGTATCTCCATATGTCATACATAGTCTCTCTCTCTCTCACCCACACACAATTTATCTCTCTCTCTCTCTCTCTCTCACCCCCCCCTACACACAAATAACACGTCACCATTAGAGGAAATTTCAACTCAAAATTGGCCTCCTAACGAAAATTAATATAATCATAGTTAAAATAATAAAATAATAGTTATTCATTTTGGAGGAATAAAAGAAAAAACTACTTTTTTGCTTGTATTTTCGGCATATCTCTCTGTTTTTACTCAAATTTCGATTGGGAGAGATCATTGGATGCGGAATCAACGAGTACCCACTCGACATACTTTTGATGGGCCCCGCTACCCTAAAAACAAGAAATACCGGAAAAAAATGTATTAATGACATCATCATCATGTTTTTTCAGGTATTTCTTGTTTTTGGGGTAGAGGGGCTCGTAAAAATTATGCCGAGTGGCTACTCGTTAGATGTGTAATTTAATTTCGCATCCAATGAGCTCTCCTAATCGAAATTTGAGTAAAAATACAGGGAGATATGTCGAAAATACGAACAAAAAGAGTAGTTTTTTTTATGATACCTATCCCCAAATTTATATTAAAAAATTATTTAAGGGGTGCTCCCTTTTTTAATTTTAAATCATTTTGATTGGCTAATACATGATGACATGGAATTTGTTTTATTTTTTGAAGGCCCATTTTAAATTGAAATTTCCTCTAATGCCTACCTCTCTCTCTGTGTGTCACTCACACACACACAGAACACATCACCCTTCCTAAAATTAAGACAATGATGATGATGACGATGATGATGAACGATGACGATGATGATGATGATGATGATGATGATGAAAAATGATGTTGACGATGATGATGACGATGGTGATGATGACGATGGTGATGATGATGATGAGGATGAGGATGATGATGATAACCATGATGATGATGATGATGATGACCATGATGATGATGATGACGATGATGATGACGATGATGATAATGAGACAATGATGATGATGATGGTGATGATGATGAACAATAATGATGTTGATGAAAAATGACGTTGCCGATGATGATGACAATGGTGATGATCATGATGATAATGAGGATGATGAAGATGACCATGATGATGATGATGATGGTGATGACCATGATGATGACGACGACCATGATGTTGATGATGATGATGGTAATGATGATGCAGATGATGATGATGATCATTTGGATGATGATGATGATAATGCGAATGATGATGTTTGTGATGATGGCGATGACGATGATGATGAACAATGATGATGAGGATGATGATGATGATGAGGAGGATGATGACTATGATGATGATGATGGTGATGGTGATGAGGATGATGAACAATGATGATGATGATGATGATGATGACGATGACGACGATGACAACGATGATGATGATGATGACCATGATGATGACGATGAACAATGATGATGATGATGATGAGAATGATCACGATGATGATGATGATGAGGATAACGACGATGATGATGAGGATGAGGATGGCAACGATGACGACGATGTCAATGATGATGAACAAGAATGAGGAGGAGGAGGAGGATGACGATGGTGATGATGATGATGATGATGATAATGATGATCATGATGAGTATGACTATGACTATGATGACGATGATGATGATGATTACGATGATCATGAGGAGGAGGAGGAGGAGGAGGATGAGGATGATGATGACGATGATGATGATGACAATGATGATGACGATGACTATGACAACGACGACGACGGTGACGATGACGATGATGATGAGTATGATGATGATGTTAGTGATGATGATGATGATGATGAGGATGATGAGGATGATGACAATGATGATGATGAGGATGATGACGGCGATGATGATGATAATGATGACGATGATGATGATGATGATGATGATGATGATGATGAATAATGATGGTCATGATGGTCATGATGATCATGATGAGGATGATGATGATGATGATGATGATGATGATGATGATGATGATGATCACAGTGACTATGACTATGATGACGATGATTATGATGATGATGATGATGATTACGATGATGGCCATGATGATGATGATAATGATGACCATGATGATGATGAGCATGACGATGATGATGAACAATGATGATGATGAGGATGATGACTATGATGATGATGATGATGAGGATGATGAATGATGAGGATGATGAGGATGAGGATGATGAGGATGATGACGATGACAATGATGATGATGAGGATGATGACTATGATGATGATGATGATGATGATGATGATGATGATGATGACGACGACGACGATGATGATGATGATGATGATGACGACGATGATGAGGATGATGAGGATGATGATGATCACGATGAAAATGAATATGATGACGATGATTATGATGATGATGAAGATGATTGCGATGATGAAGATGATGATGACTATGATGATGACGATGATGATGATGAGGATGATGATGATGATGATGATGACGACGACGACGATGATGATGATGATGACGATGACGATGATGACGATGATGATGATGATGACAATGATGATGATGGTGAACAATGATGATGATGATGATCACAATGACTATGAGGATGAGCCACCTCGCTCTTTCACTCATTGACACACATAGAAAACATGTCACCCTACCTTTCCCATAATGTTAAACCATCTTGTACCTCAATCCACCATGGAGAGGGTGAGAAAATCCATTGTATGTCTTTCAGCAAGGATATGAATTTTGAGCATAGTATCTCTCTCTCTCTCTCTCTCTCTCTCTCTCTCTCACACACACACACACACACACACACACACACACACACAAAATGAACACATCATCCTAACTCTCTCTCTCTCTCAATCTCAATATCTATCTCTCTCTATCTCTCTTTCTCTCTCATCTCCCCCCCTTCTCTAACCATCCTCGGACATTTCACTCTCTATCATTAATTGGTAAACCTTTTGTCTCTGTAGTTCATAGAAACCTATTCATGACACCCATATCCGATTTAAAGACTTACAAGAACTCGTACAAGGGGCTCATGTGTTGGTGCAAGGACTTGTTGAAGGCTCATACACATTAGAACGTTCAACAATATCATGATTTCTTACACATTAGAGTGTTTTCTCGTGGTGATTGAGCCCTAAAATTTGTGTTTCACGGATAAGGACCTAATGATATTTCTCTACCCCCCCCAACTCTCTATCTCTCTACTCTCTCTCTCTCTCTCTCTCTCTCTCTCTCACACACACACACACACACACACACACACACACACACACACACACAGAACACGTCACCCATCCTTTCCCATAACGACAAAAGACATAGGAAACTCCTTTTTTAAAAGACATGGGAAACTCTAAAGACGTAGGAAACTCCTTTTTTTAAAGAATTTTATTTTTAAATAAACATTATGGACATTAAGAACATATATTATTATTATTATTTTATCTTTAAATATTTTCATTTTATTGTCAAAGTATTTTCATTGTAAATAGTACTATTCAATTTGAAAGTAAAATATGTTGATTTTGTTATTAAGCTTTTGTGAAATATATTGCTTTGAATAGAGATCACAGAAATAAGAGACATTAACGGTGAAAAAACATACCCATGGGCCTAAGAAGAAAGTAGTGGTGAAGACTATATTATAAAAATACTCATACATGTGTGAATACTAAGACACTGTTGAAGAATGTTAGTCATTAAATGGGATAAACGTTAGTGGGTTAATGCTATAAATGTTATGCAGCAGCGTGCATGTGTGTTTATGCACGTACACATAGGAACATGTGTTCTCTCCTATACATGTGTGCACGCTCCTATTTCTAGTTAAAAAAATAGAGATCTCTTCCTTCCTGAGATTGCTACCAATTTTCATGGGTTTTCTACCACTGTTTTCGTGTTTTGTGCTACTGAACATTGCAATTTGGCTCACACTCAATCATCAATTGGACACTCTTTTGTCTATTGGATAGAATATCAGTCTTGGAATCTAGCAAACATCTTCAGTGGTCTTGAAATTTAGTATATACATTCAAACTACAAGTTTTCATTGCAAGAAGAGATCATTTTGAATAGGTATTGTGAATTGTAAATAATTGTTTTCATTCATAACTTAATCACAAGCTTTGAGATCATTTCATTGATTTATGTCTTATCATATTCCTACAACAATATCTCTCTCATAGACAACAATTAATTTCACAAGAATAATTCCCATCTTCACATCTAAACAAGTCTCATATTCTCCATACAAGATGAAGTATGCAATGTTAACTAATAATGATTTGCACATGAATATATTTTGATTTCACAAAATGATGGCATAGATGAATTTATCTCTTGAGACTCTTCAATTCGAAAAAAAAACATTTGACACAATCATGGGACAGGGTCCATATTGAATAGTTCACCAAATTGTCCATATTGTCTATACAAGATGAAGTATGTAATGTAGATCAATAATGATTTGCACATGAATATATTTTGATTTCCTGCAAGGATGGCATAGATGAGGTTCTCTCTTGAGACTCTTCAATTTTTATAAAAAACTTGGAAGCAATCATGGGAACGGGTCCATATTGAATATTTCACCAACTTGTCCATGCTCTCCTCTTCATGCTACATTTATCATAAAATGCCTTTGAGCTTGACAGGGATGCCTCTACCTCAATGATTTCTCCTTCCTTTTGGGGGATTTACAACCTCCTCATTGTGTAATTAGTCAATTTGTTCTATTTAGTTAGTGTAACTTAATGAGTGTAATTTATTCAATTTATTCCCAAGACATTGAAACACCAACTTGTGTCTTCCCTCACAACTAATGTGGCATATTAGGTGTAATGTCATCTCATCCAAAGGTGTTGGAAATGAAGAATATTTCACTCATCTTCTTGTGACTTCCACTAATTTTTTAATACAAAGGAAATCTTAATCCTATAACTGTAATAAATGAAAACTTGATTCTCTTTACTTGACTCAAATAGAGTATAGAAATGAAATTTTAGTTCGGACATAAAGAGATACCTTTAATCAGCATTTATGTATCAATGCCAATAATTACCATACTAACATATCTGTAATTTAGTTAATTATGTTGGGACGTATCATGTTTTTTTTATAATGGAACTAATACCTTATTTGTTGCTTCTTATGCAGGGGTAGACCTCATAGTTTTGATAAAGAAAATTTTGGAGATGGGAAACTCACGTAACGAAGTAAGAAAAAATAGAAGGAATATGCCCATTGAAAAGGAAAATGAGGTAAGAGAAAAGGATAGGTTGGAAATGGACAGAGTGAGACACGATCCAAACATTTCCACTAATAGTGTGACCGATCCTAACACACTTGATGACATAAAAACCTCTAGCTCAGAACCACAAGTGAAGCATTGTGTCCAACAAACCCAACACAAATTCCAACATCAACACAGTCTCCAACCAACAATCCATTAACGAGCCATACCGAAGCTCTTGAAGACATAGGTATATTGAGAGATGATGAGTATCAAGCGTTGGATGTAGGAGCAATGATTAATTTGCAATATTTCCAAGAAGACCACAACCATGTTGAGCACACTCCCAATATGGAACAACATTTGAATGAAGCACCACAAAAAAGAAGCTCTGGGATTCGTAGCTCATGCCCACCTCCCCTACGTCAACTATCTAGTGCAACAAAAAGGACTCCTAGACGTATCCATATGGATGAAACTTGTTTGTCGTGCCTTAAAGGTAAGTTTCCCAAATGCACTATCGATTGGCAATGTAGAAAATTAATGAAGGAATATTTTGAATCCAAAGGCGATGCAGGTAAATGTCAATTATTACTATGTTTGTTAATGTCAAATTGTTTAGTTTTTGTTAGGAAAATTTTAGGCATAAACATGGTTATAAGTTCAGAGGCTAACGATTATATTTTTAGAAATATCTAATCAGCTTTTAATGTGATTAGGAATATGTCTTGTACTAAAGATATTTGTGCAGTTCATCATTTGCTATCAGAATCAGTTGTATGTAAGTCCACACGGCAACTTTGCCTCCTATCAGACACTTCTCACATACTTAAATTAAATAAAAAAATTATTAAGAAGTACTCTGTTATAAGAGAAAATATTGAGACTCCATGTGCAAAATATTGTTGGGATTTTGTCGGCAGGTTGCCTCGTAGAGATATGAAGCTATTTGATGTTGATAAGGACTTAGTACAAAAGTTCTGGCATGATCATACAAGACCTTCATCTAACCAAAGTGATGTGCTAAAGTTGAGAAAAGGTTCTACTGAACGTGAACCCCACGTCAAACACTTCCTTGACATGACACAGATTGAACTCTATGAGAGATTCAAGAATGGGCACACACAATTGAACCTACGCCAAAGGTCCTTTGAGAAATGTAAACCATGGTATGTTCATATATGAATTGATTAGAACACATGTTGTTGTAGATACCATGTAGAATATGGATATTTTTATGACATGTATAAACATATATTTTGTGTTTTGCATACTAACATTGATAAGGGATGCAATGAATCCGTAATACCACCAAATACATCAAGAGATTTTATCGGTAGCCTCATGTGTCCAAGGCATGAAGGACAAAAATAATATTGAAAATCATGACTATATGGGAATTGTTCCAGGTGCAGTGGGTTTTCTCTTTTGAACCATTGCATTCATGGAAGCAATGGGCATCAATTTGGAAGTATGATCATGGAGATCTAGAGCTTCAAGTACGTAACCTATCAATCAAATAGTGTGAAGGAAAATAAAAATATTGCATTGGTGAAGCCACAGGTGCAAATGATTATTGCATGTTTTTCCTCTTACAAATTCAGTATCTACATATACATTCTTTAAAGGTCACATTCTAATATGAACCTTGTTTTCATGGAAACATGTATGGATATGTGATTTTTTTACGGAGTTCTACAAGTAAAATGAGCAGTATGTTCAGCATGTGCATGTAGTGTGATGGAAGGATGAGCAATACAGAAATTGTAGGGACAACTTCCCCATTAGGACCATATTGTCAATTATGGATTTTACAGAAAACTACACCCTTCAGCCAAAAAATGAAATTCAGAGTCAATACTACCATTTCTACCAAGTCAGCATAATGGTAGATATTACATATAGGCATGGCCCTGAGAGCAGCATTAAAAACAAGATAATACAGAAGGAGGCAAACTTTTACATAAGTGATGAAAGATGCCATGATCTGCATTATGTGCAACACTGTTTTTGAATTTTCTATGATCAGCTAAAGGAGAGATATATACATATGGATCAGCATTGGATTTGCTTAGATGGTTGTGTGGACCAGTTAAAAAATGCCAAAGTCTTCCAATGTATGAGTATGTTGCATAAGACATACAATGTACTGCATATATGGAACTACTTTGAGACCAGGCATGACAAAGGTGAGCATGATGGGGTCGGTGCATGCATCAAGATCGAACTACGAAGGGCGGACATGAGGTTTACCAGAAACCCCTGTATCAGAGATACAAAATCCATAGTTCAACAGTGGTATACAACAATGTCAGGCCGAACTAAAGTGCAACATAAATCAATAAGGGAAAGAAGGGCAGTCAGGGATTTTTTACAAGTGTTTGACATAGATCGATCCGATTCTTACAGTTGAAACATAGTACAAGGAACACGTGGATTTTATTCGGTTCAAAGCTCAACCAAAGCACTATTTGAAATATGGACGTGGAAACTTGCTATCTTTTGCATCCCTTGTAGTAGTGGTGAATGGGATGAATGCGAATGCATGGATTTGGTTGATGATTGGGAATGTATGTCACTTGTAGTAGAACCACATGTAGTCGTTGAAACAAACCACTTAGAGGAGGATTATTCAATGATTTCAATAGACTACGACACATATATGCAGTTGTTTACCCAAAAGGCAATGAATGGGGCATGGATTATTCATTGGCACAATGCATTCAAGGTAAGAAAATATTAAACAGATCATTGATTGATGATGAAGGCAATAAATTTCCTATTGGATTGATGGTGGTTGAGGGTGAATATCATTAGAGGAAATTTCAACTCAAAATGGGCCCTTTAACTTTTATTCAAATTCCATGTCATCATGTGTTAGCCAATGAAATTGCTGTAAATTTGAAATACCGTATAGGTCTTAAACACTTTTTTAATATAAATTTGGGGATAGGTATCACAAAAAAAACTACTTTTTTTGTTTGTATTTTTGACATATCTCTCTGTGTTTTTACTCAAATTTTGATCGGGAGAGCTCGTTGGATGTGGAATTAAATTCCGCATCCAACGAGTACCCACTCTACATACTTTTGATGGACCCCGCTACCCCAAAAACAAGGAATATCTGAAAAAATGGAATGATGATGTCATCATTCCATTTTTTTAGGTATTCCTTGTTTTTTGGGGTAGCGGGGTCCGTCAAAAGTATGCCAAGTGGGTACTTGTTGGATGCGGAATTCAATTCTGCATCCAAAAAGCTCCCCCGATCAAAATTTGAGTAAAAACACAGGGAGATATGTCAAAAATCCAAACAAAAAAGTAGTTTTTTTCTTTTCTTCCTCCAAAATTAATAAATATTATTTTATTATTTTAACTATTATTTTATTAGTTCATTTTAGGAGGCCCATTTTGAGTTGAAATTTCCTCTAATGCTTACACTAGATGGGAAATCAAGAAGAACTAGTGGGCATGTATTCATCGATTACATACCATGTTCAATGGTCCATCACTTCACAAACTTGATTATTGGCACAAACACTTATCTACAGACAATGTCAAATAAGAACTCAACCATGGTACATTACTTCTTTCCTCATTCAAAGCACAAGATATTGATGGAGACAATTAGAAACAGAAAGGATCAAGATGGCTATATTGAATGATATTAAGTAATTGCGCTTACACTCCTCTTACACTACATCACTAGCCTAACGTTTAACCAATCCTACCCTAAATGTTTGAAAACTTCTATGAGATGAATATTTAGATCAGTTAACCACTCCTCCTTCAACTTACACAATGTAGTTCACACGTATAATGAGGCATGGACAAGGTCGGTGCATTGTTGCCAGGGTTGCATGGACCCCACTAGGGCGAAACCTTAGTTTGCAAAATATGGCCCTGAGGCATGTGAGGGCAATGCAGAGTTGGGGGGAGTCCACCCAAGACATAATCTCATGCCACGATCCCAACTTAACTAAAGGTTCATCGATCGCATCCCCGTTCAATTTTCTATGGCGAGTTGCAGTAGGCTTGCAAAAGCCGTTGAGGGATTCCTAGGCCAATTCAAGGCCGAGGTCCAAAAACCAAACTGATTAGCAATTTCTGATTCCATTGGTTCCTGCAGCTATTTTTCAGCATGGTTTCCATGGGAATGCCACCCACGGCCTCCCAAAATAGGGTTTTGTAGGGACGGTGCACCATTTCCAAGGTTGCATGGTGGTTACTAGGGTAAAACCCTAGTTTTCAAAATATGGTTTGGAGGCATGCCCAGGCTGTGCGGAGTCAAGAGGACGTTTTCCTAGCCATAATATTATGCCACAATCCCAACATAACTGATGGTTTGTCGATTGGATCCTTGGTAAATGTTCTATGGCGAGTTGCAGTAGGCTTGCAAAATTCGTTCAGGGACCTGGACCAATTCAAGGTTGGGGTCCAAAAACCAAACCAATAAGAGATTTCCAATTTTTTCAGCTCCTGCAGGTGTGTTTGGGAATGGCCTCCATGGGAAGGCCATCCCTAGCTACCCGACACAGGTTTTTGTAGGGCCGATGCACCATTTCCAGGGTTGCATGGTGGCTAGTCATGTGAAACCCTAGTTTGCAAAATATGCCCTAGAGGAATTCATGGGTCATGTGAACTCAAGGGGGAGGCCACCTAGGCCATAATCCTATGTCATAATCCCAATGGAACCGATTTTTTGTTGATCGGATCCTCGGTCAACGTTCTATGGTGAGTTGCAATAGGCTTGCAAAAGTCGTTCAGGGATGCTTGGAACAATTCAAGGCCAAGGTCCCAAAACCAAACCGGGCAGATATTTTCGATTCCAGTGACTCCTATAGGTGTGTTTGGGCATGGTTGTTGAGGGAAGGATACCCACAACATATGGCACATCGTTTTTTAGGGCCGGTGCACCGTTGCTAAAGTTACATGGTGGTTACCGGGGCAAAACCCTAGTTTGCAAAATATGGCATGGAGGCATGCGGGGGCTATGCAGAATCATGGGGGAGATCACCCTGGACATAATCTCATGCCATGATCCCAACAGAATCAACGATTCATTGATCGGATCCCCTGTCAACATTCTATGGCAAGTTGCAGTAGGCCTGCAAAATTCGTTCAGAGACTCCTAGGCCAATTCAAGGTTAGGGCCCAAAAACCAAACTGGGAAGAAATTTTTGATTCCTTCTTCTCTTACAGGTGTGTTTGGGCATGGCGTCCATGGGAAGGCTGCCCCTGACCTCTCGGCATGGCGTTTTGCAGGGTCGGTGCACCATTTCTAGGGTTGCATAGTGGTTATTGGGGTGATACCCTAGCTTTCAAAATTTGTCCTGGAGGCATCCCCAAGAGGTATTGCATGATGAGTTATATCTATCTCTCTTGGTTTGTGTGCCTATGTGAGATCTAATTTTTGTATTCTCTCTACTATTAGTTATCATTTCTTATGGTCATCATATATTTTTATGCGACTTTCAACTTGACATAACTTGGCAACCGGACATTGGATCGACAAACCGTCAACTCTGTTAGTCTCCTGGAGGTATACTACCCTCTAGGGGGGCCTCTCCACCACATTTTTATGTACCATTGACTTAATTATTCATTGGTTTCGTAAACTAGGGTTTTTCTCAGTTTCCTGTAATGCAACTCTCACATTGGTGGTTCAACTCTGGAAAACCCTCAACCATGCCAGTCTTGGTAGTGTTCCCATATTTTCATTTCCCACGCACACTTTCCAGAGACAACAGCATGAAATATTTCTGCTCCATTTGGTTTTTCACTCCCAGGCCGAGAGTCACCAAGTGTCCTTAAACGACATTTTCTGCGACATTCAACTCATCATAACTAGGAAACTAGAGGTCAGATCGACGAATCGTCGAGTTAGTTGGTATCCTAGCATGCCATTACCTCTAGGGGGCCTCTTCACCACGTTTTCATTGCCCAATGACTTCATTGTGCATCGGTTTCATAAACTAGGATTTTGCTCAGTTTCCTCCAATATAACTCTCACATTGGTTGGTTAAATATGAAAAACCTCCACAATGCTAGTATTGGTAGTGTTTTGATATTGGCATTTCCCATACACACTTTCTGGATCCATCAACATGCAATCTTGCGACTCCCTTTGGTTTTTCACTCCCGGACCGAGAGTCACCTAGTGTCCCTGAACGACATTTTCATGCGACTTTCAACTCGACATAATTTGGCAACCGGAGGTCAGATAGATGAATCGTCGACTTCGTTGGTATCCTGGAATTCTATTACCTAGAAACCAATAGACCATATACCTAGAATCTATGTACCTACACTACAACAAAGAAACTAGAGTTTCATGAATTACAAGTAGAAGCACATAATTGTATGAATTATAAGTAAAAACTCATACATGGATTACAAGTATATAGCCAATTAGGGTTTCATGGATTGAAATAAATTCTCATACATAGATATGATGTCTTATTTTAGTCTCTCTTATGTAGAACCACTTATACCATATACCTGATCTACAAGAGAAAATAACAAAAAAACTAGGGTTTCACGAACTACAAACCATAAACTTAAAAACTAGGGTTTATAAATTTAAACATATATCTACAAACCAGGGTTTTAGAAAATAGAAATTCACATACATAGAGATGATATGCTATGTTAATCTCAATTATATAGAAATACTTAAACCATATACCTAATCTACATGCACAAATAGGAAAAAAAACTAGGGTCTCATTAACTACAAACCAAAACCTAAAAAGTAAGGATTACAAATTTACACATACATCTACAAACTAGGACCATATACTTACATAAATAAACTTAGACCATATACCTAATCTATAAGAACAAATGTCAAAAAATCTATGGTTTCTTGAACTACAAACCGCAAACTTAAAAGCTAGGGTTCACAAATTTAGGCATAGAACTACAAAGTAGGGTTTATGAACTCATTAGGTTTATATCATTATATTTGTTACTCTCACTCAACTAGAAACTAGTACGCTATATACCTAGAAGATATGTTCCTACAGTACAACATAGCTAGGGTTTCATGAACTACAAACCACAAACCTAAAAACTATGGTTCACACATTTTACATATAGAACTAAAAACCAAGGGTTATGAACTCATTAGGTTTATATAATTAGATTTGTTAGTGTCACTTAACTCGAAACCAATATACCATATACCTACAATATATGTACCTTCACTACAACAAAGAAACTAAGGCTTTATGAATTACAAGTATAAACAAATAATTGTATGAAGTAGAATTAGAGACACATCAACTTGATTAACATAAGGGTTAAATTTTCCCCATTGATTAACAACAACTTTTGCAATTTGTGAATGATAAACTCTAAATAGTATTTCATTTGATTAGTCTATAAATAATATGTGACATATGACTACAATCCTAGGCATGTTCATATACAAACAAAAAGTTACTTTATAAGAGGCTACAAGAGATGGCTAGGTAGGGTTGGTTGTTAGGGTTTCCCTCCTAGGTTTAGGGTTTGCTTATTGATAAAAAACCCTTTTTTCTATGCATATTAACCCCACAACACAATTTGGGTTAGGGTTTCGTCATTGATTATAAATCGTAGGTTATGCTTTCTAACCTTTAAACTTCACTTAGGGTTTTCTTGTTGATTCTAAACCCTAGGTTATGTATGCTAACCCTTAAACTTTAGTTATCCTATGCCAAAGAAACAAGTACAAGAGATCGTTAAAATTGCAAGTGCTCAACAATAGCATAAAAAATATGTATGTATTCAATGAGAGTAAGCAATGCCAAATTCATCTTCAAATGATATAAATTTCCAAATTTATCAAAATCAATGTTTTCCAAGTAGATGTAACAAATGCAAGCCAACAATAGTCATGTTCAATATGATTCTCAGCTCAACAATACTATGAAATTTCCAGTCAATCAAATGGTAAGAGAAGATCATTCCAATATCAATTGCTAGCTTGGAAAATGAGACAATAATTACCATGTAAATACGAAAGGCAAACAAGTTCTTTCTATTCCAATTTGGATAATGAATAAGATTGTCAAACCAATGATATCTTTCATCCAAGTATGATTGTCCCAAAATGTTACTTCCAGTCAAAGTAAAGATGCAATATCTATGTCAATTTCAAGTTTGCAATTAGGAAGACAATTAAGTAAACGCAAGTGGACTACAAGTATTGTCAATTCCAACTTGTTCAATGAATGGGATTGTCAAATTAAATGTATTTTCCAGCCAAGACAAATTTTACTATGACTGTCTCAAATAGTAATTTCCAGTCAAGCCAAGAGTGGAAACAAGTACCTATATGATAGTCCTCAACAAAGATGATATCTTGTACATGTTTTTTAGAGGTATTTTTTGTATTTTAGTAGTGCAAATGTACTTCTAGATAACTGTCAAAACTTCTTATGTATAGCTGGAAATGTCAATGATATACACAGTCCTCTAGGACTGTGTATCGATCACAAAGGAAGGTAATGTTGAGGAGTGATAGGGTAGGTGTTAGTATGTTGGTTCAATAGGAGTTAGGGTTCAACAAAGGGCTAGATGCCATTCTTCATGAAATTCACCTTGAGGAGCAAAGAAAATATTTAACTTTGTAGCTTTTGTGAGAGAATAAGGCTAGGGATTGTGGCATTTGAGAAATCGTAAGGTTACTTGGTGTGGTTGTTGTGGAGGAGAGAGAAGGAAACAATATTACACACTCATGGAATGAGTGACCAACTTTAGTTAGAGTTGATTCTTATCTAGGAGTTGTTGGTAGCTAGGGTTTCAGAAAGCTTGACTTGTAGAGTCCTAGGAGGATGCTAAGACTAGAGAAGGTGTTTTAGGTTAGGTGTTTAGTTAGCACTAGGTCCTTAGGGTTTAGGTCTTCAATAACATGGATAAAGCTAGGCATGAAAAGCCAATACAAAAAATGGAAGGGCCAAGGAGTGACAGTAGGCTTGGAAAACTAGAAAAAGATATTGAAAAAATTATTTGGTAGCAAGAGGAATACTTCATGGGAAAATTTGCTAGATTGAAAAATTATTTCCACTATGATTTACAAGATCTGGTATTTGGTATTTAAAATTATCATTGTTATTGTAAACGTTTATGCAGTTGTGTATTTTTTTTGTTGACTAACCTACAATGTTAAACTTTTTATGCATTTTATTGTGAACATATAGACTTTATTGCTTCGTCAATAATAAGTATTGCAAGCACATCAAATGCAATATACTACTGCATTCGACATAATGTATGCAAATATGTAATCAAAGGAAAAGTAATATAAAGAAGTGCAAAGTGATATATTCATATCCACAAATTTCCAATCATATACGGTAGTAGTGAAAAATGGAACATCGTTCCCAATGTCTATACAATGGAAACTCATTCCCTATACAAAATATGGAAACTCGCTCCTTATACAAAATATGGAAACTCATTCCAAAATGACACATCATGGGCAGTGCACATTGGAGGGTCTCTCAATCCTCCTACCCACCCTCGGAGCTCCTAGGTGCACCTCCGAAATCTATCTTCATCTTCTTCGAGCTAGAGGAAGCTCGTTCCCTCTTACTGCTTCGACCACCTCCCCTTGGGATCTGAAACGAAAACAATCAAATGTAAACTCCTACAGGAAATTATACAAGTGTAAAAAACAATTTGAAAGTCACTATTAAGTTTTCAAATCTTAAATAGCTCACCTCAGATGAGAGTGTAAGTGGTGAGGGGTTTTCCCTCCTCCATGATCCAAATCTCTTGGAAATGCCACCCTGCAACCTTTAAATAAGAAGATAACTCATACAATTTAATCCCTATGTTAATTTTCGTTAATATTGCATGAGATTTTCGTAAACTAATCAATCTCACCGTGAACACAACAGGCTAGTCCTTGGGGCTGACAGGTGGAGCAGTTGGTTGGTCCTCAGGGCTGGCAAGTGGAGCAGTGGGATGGACAACCTACTTTAATGCTAGGGTGGATGGAATAGTGGAGGATGTAGCCACATTGACGTTGTCTACAAAAATAGGGGGCACGGTGAGAGAGGGAGTAGACTGGAGTGGGGGAAGTGGTGATGTAGGGCAATAAACCCGAACTGGTTGTAGAATGGAATGGGACACCCAATAAGGGGAAACGAGGGTGGTGGGGGAATATGGGGAAAGGGGATGAGGTCTGGGATGGGGTGGAGGTATGGTTGAATGTGGATGGATGGTGTATCGTGGTTGGAGGGGGGGAGGGTGGAAACATGGCAAATCACAAGGGAGAGGGTGGATGGGTGGCGCGAGGGGGAGAGAGCGAAGGCTATGAAAAAGAAGGGGGAGTTGAATGGAAGTGTGGTGGTGGATGGGAGGCAAGGGATGGATGGAACATGGTGGGGAGGAATGCATGGAAAGGGGCATGTATGCCAGGGGCTACACCTAGCATATATGGTGGGAAAAAGGCACTTGGTGGAGAGATAGTGACAGCGACGTGCCTATGTGCTGAGACCTACTTACATATTCATGGCCTCATATATTAGTACATAAAAAATATAACTATGCAAATATAATCCATCAAAACTAAAATTAAATTTATACTTTATTACGCGACACCTACACATGAAGGGATCTGTTGATCCGTAACTAGGATGGTTGGTCACTCACTCCTCTAGACACCTATGCAAACACAATATTTAGATTCAATTACTAAATATTAAATTCATTGGATGACAATATTAACTAATAACAATACATTTAATTATTGAAAGAAAACTACCTATGCTTATGGTGTCGCGATGTCCTCTGCAGCTACCATGGCTCCATCTAGGTTGAAGGAACCAGCATCCTCCCACTTGGGTGCTAGAGAGTCAACACTGAATAGATGCATATTAAAAAAAATCAAGTCATCAACATATGATTCTAAGTTTAATTTATTAGAAATTGTGAGAATCAATAACGTATAATCAATACTTGAACATTAAATAAAACAATAACTAACCTGTTGTAGGTAGGTCTCTGTGGCATTCTCCTGCATGGGAACATGGCATGGATTCCCGCAACGAGAAAAATGATGTGGAACTGGTCCCATCGAGCTATATGGATCGACTCAGATACCACATGTAGTTGCTCTCTCTCGCCCACCACTAGTAGACCGTGCAGAAATTTGTATCTTGGGGTGGTCCTGCTCACTTTGTGAGGACATAGCCACAAATGTGGTATGTTTGAGAAGGTTTCACATTCCACGTCTAAAGGACTCATGGATCTCATTTATCCTGCTACCTAACCCAGGGGGTTGAGAAAGCGAGTTTGGGTCTCACCTAGGTGCACGAGGTCCTCTAAGTGGGTTCTAATGGGTGTGAGCCTGATATTGGGATGATCCAAGATTGATACCTTGGAACTCAGTGATGTCGAAGTATTTCCCATGTAGCCCTAACACAAAATCGGCCCATATTTTCATGAGAAAATGTTGTGCGACCACGACATTGTTTCATGGAGGCTTGTCAAAAACCATGAACCATCGCTTACTCCATTTTTCTCTCCATGGTTCGTAATTACACCAGTCCATGCAAACTCACCTCTTCCTCACATCAATAGGTTGTCATGTTCTCAGATCTATAAATTTACTCCCCAGTTGGGATTTTGTGATATTCAAGTCTTTTATAGCTTCTTTGGATATACCAATGGCATAATGTTCTCTCATTCGAGCCCTATATTGGCTCAAATTGGTTGTCTCACTATGGGAAATGTTGATAGACTTGATTAACTAGTTCAAATCCTGTGTAATTCATCTTCGAGGTTTTCTAGTGGTTCACCATCGATTTCTTCGTTTAATTTAGTTTTTATTGGGTCCTCTGATTGGTTCATTTCACTGCTTTGTAGGGATGCTTCATTGGTATTTGTCATTTTGGTAGAGGTAATGTATTTGCAATATCAAATTTGTTTGATTTCAATTCATTTGCAATTTTTTAATTTTAGATTTTATTTTAAAAACAATGAAAAACATTAAAAACAACAAAATGCAAATAGCAATCCACCTACCTTATTCCAATGGTCGTTGGTGTCGCTTTGGGGTGCTTGGATGCTTTTTTTGGGCTCCTAGGTGACTCCAACTATGTGTGCGCATGTGGGTTTGTGAGTGGAAATGGACTATTCGTTGTCGGTTTTTTTTTCTAAAAAACACAGGGACATGCATGCGTGTTTAACGTGTACGCACTAAACACGTGTGCACGTCCGTACATGCTTGTGTGTCCAGACACACATGTACATGCCTAAGGGCACATACGTGCTCTTAATGTCCACGTCAACAAGATGACGTGGAGGTTCAGCATAGGCGAAGTAGGAACGCATGCACACATCCATGTGTGCATGCCCGTTCCTAGTTTTTTTCCACTCACGCACTCCCATTACATCATAATTGGGTAGAAGCTTCTTGCGGGCACCCAGTTATCTAATATAACTGCAATTAGAGTTGAAGTCAAGCTAATAGTTGTAGAATCATTGGATTTAATCTAATATTTATCCAATATAATCATGATTAGAGTTGAAGTTAAACTAATAATTGTAGAAGCATTGGAGTTAAGCTAATAATTGTATCTAATACTTAATTTAAAAGTTAATATATTGGAAATTCCAATTCAAGTAAAAGTCATGGTTGGAGTTGAAGTTAATCGAATAGTTGTATTAAGCTAATAATTTAATAGTTGTGTCTAATAATCGAATAGTTGTATTAACTAAGTTATTTTTTAATTTTTAATTGTTAATTATGAGTTAGACTAACCTCATTTAAAAAGAATAAAAAACCTAATTATATCTATATGGAAAACCTAAAGATGTAATTCTAACTCTATATTAGCTTAGATAGTTGCGCAACTACTAGATGCATGAGTTTATTAGGAGTTTGGAGGAGTTTATTAGGAGTTCGAACTATTTTATTATGAGTTCGTCTCTTACATCACTGCACATAATTAGCTAGACTCCTAGATGCCAATTGCAGTTGGACTCAGCCTTACGCGATCACATTTCAAGTTAAGCTGATAGTTGTAGAAACATTGGAGTTAATCTAATAGTTATCCAATATAGCTATGATTAGAGTTGAAGTTAAGCTAATAGTTGTATCTAATAATCGATGGTGTTAACCTCGTAGTTGTATTTAATCATCGAATAATTGAATATTAATTTTAATTTGTACAACTATCACTAACTATACTTATCACATGTTAATTAAGCTATTTTTTTTGAAATTATTAATTATTAATTTTGGACGATGCCCATAGAATCAAAGTCAACAGTACACTTGTCTCATTCTCATCCGTAGATGAAAAAGTATAGATGGTAGTCCATCCAAAATTATAAGATATACGCCTATCCACGTAATTAGATTTTTGACATCCACTTAAAATATATATGTAATTTATCTTAAGGTGACATTCCTTTAATTAAGTGATGTTTGTTAATAACAATATCTTTTTATTTTATAAGTTTTTTTGTTTCCAATTTGGTGAAGATGTGTGCAACTTGTTCATCCATGGAATAATGTTTCAAATGACTTGTCTTGGACTCTACATGATATCATAGTTTTGTTGATGTGCTCAACTTGATCAAAATAGAAATGGAATGTGTAAATTAAGAAATTAGTTTGGTAATTAAAAAAAAAATTACATAATGTGGAGCATACCATGTTGAGAAAAAATGTACAAATGTTATTATATGTTTAATGTGCATGTAGAGAAAATATTTCTAAAACCAACCCATTTTAAAAAATTTAGACTTGGTTTGATATTTTTTAATTCAATCCTCCAATGTTGTGCCTTTTTTTTAAATTCATTGATGTGTGTGTAATATATTCAAACCAAGGAATTTATACATTTAGTATGCACTATAAAAAAAACTTGATTTAAATAGTATGTTTACAATATTTTTGCAAGGTTTGGTAATTTTTTCTTTTAAATTTATCCTTGCATTGATGCACATTTATCCAAACACATCTATGCACGTACATATATCTGCACTAAGGTATGTGTGTGTGTGTGTGTGTGTGTGTGTGTGTGTGTGTGTGTGTCTCATACACACACAAAAGTAAACTATCTTAGAGTGAAGCCTACATTCTTAAGGCATAAGGCTATTCCAACGCCTTGTAGTAATAAATTACAACTATATACTCATTATGACCTCAACATATCACCTACATACACCTACACCTACTTTACTCTACTAAAAAAACATAAAACAAAACATACACCTACTTTACTCCACTAAAAACATAAAACAAAACATACACCTACTTTACTCCACTAAAAAAGATTTGATGAGAGAATAATATGGAAAAGAGTCTCCCTAAAATGTTATTTTCCTTGTATGGTACTCTTCTTTCCCTCAAACTTTTCTCTTTTTCTTTTTTATTTTGTAGAGTTTTCTTTATCTTCAAATTTTGTCTGTGTTTTTTCTTTTAAAATGAAATTTTCTCTTTGTTTTGTATTTGGTGTAGAGAAAAGTTTATTATATTTTAGTCTCTATCCTTTGTGTGGCTAATCTTTTTGTTTATTTGTTTTTATTTTTTTATAAATTTAAAAAAAAAATATTTTATAAATTCTTAATTTTTGTTTTGCATTTAAAGTAAATGAAAGTTTATTATATTTTATTTCTGAGATCATTTCTCGCATAAATTACTCAATAACATCTAATTTCTTTTAAATCATTTATTAAATTATTTAAACTTTACGTTAGCTTTTTCTTACATTCAAATAATTAAAACTCGTGTTAGCTCTTTTCTTACATTCAAATAATTTACATAATTTACCATAATGAATGAAATCTCTATTGAAAACATCAAACCTCTTAAACTTTTACGTTATTAAAATCCATAACTTCAAACATCAAACCTCTTAAAATTTTGCATCATTAAAATCTATAACTTCATACACAAATATATATCACTTTTTCAAAAGTAGTGAAATTTCTATAAGCCAACCCGATGATGATGATGATGATGGTTAACGTCCATTGAGACCAAAATTTGGCCCCTATCGAACCTAAAGAAACAAATTAATTAGTTTTTTTTATAATTGTATTCCTATGCTCAAAGAGCTTGGTGAGAAGTGTCTCGAGCTCACTATAAGTTTGACAAGTTAAAAGGCTAGGAAGGTTGGTATTGCAATAAATATTATGAAAATGAGATCTAATGTGGGTGTACGCAGTGCACTCTAAAAGGAAGTGGTTTTCATCTTCAATGTTCATATTCTCACAAAGGCAACAAATCCTTTCCATCCATGGTGTTTTAGGAGCTGTCCAATGACCAATTTCACTATAGAGCTCATGAGAGTTTGTTCTTATCTTGGCTAGATATTAATTCTTTTCTTTGAACTGGTTAATACCGAGAGGTAATTTTGATCTTCTAGAGTATGGTTGATGACCTCCTTATAATATCTTAGTTTTCTTTTAGCCTCTAAATCTTTCCCACACCACAATTTCTCTTGAAACTTAGAAGTAACATTAATTTTAATCTTATTAATATTTTGCAATGCAACATTTTTGTCGATCTCCTAGTGGATTAACCAGGCCCTGGTATCTTTATACCAACCTTGCTTGAGCCTTAGTTGGTTTTGGATTGAATCAAAAGCTAGCTTTGGAATTCTATGGTCCCCCATGTTATTGATTTTCTGTTTGTACAAAAAGAGCCTAGTCATAGCTAGGCTCTCAATAGGGGAAAGACCCACTTCTATAAGGAGAATAGGATATGGTGTATTGCTTTTAATTTTGAGGTTATACATTATAAAGCGCTTCTGGATTTGCTCAATTATCCTCCACGATTCTCTAGAGATGCTGCAACCCCAAACCTCACAACCATACAAGATAACACGAGTGACTAAAGTTTCAAAGATGAGCTTCTTTCTATCCCATATCACAAGGTTTCCTGCTTTACAATTATTTTCAAGACCAAAATAAGCTTTCCACACTCCATTAATCCTTAGCTCAATGCTATAGTCCCAGTTGAGTTTGTGATGAATATCAATTCCTAGGTATTTGTAAGAAGACACTTCCTCCAAGTTGCTATTGTCATACACATTAACATAAGTGTCCTTCTTGGATTTGATAATCATAACTTTTCTTTTGTAAGTGTTGACAGTCATACCCATGGTAGCACAGAAATCCTTAAGAAGTCGAAGTTTCTTATCAAGATCAAATGGATCCCTTGCCAGAAGAACAATATTGTCAGCATAGAGAAGAAGGATAATGACTATCCAAGCTAAGAACGTGCCATCACAACCAACTTCTTCTAAACAACCTTCTAGCTTATCGATGTAAATGCCAAATAGGGTAGGGGAGATGGGGCAACCTTGTTTAACTTCGATATTGCAGTTAATATCTCTCGACCACCCCTCGTTGCTCTTAAAATTGGCAATTACATTCTCATATAACCTTATTGCAACAGCTCTCAACTCGAAAAGAACCTTTAGCTCGTCTAATCTATTCCAAAGCTTATTTCTAGGTATTGTATCGAAAGCCTTTCTAAAGTCGACAAAGCACCAAAAGAGATTGGATTTATCATTACGACACTCCTCCACAATGATCCTAAGGGTAACAAGGTGGTCCGTTGTTGAGTGTTGCCTTCTAAAACCCACTTGGCCTTTAGCCCGCTTATAGTACGTGGATAATGGACAAATATACTTTACAAAAAAATCACAAGAAAAGTAGCGAGGGGTATTCGTGTGATGTGATAATGATGTTACTAATACAATGTATTCAGGTGATATGGTAATGTTATTTATATGGGTTGTTCACAAAGAAAGTTTAGATCTATGTGGTGGTAAAATTTATTATTATTATTATTATATTTCTTTAATTATAATAATTTATATTTATATTTGAAATTTGAATTTTAAAAAAATAAAAAATCATATAAAACTTTTAAAATAACGCATTACATATCATTTTAATAATTTTTTATTTATATTTAATACGTTAAATTAACATTTTTGCATACTTTGTTTAAAAATAAAAATAAATAGTCATCATTTTATTTTAACTCGCATGTTTTATATGTTGATATAGCAACATGTTTTATATGTTGATATAACAACCTTCTACATTAATTGTAATAAGAATGTTGAATTTTTATATGTTTTATATATCTATATAGCAACATTCTACATGAATTGTTATAACAATGCTGCATTTGTTTTCTTATATTTTGGAAGATAGTTTTTAAAATATGAACTTACTAAAAGCATCTATGTAAACAATTCATAAGGATGTTGAGTTTTTTTATATCTATATAGCAACATCCTGCATGAATTGTTATAAAAGTGTTTTATTTGTTTTCTTATATTTTGGATGATATGTTTTTATAGTTTTTAAAATATGGACTTACTAAAAGAATCTATCAAAACTGATATTCATAGTTTTTAAACTATGGATTTATTAAAATTAACTCATTAAATTTTTGTGAGGCCTAATATTGTTTATAAGTTTTAAAATATAAACTTACTAAAATTAACTATTAAGTTCGCACTTATATTAAAATGTTAGTTTATCATTTGATTACAATAAACTTGTATTAACGTAGTTTTTCATTTAATTACAAATAAGTATATAAAAGTATTTGAAGAGGATGATCCAAGGTTGTGTAATTTTAGTTTTGAATTTTGTATTTTTTTTAATCTTTGTATTTATTATTTGATTTTAATTTAACGGATTTAAAATCCAGGAAAGAAATAAATTTATTTTTGAATAAATAATTAATGAATTAAAAAAATATAAAGAATTTGGGAAAAAATTATGGAATATTTATATTAAATTAAAAAGTTCCATTTCAAAAAATATATAGGTAAGATTTAACATAGTGGAAGCATATTTTGAGGTTCGAGAACATTATAGGTTTATATATATATATATAATTGACTAATATTTATGATGAATATCATACGAAATTTTGGCTGAAATTTTGTTTGTCCTTCTAAAATATTTGAAAATTTAAATTTACATTTCTAAATCTTTGCAAGCTTTTGGTAAAGTTTGTGTTTGTTGCATTCTAGTTAGAAGCCTCTAACAAAAACATCCACATATACTCAATGCTACATAAACATTACGAATTTCCATGCATTTACCCTAACGTCTACATTGAAAGGATACGCTACCAAAATATGACATGGTAGTGTTACTTGGGTTGTCTACATGGTATCAAAAAGTTTGAAATGGTGCCACATGAGAAATATGATGGAGATATTTAGTGCTAAAGGTAACATTCTCTTGAGTAGTGTAGTTTGCAAAGAAGGATGTAACACCAACTTGGCTTCGTGTCTAAGGTAAATAATGAGAGTGATTGTTTCAAAGGGGTGGATGTAACAAAGGAAGTTGGTCAACATAGGAAAATCCCGTGGAATTGTATGAGCCAAGTCTAGAGATGAGGTCTATGAATGAAAATAAGTCACCTAAACTAGAAATATTGGAGTTAGAGGCCTCCAATAGAGGGGTCATAGAAAAAAAAAACAGGGTTGATGCACAATCATGAGCTCCTTTAAAGAAAATTTAGTTGCCATATAAATATGAAAAAAACGAACCTATAACTTCAAGAGGAAATTAGAGGTATCTGCATTACAATTTTAAAGAGGATGTAAAAAGAAAAAATATAGGAAAATGAATAAGCTTTCATAATATATAATTTTTTCTTTTAGAAATTTCGTGTTTTTTCTTCCTAAAAGTTGTTTTATAAAATTGGATTTTTAAATTTTCATAATGTATGTTCGCATTCAGCACTATATGAATTAAACGGTAGTATCTTTAAAAAAATTGTGTACATACATAGAGAACATCTTGTACCATGATGTTTTCATTTTTTACAATTTTTTGAAGTCAAAGAACTATGAAAAAGGGAGATGTCTGCGCATGTGACACTTTATGGACATAAATTAATTATTTTTGTATTAGTGTATAGATCTCTCTTTCTTCTAGTGCATCATGTAAGTTTTTTGAGAAATGGTGAAGTGTTACTGGTTGAAATGGTTGGCTAAGCGACTGGTAAGCATATAAGGAAAAAGTGACCATTGTCACCTTAGTTACTTATAGTCCCCAGCTTCTTTGAAAGTTTAATCCTCCTAGCGGAGAGCCCTTTTTGAACCTGCAAAGATACTGAAACAAAGTGTTCTCTTTCAAGGTCGTCAGAGATCAGTGCCTAATGGAGTCAAATAATAAGAGTGGGAGTGTTATGTTGATTGTGGTTGAGAGACGATATTAGTGTAGTTATCAATGCATTAGTATATCATCCAACATTAGGAAAAAGTCGCTCGATTATAAGTATTTATCATTTGTGGAGGTTATACTTGGTTTCATAACTCCCATTTGCACAAGTGTTCCCTCACTGGCTATTTCTATCCTTAACACCTCAAAAGTTGTGCAAATAATTATGTAAATCCTTGTGTAAATCTTGTGTAAATCCTTGTGTAACCCCACTTTGATATTTTGGGAACCTTCCTTGGATTGTGTGACACCTCACCTCACTAATTTTGATTCCTCTTCATGTATGATGTGCCCACACATGAATTTGAGTTGGGTGGAGTGGCTTAAAGTCACTCTCCTTGAAATTTGAATTGCATGGGTTGGATTAGATTTATGATGCAGGAGCCTCTTGCTCTCCATTTAAATTTCAAGCTAAATTTTGGATCAGGCCTAGAACGGGTCTTCAATTCTGAATTGATGGTATTTGAACTATCACATTGTAAATAAACCTATGTAAAATATGATTCTATATGGATGATGAGTCATTTGGGCGAGTCACTAGGTGAGTGATTAGTAATTAATGAGTCATGTAACAGAACGCTCATCTAATGGCAGTGATCCATAGGATAGGTTTGAGATTTTGAATTAATTAGCATGTTGTTGAGCATATTGAGGATCTACACCAGAATTGTTCATAAATCATGTTGTGTATAAATATGTAAGCCTAAAAGGCATAGAAAGATTAGAAGAATAGAAGACAGAGAGGATAGTAGTAGTAGAGAGAGAGATACATAGGTTGGTAGGGCCTATAGGGGACATAGAAGAGGCCAATTAAATATGTATTAGACCTAATGAGATCAAAACATGGGTTCAAACACAAATTGTATGTATAGTTTCAATGTGTGAATGAAAAATCCTATTTTGGAAAATTTCTGTGTGAAATTATATCTCTGTCTAAATGAGTGATTTCATAAGCATATGTATGAATGCTTGATTAAATCTCTATTAATAGTTGATAAGCCTGTGTGTGAATTAGGCATTCTGAGAGGGAGAGAAACATAGATCGATTGATCGTTTCCCCGATCAATCGAATGAAAATTAGATTTATAATCAATTGAGACTTCATGAATGAGCGCATGTTCTAGAATAACCATGTTGCAGGGTTATGAGTCAGCAATCGATCACTGAAAGGATCGATGATGAACAAAGTTTAAGTATGTGTAGGTGTGGATGGTCGAGATCGTAGTAAAAATAGATCTACAAATAAGGATGAATTTCACAAACTAGAGTTGCGGCTGAGACAAACAATAGCCCTGGAAACTGATCGTTTATACATTTGACGATTGTGTGGTGGTGATTAAAGGTCTATAGAAGATCAACGATCAAGGGCCATTTCGTTCGTGAAAGAGAATGGAGGATAAAAGGGCAGTTGAATTGCAAAATAAAAAATAATTGCTGGGAAATTGGGTTGGAGCCAACGACTAAGATCGATCATCGAAGTAGATCGATGATAGACAATGATTTTACTGGGAGAAGTTGTGGGTTTTGGAAAACTTTTGATGTGCACCAAATATTTATGGAATGTTCTTCATAGGTTTTGAATTCCATTGTTGATTTGGTGGGGACATTGATCGGATGATCAACAAGCCATTTTGCAGCGTGAACAAGAAAGAGGGTTAACAATCTAGCTGAGTGTGAAATTTTAAATCCCTATCTACTTTGTTCTATTTTCTACTATTGAATGAGGTTGGTCGAGATATGACGACTTAAAATTATTTCGCTCGTTGAAATAGCCCAGAGTATAATAGCAGAGGATGGACACAAAACTTGCTTGGGATTTTGTCGAGTTGGCTAGATTTAACGATTCTGCTAAATATAGAACAAGTTAAATCGTGTATCAGTCTCTCATGGAGACTGATAGAAGGGGAGCCTGGAATAAATTTAACCTCTTTTATTTAAATTACCCGCCTTGGATTGACTCAAGTTGGATTACATTGGTTTGGTTTGACCTGATTGAGTTAGAATTACCTTATTTTATCTATCAATTCATGTTTGATATCATTGGTTTAGGGGTTGTTGATAGTTCTTCTGGATGGTTGTTTTATTATGGTTTTTCACACCTTTGATAGTGAGAGGTTGGTAATCTTGTGAGCATAGGAAACCATAAATTCCCTGCTATGTGTATGAATTTTGTGCTCAAAGCACATGATATTGTATGGTGTTGCTGGTAAGCCTAGAAAACTCTGGTGTAGTTTCTCTATGTACACTAATTGGCTCTATCCTAGAACTACACATAAATATTTATGGTGAATGATGATATCTCAATGTCCTAGGGGGTTTGTTTATTCATGTTTCTACTATTGATCACATTTTGGATATTTTGCAAATTTCCTACCTTAAATCCATATTCAATATGATACATTTAAATGTGATTTGTTTTTATAAATTTTTCCATACATGTTTTTTTTGTTACTTAATTCATTTTTATCTGGATGTTTTTTGAGTTTGTATTTCGGGTTTATTATTGTCCCTAGTGAAATTCTTCTCGTTTACCCCTAACGGTCACTATGTAAAACATGATTATCATATCACATATGTGATATAATGCATATGTAATATATCACATATGCAATGTAGTGCATATGAAATTGGAGAAATTAACATTACATTGATTAAGCTAAAAGAGGAGGGTAGTCAAAGGATGGAGAGAAAGGTGTAGAGGAAATCATGGGAGGGACGGATCGGTAGGGGAGAGATATGGGGGAGATGAAGGGAGGATAAATATAAGGGGAAGGGAGGGATGGGTAGGGGAGAGATATGAAAGGGGGAATGAAGTGAGGATAAATGATGATGATGGTTAACATCCACTAATACCTAAAATTTATCCGGACCTAAAGGAACGAATTATTTAGTTTGTTTTAAAATTGTATTCCTATGCTCAAAGAGCTTGGAGAGAAGCGTCCTGAGCTCACTATAATTTTCACATGTTAAGAGGCTAGGAAGGTCGGAATTGCAACAAATATTATGAAATTGAGATCTACTGTGTGTGTACACAGGACACTCTAAGAGGAAGTGATTTTCATTCTCAATGCTCATATTCTCAGAGAGATGGAAGATCCTTTCCAATGGCCTGTTTCACTATGGAGCTCATGAGAGTTCATTATTATCTTGGATATATTATTTTTTTTCTTTGAACTAGTTAAAACAGAGAGATACTTTTGATCTTCTAGAGTAGGGTTGATGACCTCCTTATAATATATTAATTTTCTTTTAGCCTCTAAATCTTTCTCACACCACATTTTCATTTTAAACTAAAAAGTAACAATACTTTTAATGTTATTAATATTTTGTAATGCAACATTTTCGTTGATCTCCCAATGGTTTAACCAAGCCCTGGTATCTTTATACCAACCTCTCTTGATACTTAGGTGGTTTTCGTT
>LPNX011044168.1:180595-235381 GCA_001517045.1 Pseudotsuga menziesii | reverse complement strand
GATGGATGCAATGGATGTATAGAGATAGGTATAGAGTGAGTGAGTGAGAGATATAGATGGGGGGTAGTTAAATAGTGAGGGGGGAGAGTCAAAGAGAGAGAGAGAGTGATCCGGTGGATTATTCATCTTCAAATTACACTGATCCAATATGGTACAATAGTTATTAATCTATGGTTTTTACTCATATGCTGAACATTATATGCACAGCCCGCATAGCTATAGCTTGGTATGCAGTTATCTCCATGGGCTACGCAGCGTAGTCTGTGCATGAGCTGTACAGTTATCGCATGCCGCGCAGATGGTGCACAGCTCATAGCATGGTGCATAGCTTATCGCATGGGTGCGCAGTTATGGATGGGCCGCGCAGCTTGCGAACTGTCAAGTTGAACATCGAATGATTTGTAGAAGTCCTCATATGCCATGACATTTGTATGCTGCGACAGTGGATCGGGTATATGGCGAAGTCCTCATATGCCGCGACATTTGTATGCTGTGATAGCGGATTGGGTATATGGCGAAGTCCTCATATGCCGCGGCATTTGTATACTGCGAAGCTGATGATGACATCAAACGGTTACGTTATACGTGGCATAGCTCGGTTGCAATTTATTGCAACGTGTTGTGAGTCAACATGTGCTTAGAGTGGTTGCAATGTTTCGGGGATCTGGAACGTCATGGTAGCATAACTCTTGGGCAGTGACTTGGCGGGATTTCATGGTTCAGTTAGCATATGGTTGTAATGATAATAAAGAAGGTAATAGCTATCGAACCCCTTACTCATGGAGGCTACTGAACGCTTAAATAGGGGATGCTGGCCACATTTTCGGGGGGGAGAGAGCAAGAGATTCAGATTGCGTTTTGGAGCACAGAGCTTCGCTTTTCTGCTGTGAGAAGCTTGGGGAGTTGCTATGAAGTGCATAGATGCTGTTCTTTTGAAGTCGACATTCTCCGTTATGATTTAGCTTTCCTTGCTAATTGTAATTTTCAGAAGAGAGGTCTTAGAGACTTTGTACAACATTCTATTTACAGTTGCTGAAGTTGATTCCAGAACCATTTTTGTACCATCTTAAAGAGATTAATTGGATCGGTACCCATTGGAGAGGGACCCGGAGACGTAGCCCAGTGAAGGGGGTGAACTCCGTTATCAACTTCTATTTGTGACTGTCTGATTCTGTGTTTTCTTTCGTGTATCTGTCTATCATTGTGGTGTTTTTCATTCTCGTTCTGAGCATTTAATTTCTGTTAATGTTGTTCCATTAATTAACCTGTTGCACATATTCTTTTTAAAACAAAATTTTTAAGGCACATAAGTTGAGGTCCGACGGATCATGTTATCGTATCAGAGCTGGTTGACTAGTTGTGCAAGTTTGTCAATTCTTACCAGGTTCAGGTTAAAGCATGGTGAAGGAGAATTAGTTGAAGGAGATCCTGAGATTAGCTCCAGGGGAACATTCTCAAGAACCATGTCTTCTCCATGAGGGGAAGAAGAAGGACATGCCGAATGGGAAAAACCTGTTATTTCAGAAACTGAGTTTCTAGAGGCTTTTATGAGCATGAAAGCCATGATGGAAATTCTACTCGATGAGTGAGCAGAAAGGAAGAAGAAGGAAGAAGGATCTTCATTCAAATATGCGGAAGTGAAGAAGGAAGAAAAGGGTAAAGGAGTAGGAGGTGATGGTGATCCTTCTGACACTAATCAAACTTTTTCTTCTTCTCATACTTCTTATTCAAATAATGCAAGTCCTAATATGCCTTATTTCAAATTGGATGTAAAATTTGAATTACAAATTTTATAATGGAGATTTAGATGCTGAAAAGTTACACAATTGGATCAAGCAGCTTGAAGTATATTGCAGGGTGCAAGGCATTACCAATGACCCTTCCAGAATTCAATTGGCCACTTTGAGAATGAGTGGAATGGCTCTTATTTGGTGGGAGAGAAAGATTCAGCAAGATCTTCAAAAGAATGGTAAAATTATTTCAGTTTGGAATGAATTCATTGAAGTATTAAGGAATCAATTTTATGCTTTAGGTCACATGTAGTAATTGATAATGAGCTGGCAAACATTTAGACAAGCTAAAGGACAAAGCATTCAAGAATATACTCATGAATTTAGAAAAAGGGCTATTGCATTGAATGTTGCATTAGATACCCAGGAAACTCTTCTTAAGTACATTGGTGGCATGCATTCTTATTTGAGACATACTTTGTTGATGTTTAACCCCAGTACTTTGGATGACGTATGTGTTCAAGCTACACATTTAGAAGCTAGGGGGAAGCATGATAATGATACTTTTGTGAAGAAATCCTTTAAATTTGACAGCAAATCGAAAGGTCAAGATAAGGGGAAAAAGAAAATGGCTACCGTTAAGAAAGAGGGTGAAAAGCCTACATGTTCGCATTGTCAGATGGGACATGATGTCTCTAAGTGTTGGAAACTTCATCTGGAGTTAAGGCCAAACAAGTACAGAGGAAACAAAGATAACGGCAAAGAAAAAGCTACTGCAACAGTTATTCAATACTTGGGATCCGACTCAGGTGATGAAACAAAGGTTACAGCTGTCGGAATCTAGGGTAAGAATAAAAGTATCTCACTTCCCATTGATGCAAAACCAAGTTCTAGTGCAAGTACAAATCTGCCATCTACTTCTAAGAAAAATGATAAAAATAGAAGTGCAGTGTTTCATGTTCGTGTCATTGCAAATCACACAAAGATTGATACATTGTTTGATAGTGGTTCACAAGTAAATATGATATTAGAAGAAGTGGTTAAGAAATTGCATTTAGTTACTATGCCTCATGAAAAACCCTATCCTCTTGGTTGGGTTACTAATGATACATGATTACAAGTTACAAAAAAATGTGTATTAAAGTTTGCAATTACTGAAAAGTTCATGGATGAGGTAGAACTAGATGTAGTACCACTTGATATTTGTGGAATTGTACTTGGGAATCCATATTTGTATGAACGGAAAGCAGTCTTTTATAGAGAGCAGAATAAGTATCATCTTTTTAAAGATGGTGTAGAATATATTGTATGAGCACATAAGATAAAATCCAATCTAGCAATAGTCTCTGCAGGACAAATGAAGAGGTTGGTAAATGCTAGTAAGAATTTCGTGTTAATGATGGTTAAGGTGAAAAGTGATGAGATCTCTAAATATTTTGAAGGGTGTGACCCTAAGCATAAATCTGAACTAATTGAAATCATTTATGAGTATGATGATTTGTTTCAAGATCCGAAGGGGTTACCACCAGAGAGGGAGATTCATCATGAGATACATTTGCAGCAGGATGTGCCATTCCCGAATATATCTATGTACCGGATGTCTGTAATGCAGAATGAGGAAATCAAGAAGCAGGTTCAGGAGCTGATTGAGAAGGGGGTCATTCGGCCTAGCACTTCTCCTTGTGGCTCTCCTATAGTCTTGGTTCCAAAGAAGGATGGGTCTTGGAGGATGTGAATCGACTATAGGGCCCTTAACAAAATCACCATTAAAAATAGGTATCCTCTTCCTCGCATTGATGATTTGCTTGATCAGTTGAAACATGCAACTTATTTTACAAAATTGGATCTACGTAGTGGGTATCATCAAATCCGTGTTGCTGAAAATGATGCTTGGAAAACAACGTTTAAAAAAAAACAGGGTTTGTATGAATGGCTTGTGATGCCTTTCGGGCTCTGTAACGCACCTGTTACTTTCATGCGGGTCATGAATGATGTATTTCGATCATTCATTGATGATTTTGTAATTGTATATGTGGACGATATCCTTGTGTTTAGCAAAACCGAGGAAGAGCATATTGTACATGTGAAGAAAGTTTTAGATGTACTAAGGAAGGAGAAGCTTTATGTAAAAATGTCTAAATGTGAGTTTGCTAAAACTTCTTTAGTATATCTGGGCCATATTATTGGTGGAGGCCACCTGCAAGTGGACCCAACCAAGGTTGTTGTCATTGTAAACTGGCCACGGCCTAACACCATTACTGAAATCAGAAGTTTTCTAGGTGTGGTTCAGTATTGGAGGAAATTCATTTCTGGGTTTTCCTCCATTGCTGCTCCTTTGCATGCGTTGACAAGTGTTAAAGAAATTTTCTAGTGGGGAGGAAAGCATCAGAGAGCCTTCGACACTTTGAAGGAAAATATTAACACAGCACCAGTTCTGACATTTCTAGATTTGTAGTAGCCATTTGAGATCAAAACCTATGCTAGCGGGTTTTCCATGGGAGTTGTTTTGGTGCAAGGAAGGAAGCCAGTCTGTTACCATTCATAAACATTATATACTGTGGTAAGTAACTATCCGACCTATGACAAAGAATTGTATGCTTTAGTATAGAGTGTGAAGAAGTGGAAACATTATATCATGGGAAAAGAGACAGTCATACATACTGATCATCAACCACTTCAATATTTACAATCTCAGACTAAAATGCAACAAAGTAGGAATTTAAGATGGATGGGATTCTTACAACAGTTTCATCTCGTGATTAAGTACAAAAAGGGAATTCGTAATAAGGTAGCAGACATGTTATCAAGGCCTCCTACAAATGCTTCAATCATTCTTCAAAACAGTTCATTAACACATGAAAGTTATATTGAATAGTATGCAGAAGATAAAGATTTTAAGGAAGTATATGCATCACTAATACATGGTAAACAGGAAGAGAACTATTATGTGCATAATCAACTCTTGTATCATCTTGGTAAACTGTGTATTCCAGAGAAAGAGATAGTGCATGTGATTCGAGAAGCACATAGTTCATTGATTGCAGGACATTTTGGTGTAAGTAAAACACTATCATTATTGCAGAATCATTGTTATTGGCCTCAAATGCAAGAAACTGTAGCTAAATACATAAGAGGTTGTGTCATGTGTGCAACGATTAAGCCTAGCAAGAGGAAATTGGGTTTGTACACACCTCTTCCAGTTTCTTCTCGTCCTTGGGAAAGCATTTCTATGGACTTTGTAGGGGGACTACCTACGTCCAAAAATGGGAATGATTACCTATATGTTGTTGTGGACAGGTTCAGAAAAATGTGTATCTTAATGCCATGTAACAAACAGATCACTGCTGAACAAACAGCTCATTTATTCTTTCAGAATGTTTGGGTACATTTTGGGCTACCCATGTCTATTGTATCTGATCAGGATTCCTGGTTCTTGGGAGAATTTTGGTCAACTTTATGGGAGCTTATGGATACTAAACTTAAGAAAAGTACAACTTTTCATCCACATACCGATGGGCAAATAGAGCTAGTAAATAGAACAGTGATTTAGCTACTCAGAGGATATTGTAGTAAACATCCAAAACTTTGGGATGAGCAGTTGCGGTATATATAGCATGCTTACAATCATACAGTTCATTCTTCCATGAAAAGATCTCCTTTTGAAACTTGTTTTGGTTATCTGCCAAAAACACCAATGGACTTCTCTTTTGGAAAAGATGCATTGGATGGACATCATGATGTAGACAAAGCTATAAGGTTCATTCAAAGAATCCAAGCTGTGCAGCAGGCAGTTCAGGAACAGTTGGAGAAGAGTCAGGAAAAATACAAAGCCAGGCATGACAAGCATCGTGTTGATCATCAATTTCAGGTTGGTGACAGAGTCTGGTTACATATCACCAAAGAAAGAATGAAAGGTGAAGGTAAAAAGATTAAGCCTATCAGGTATGGTCCTTTTAAGATCTTGGAAAAGATCAGTACTAATGCTTTTTGCTTGAATTTACCTCCATACATGCAAATTTATTCATTTATCAATGTTGAGAATCTTAAACTGTATGAGCCTCCTATGATCATGGATGAGGAAACTAACATACAGATTCCTTCAGTTGACTATTTGGCACCTAAATATATGAAAGAGTTGCAGGATGATGTTCTTCTTGACAGAAATGTAAGGACTTCACGAAGGGGGAATGCTGAGTACCTTCGAGTGGGGTTTAAAGGCATGCATCCTAGCAAAGCAAGATGGATGGAGATTGGAAAAGTGAGGGACCTATACCCTCACTTGCTTGACGAATAATTAAAGCTTTTGGTGGTCCAAAATCTCTCTAATGGGGAGGAATGATCCGGTGGATTATTCATCTTCAAATTACACTGATCCAATATCGTACAATAGTTATTAATCTATGGTTTTAACTCATATGCTGAACATTATATGCACAGCTTGCACAGCTATAGCTTGGTGCACAGTTATCACCGCGGACCGTGCAACGCAGTCTATGCATGAGCCGCATAGTTATCACACACCACGCAGATGGTGCGCAGCTTATCGCATGGGTGCACAATTATGTATGGGTTGCACAGCTTACGAACTGTCAAGTTGAACATTGAATGATTTGTGGAAGTCCTCTTATGCCATGACATTTGTATGCTACGACAACAGATCAGGTATATGGAGAATTCCTCATATGCCGCGACATTTGTATGCTACAATAGCGGATCAGGTATATGGTGAAGTCCTCATATGCCGCAACATTTGTATGCTGTGACATCAGATTGGGTATATGGTGAAGTCCTCATATGCCGTGACATTTGTATACTGCGAAGTTGATGATGACATCAAACGGTTACGTTATACGTGGCATAGCCCGGTTGCAAGTTATTGCAATGTGTTGTGACTCAACATGTGCGTAGAGTGGTTGCAACGTTTTGGGGATCTGGAACATCGTGGTAGCATAACGCTTGGGCAGCGACTTGGCGGGATTTCATGGTTCAGTTAGCGTATGGTTGTAACGATAATAAATAAGTTAACAGCCATCGAACCGTTACTCATGGAGGCCACTGAACGCTTAAATAGAGGATGCTGGCCACATTTATGGGGGGGAGAGAGCAGGAGATTCAGATTGTGTTTTGGAGCATAGAGCTTCACATTTCTGCTATGAGAAGCTTGGGGAGTTACTATGAAGTGCGCAGATGTTGTTCTTTTGAAGTCGACATTCTCCGTTATGATTTAGCTTTCCTTGCTAATTGTAATTTTTAGAAGACAGGTCTTAGAGACTTTGTACAACATTTTGTTTACAGTTGCTGAAGTTGATTCCAGAACCATTTTTTTACCATCTTAAAGAGATTAATTAGATCGGTACCCATTTGAGAGGGACTCGAAGACGTAGCCCAGTGGAGGGGGTGAAATTCGTTATCAACTTCTATTTGTGACTGTCCGATTCTGTGTTTTCTTCCTTGTATCTGTCTATCAGTGTGGTGTTTTTCATTCCTGTTCTGAGCATTTAATTTCTGTTAATGTTGTTCCATTAATTAACCTGTTGCATGCATTCTTTTTAAAACAAACTTTTTAAGGCACATAAGTTGAGGTCCGACGGATCAGAGAGAGAGAGAGAGAGAGAGAGAGAGAGAGAGAGAGAGAGAGAGAGAGAGAGAGAGAGAGAGAGAGGGAGAGGGAGAGAGGGAGAGACAATAATGGATGGAGGGATGGTTAGAGGGTGAGAGAGTGGGATAATAATAGTGAGCGAGGAGGGATTTAGGGAAATGAAGGATGGTTAAGGATGGTTACACTAAGGGATAGGGATGATGGATTGTGTGTGACAGAGAGAGATATATAGAGAGGGATGGAGAGAGGGTGTGTCTATGTGTTTGAGAGAGACAAAGGGGGAAGGTTTTTTATAGAGGGATAGGGGGTGTGGTGTTCCAAGACCAAGAGGTGTGTAAGTTTGTTTAAGGGGGGAATGGTGAGACAAGGAAGGAGGGGGGTGAGAGGAAGAGAGGGAGGGAGAGGGAGAGAGGAAGGGAGGGAGGGAAAGGGGTGAGAGAGAGGTTTGAGGGATGGTTATAGATGCAAAGGGATAGTGAAGGAGAGAAATGTCATATCCCACATCCCACATCCCACATCTTCATGAAATGTCCCACATCTTCATGAAATGTCCTTTTTCTCTTCAATTTTTTAGTAAGACAGAATGTTGGTTAGGAAAGATAGATATTTGGCAGTATGAGTCTGTGGAGGCATGCCTAAAAATACGGTTTTCATGAGAATATACAAAAATTATAGAGCAATTAATTTCCTAACTAGATGGAATTCTAGGAATGTTGTGTCCTTTGAAAATTGACCCTCCTATTCTACATAGGTTTCTGTTGCTATGTGCTCTTTGGATAAACATTTGAAGGAAGAATCGAAGATTAAGATCAATAGATATAAAATGTTTATGTGTTTTATACCGCATATGGGTTTTGTATCACATGTGTGTTATAACGCATATGCTCTTTTTATCGCATATATGTTTTGTAAAATTTAAAATTTCGGTGGGAATAAGGCTTGGCATCAAGTTTGGAAATAGATTTGGACTACCAAACTTATTGGATAGGAAAAATAAACCAAGGATATTGCATGTATTTCAGAACTCTATGAATATGCTCAGTTCTGATGGTGATTTTTGCTATGACAAACACAATATTTTTTTATGAAAATATAAACTATTGTAGAATACAATCTTAAGATTCTGAATATGTAACTTTTTCCTACAGATGTATGTTTTATTTATTTATTATTATTTTTCTAAATGACACGTCAATTTTTTAAAATAAATACATCCATTTTTTTTTATATAACTTTTTATTGCCTTCACCATTTCGGAAGAAAACTATATGGTGCACTAGAGGAAAGCGAGCTCTACAATAGTATATATAGAAATCAATAATTTCATTAATTTTAGCCCCTAAAGTGTTGCACCAACACAACGTTTCCTTTTCAAGGTTTTCAGACTTTAATAATTAGTAATAAAAAAAATAATTCATGAAATGTTTTGAAAAAATAGTGTTGCACTAGTACCATATGTCCTTTATATGTCTGCAAGAGTTTATCCAAAAATGACATCATTTACCTCATATAGTGTTGCACACACACAAACATATATGTTATGATGTGCTGAAAATTTTAAAACCCAATTTAAGCGAAACTAATTTTATAATCATTTACACAAATTTTATATAGATAAAAAGTTATATATTATGAAATCTTATTCAATTACCTAACTTTTGTCTTTTTACTTCATCTTCAAATCGGTTAGGGAAGTACCTCTAATTATCACCAAAAGTCAGAGGTTCCATGTTTTTTTAGTTTTATGTGGCATCTGAAGTGCCTTTAAAGGAGTCCATGATTGTGCATCAGCCCTATATTTTCATTTGAAGCATAAAGGTAAGAATTATATTGCTGACAGTTTCAAAATTTCAAGAATTATTGGGGTTACTAACATGATTGTCTAAAGGATAGGAAATGTACATGTATGCCCAAAGGAATGTATGAGTAAATGGAGAGACAAGTTGCGTCTCACATACAAACATTTGTGAGAATTGACTCGACGAATAACCTCCCAAGTTTAGGATTTATAGGTGAATTTCAGGAAGAATTTTTTCCTAGAGTACATGTATGGTGGAAGTGATCCATACATTAGTCCGCTAGAAGCATGGATCAATGAAGCTTATCAAAGCAATGCTTCTTTGTGGAATCAATTTCAAGTATTATGGGTTCTTAAGAAGGTTCAATTTGCTACACTCATCCAGATGAAGATCATGGTACAAACTCAAAATATTATCAATGAGGTATTGTCATGGATTACACTAAAGGAAAAAGGTAAGCTATCATGTATGAATTTCTTACTCAGATGGTTACATTTGTGGTATGATTTGATGTAACCAACTTTGATTAAAAGTTTTAGGTTAGGTAGCATTAGTTTCATTCAAAGGAATATTTTTGTACATTGCATTTGATGTCTTTTCATTGTCTAGTTAGTTTTATTATTCTTATTTGTTTTCCCTCATTCAGCGAACAAGGAAGGATGAAAGTGTCTTCCCTTAGATCCTTTTAATATCTCAGAAAATTTGATATGTGTGTAGTTCTACAGGTATCGGTAGATTCACAGGATCTCAAGCACTCTTGGGAAGAGAACTCATCCCGTAGTTGGAGCCTGTGTTACACTGCACTTGTACCCATCGCACCTTTAGGTGTACTCGAGGGAGAAAGGGATAATTTTATCGACCTAGAGGGGTGTTATTGAGAAATGAGGTTCATGAATGGTCCCTTTGGTCCTTCTTTAGGGATACTATTCCTTAATGGCACTCATGACTACCCTTTATATGGGTTTTTAACCTTAGGGTTGGTGTGTCATCCCCCTAAGGGTTGACCAGTGGGTTACATGGCTCTAGATCGTGTTTACGTGTTCTGGTGGCCTTTGCTTCAGCTACGAGACACACGTCTTCATTTAAATCAACTTTGGACACCCTCCTGTCCCTTCAGTCAATGGGTCATTTCTCTCCTTGGCCTTATCTCCTTAGAGAAAAGGCACACTCCATGACAAGTATTTTCATGCTTTGAGGAGGGAGTTGAGTGATTTTACAACCTTCTATGGGTTAGATGGGGTATAACTCCCTCCCTCCATATTTCTCCAGCCTTTCATTCATAGTGATTTTCTTATTTGAGTGTGTTTTAGCACCTGAGGATACAAATACCCCAGGTAGCATACCTTAGGCCTACCTTAGTCTATATTTTATTATTATTTTCATTTAATTTTCAGTTAACATTTTATAATTTCAAATTGACATGTTTTAAGGAATGTAGGCCTAGATATTTTGTAAAAGTGACTCCAAGATCATATAAATAGATCTCCTCAATTTCATTTCAAACCCATAACTGATGGGATAAGTCACTATGCACTTGTTTCACCCTTATTATTAACCTAGGAACTAGTTAAAAGTTCCTAGGTTAAGAATTGAAAATTACCCCAATAAATTTAAAAGGGTTAAATCAAGGATTTATTGATTTAACTGCCCCTTTGACTAAAAATTATACCTATAAAAACTCAAGCGAAGCAAACGCTTGGGGCTCTGATTTTTTTTCCTTTGGAAAATTATTATTCTGCCTGATTTTGGCTCTTAAGTGTTTTCTTAGAGAACTGCTCCTAAAAATGAAGGAGGATTATTTAGAACTGATTACCAGATAGGAAATCCTACCTTAGGAGCTCTAAGCTACTTGCATGTTGGAGTCCAGCTCGGGGGTTTCCATATTAGAACCAGGAACGGTTCCGGGTCATGGTTGGGAGCAACGTGGTAGTTCCCAAGTGATTTGGTTAGCAAAAATTAGAGGTCATATCTGTCTTAAATTGATAATGTATGTTATTTAAAAAGTTTGTAGGTTCAACCATTAAAGGATATTCATGAAGAAAAGTTACACGTACGAAATCTTAGTATGTCAAGATTCATTTCTAGGGTAGAGGCTGGCTGCATTATGAAAAATATTTTATATATTTTACTAACCCTAGGTAAGATGATTTGCCTAGATTTTTCTAGGGTATTTATTTCTCTTCAATATCCCTAGGATGGTAAATATTATCCTTGGTTGTATATATCTAGGTTCCCAATTCATCTTATATTCAGAAATTAATACTGTAGACTAGGTAAATCTAGACATGCTATTTAAAGTTGACCTATTATTTATATCTCTATTGACACATTACATTTGTCAATAGAGACATGTGTTCAGATTATAGTAGACTTAATCATAGGAGTAGGTTTGAAGAAATAAATATAAAATATAGTTACCCTAGGTTATCACTTACAACTAGAGCTATTCTTTTATAAGATAACTATATATACATATAAATAAAACTATCAGGTATAAACCTTATAAAAAATATCTATGCATTTATTTCTAAAATTAAATAATACATCTAAGACCTTTCAAGGTCTGCAATCATATAACAAATTACATTAAAAATATTCCACATAAACGAAAAACCACATTAAGTTTAATAAGAGGGATATCATGACCATCCATGTGGTCCTTGTCAAGACTTTGCCATAAAATCTATAGTCCTAACATATATATTAAAATACCATAAATCACATGCATTATATGTTTAAAAATCCCATATAATATCTGTCTATACATAACCATAAATCAAGTTACATTATTCAACATAATAACATAAATCCATTTATTTAAATAGAAGTAGAAATCAAATCATGTGGCCATGCAAGCCCGACTTGTTTTATTCATCAAATTACATTTCATTACATTACATTAAAAGCATTGTTTCCAACAGAGGTCGCAACATCGATTCCCGTGGATGTTAATACCCAAAGCAAAGTCATAATAAACAACCTAAACATATTATATATACCTACAAAAACCAAATCCTATAATCGTTCTCACACAAGGAACGCTGTAAGAAATTGTATGTGTGCTGTGGTTGTTAATTAAACCCTTTAATTTATAATACAGAGTCCAAGTTTCTTAAAAACAAAAAGTTCTATCGAGGGTTTGCATACACTGGCCTCCACGAAACCCAGTAATACACAGTGCTGACATAAGTCACAGCCTTGGCCAAATAACGTTTTAATAAACAGTGCTCACATAATTCATGGTCTCGACCAAATAATGTTTTAAAACACAGTCCAATGTTCACATAAGAACCAATTGTCATAAATAATTTAAATACAAGATATCGCAGCATTGTGGGAAGGCTCATGCCATTGACAGCATGGCCTTTACCCACACTATCAAGATATTTCATTAACCAAGAAATCAATGGCATTTACACACAAAGCATCCAGTAAGCCGTATTCCTCTGTCCATTAAAAACCCCAACCTATTTAAATACAGAACTAGATAAAAACGAAGGAAGAAATTGCATACACCATAAACCTTTACAATTTATAAAAACCAATGCTTACATCTATTTACACAGAGATCCCAAATGTTTGTACACAGTCACCATTAAAGGCCGAGAATAAGGTTTTACACAGGCGTGCCAATGGGCTATGGCACCATTGCTTGCAATGGTGCAGCCCAGGGCTTTAAAATACCAAAACCAAAACTGTAATGCGTTACATAACCGAAATAAAAATTACACAGATTTGAATGGCCTAAGAAAATATTCATGGCATAACGCCTCCTTTTTAAAATAATATCCAAGTCTGTATTCAAAACCCAAAGGTGAAATTGATTTCTCTACACCATCAAACCCAAATGAAACAACCAGTCGAAACATAGCTCTGCCACAGGATTGAAGGGTGACAATCATAAGCTTGATGATCAGGCTTACTGTGGCCACAAATGCAACACTTGGAGCCAACTATGTTGTAGCCATGCTTCCCTCCATTCCTTTCGGCACCTGCAAGCAACAACCAAATGGGTATGATGAGTATGCCATTCTATCAAACTGTAAACCAAACTAATGTGCAGGCTTGTAAATTCATGCGGGCATATCTTCAGAAGCTGGAGGTCGCCTCCATGGCCATAACCCCTACGCAGAGCCAAAATGAGAAACCCCAAATGACAGTGCATTGCACATCCATCGTGAGCCAAGCCTAAGGGGAAGGCTATCACGCTTTCCAACAAGAATTAAATGCACTAGGATGGAGTCCATTAACGAAAATCAAACCCTTTTCCATAGTCGCGACTTGTTACAAAGTATCGTTTCATGCCACCCTCCATACCAATGCTTAAACCCTGTAATATATGGTTTATACCATATATCATGTCACCCCAAACTCTAATGTCATGTTAATATATTACAAATATTTTACTATGAAGGTATTACCATAATACTTAGTCATAGGTTGCGCTAGTCCAAAGTCTAAGACCCTTGCTTAGGATTGTAGATAATGTTTAGGCCATAGGTTTAGAGCTTAGGGTTTAATACCATAGGATCATGGTGTTTAGGATTAAGTACCATGGCATACAAAGTATGCCATGTAAATCTCTTGGACTATCAAATCCACAGCTTTTCTCTCAAACCATTAATAACCTGCCAATCAAAGAACATAAGAAATGTTAAAATAGAATGTATAGTAAAAATATACATAGCAAAAAAAAGATATTTAACGACATCTAAAATGAATAAATTTAAAACCATAATGAAGAATAATCAATGTACAGGAAAGTTATCCATAATAGACAAATTTATGATAACGACACTTATCAATTTTTTAAAACCAAGTTGTTAGGCAATGTAATTATTAGCAGCAGGTTATCGACGACCAAGGCTATCAACACACTTTACATCCAACCCCATCACAAGTAATGAACTAAGTAAGCGGAAGAGAGAGGTGCCTTAGTTTGATTGAACTAAGTAAGCCTATGTAACCAAGTAATACCTTACCTCTCAGATCGTCATGGGAGAACTAGTCCTGCCACTCCACCACTTTATTCCCATCAACAAAGTTAAGTTAGTTTATACTTAATAAACAGAGTACACATGTACAGAAGTAAAAAAATGAACTATACAATTCATTAATTCACCGACAATAATAACTAAGGTGTAAAAATAGTTTAAATAACAGAATTAAGACATAAGAAGTAAACGAACTAGTAATCACATAATGGATAAGAGAGTAACAAGATAGTATCAGCAGTTTCCGAATAGATCAAAAGTTTAAGTAGCGCATGTAATTCCGCATGAGTAATAATGATCCCCTTCGGGTAGTTTTTACTAACCTATAAAAAAAAATTATTTTCAATTTTTGTGGACATTAGAAGTGGTATTAGAGCCCAGTTTCAATACTGAGAGACTTATGGCCACACCAGGCATTCACGCAGAGAAAATAAAGTATGATAAGTAAATTTTGTCACTAATAGAAATTTTGCTTCTATTAAATTTTTTTGTGTTATCGAAAAATTTCTAAAGCGCTATTTAGTTTATGAACACTGAGGAAGAAAACAGGCGGCAGGAAGAAATGACCACCCCCACTCTGGAAGCGAACTTGGTGGTCAAGCTAAACTCTGATGTGCTGAAAACTTTGCACAGTCTTCAAGCTGAACTAAAAAGTTTCATAGAAGATAGTCTAAATGAAAGAAAGGAACAACACGCTATAAATGAAACATTATTGCGTAACATGATAGGAGGGAGCCTGCAAGGTAAACATACCCAGTCCACCAATAGATCCAAAAGAGAACAGTACCATGAGCGAGCCAGTAGCCCAAGAGAAGTAGAAAATGAATGTACACCTGAAGCAACTAAAGGAGATCATCACAGTCCTTCTAGTGATGACTCACTTTCTCCACGGAGAAAGAAGCAAAGAAGTGATGACAGTCTTCAAGGGGATTTTTGAAAAATAAGAGCCCTGACCTATGAAGGTCAAGTAAATACAGGAGAAAGGATAAAGAATTTTTGCTGGGAATGAGTAAGTATTTCCATGTTCATAACGATTCAAGTGTGATGCAGGCTTGGCTTGCCATCTACAACCTGAATGATAAGGCAACAAGATGGTGATGAGATTTAAAGCACACCAAGAAAGATGAGCTATGACAAATAAGCTGGGAAAATTTTTGAAAGATTTTCCAAGAAAAATACATGTCGGAAAGGTTCTTTGACCGCAATATAAAAGAGTTCCATGAAATGTGCATGGGTTCCATGACTATGGATGCATTTATAAACATATTTCTAGATATGTTGCATTATGTATCATATATCAAAGAAGAGAAGGTGAAGATCTAGCAGTTCCTAGGATGTCTTCCTCCCAGTTTTCGGGACAAAATTGAATTCGACATGCCAAATACATTGGATACTGCACTACACAAGGCCCATCTCTGCTATGAGCATGCGCATTTAGGACAAGGAAACCAGAACCAAAACCGAGAAAAGTCTAGAAACTTTTTTGATAACCGCAAGCTTGGGTCAAACTCGCATCCTTATAGAAAGCAAAATAACAGCTTTCAAGTGAACAAGAACTTTAACAAAACTGGTACAAATCCTTATGTACCAGCTCCTAATGGGAATAAGCAAGTGGTGAGTGGAGCCAATGCTACCCCTTTAGCGACCAAGTGCTGGAAGTGCAACGGGATGAATTATGCCCAAGATTGTAAGAGCAATAACAATGGAATCTTACATAACCTACAAGAATAACCTACCATTGAGGATATAGTGGGAAACCTATGAATCTATGTAGCATTAGATGGCTGACAGGTGGACCATCAAGATACAATGGTCTCGATCGAAGGTAAGATCTTAAACTCCCATGTTTCAATGCTTATTGATCCTGGTGCTTGATGGAGCTATGTTGCACCTAAGATTGTTGATTTATGCAAGTTAGGAAAAGTAAATCATGATAAAACTTAGCCGGTACAGTTAGCCACTAGTACGAAATGGAAGGTTTCGTAAATTGTTAAAGAATGTGAAGTAAACCTAAATGATTTACTCACTACGGTAAACCTAAACATCCTACTTTTAGGATCGTACGATATTCTTATCGGCATGGACTGGTTGGGATAGAACCATGTCCTGCTCGATTGCCTACACAAGTATATCTTGTGTATTGATAACCAAGGGAACCAAGTGAAATTTTAAGGCATCCCAAGGAAAGTTTCTGTAAGACAAATCTCTACCTTACAAGCGAATAAGTGTGTTAGGAAGGGCTGCACATTGTTTGCGGTGAAAATTTGAGATGTAGAGTAGGATAGAGAACAACACATAGAAGACTTCCCCATTCTTGAAGAATTCAAGGACGTGTTTCCCGAGGAAATCCCCGTATTACATCCAAAATGAGACCTATACTTTTCCATCGAACCGACCCCAGGATCAGTTCCAGCCTGCAAAGCCCCTTACCGCATGAGTGCACCAGAATTGGTGGAACTCAAACTGTAGTTGCAGGAGTTAATAGAGAAAGGGTATATTCGACCCAGTATGTCCCCTTGGGGAGCACCAAATTTTTTTGTAAAGAAGAAGGACGGTACGATGCGGATGTGCATTGATTACCGTCGGTTGAACAAAATGACTATAAAGAACTGTTACCCACTCCCTAGGATCGATGATTTATTCGATTAGGTAGGAGGAGCCAAAATATTTTTGAAGATTGACCTACGATCCAGGTAACATCAAGTACGGATCCGAGACAATTATATTCCCAAGACCGCTTTTCATATTAGGTATAGGCATTATGATTTTGTAGTGATTCCGTTCGGGTTGATCAATGTACCCACAAACTTTATCTGTATGATGAACAACATATTCAGTAAATATATGGATAAGTTTGTACTAGCCTTTATTGATGACATTTTGGTTTATTCTAAGAGTAAAGAGGAACACGAAGAACACCTTTTCATAGTACTTCGAGTGTTGAGAGAACAACAACTCTATGCTAAGTTTATTAAATGTGATTTTTAAAAACCACAAATATAGTACCTAGGTCACATCATATCTGAGGTAGGAATAGTTGTGTACCCAAAAAATATTCAAGTTATAAAGTATTGGCCTACCCCGACTAGTGTCACTGACATTAGGTCCTTTTTTGGGTTTAGCTGGGAATTGTCGAAAGTTCATTGAGAACTTCTCAAGAATCTCTTGCCCCATGATGGCTTTGCAGAAGACAGCGAACAAGTTCTTATGGACTGACAAGTGTGAAGAAAGGTTTCAAAAACTTAAGCAGCTTTTGATGACTCCACCAGTGTTGCCGATTGTGGATATTGCTGGGGATTTCATGGTATGCACGGATGCAATCAAGGAAGTACTTGGAGGAGTCCTCTTGCAAAATGATCCTGTGATCTATTATGAATTGCAGAAATTAAAAGAGCATGAGAAAAAGTATCCCACACATGATCTTGAGCTACCAGCCATTTTCCACGCTCTAAAGATGTGGAGGAACTACCTCATCGGAAGGAAGTTCCGTCTAAAGACTGACAATATGAGTCTAAAGTATTTGTTCGATCAACCCTATCTGAATGCAAGGCAAGCCATATGGTTGGATTTCCTGAGTGAGTATCACTTTGAACTAAAGAATATTAAGGGTAAAGAGAACAAAGTTGTGGATGCTTTGATTCAATGAACTCATATGATATATGAGGTGATCCTGAGTTAAACTGATGCAGATTTGCATGAGAAGATTAGAACGACCAAAAAGGTTGACCCATTCTATGTGGAAATCCTCAAGAACATCCAAGAGGACTGGTTGTTTCAACAACAATCAGGATACAAGGTGCATGACTCTGGCCTAGTAAGGTCCAAGGATAGATTGTATGTTCTAGATGGAGGGTACATTTAGTCCATCATCCTCACCAAATTTCATAGGGCACCCTACTCGGGGCACCCGGGATATCAAAAGATGATATCTTCCATCAAGAGACACTTTTTCTGGCCTAAGTTAAAGGCCGACATTACAATGTTTATTGCGAAATGTCAAGAATGCCAGCTAGTTAAAGATGAGCACCAACATCCTTCATGATTTCTACAACCATTTCCCATTCCAAAATGGAAGTGGGAGGTTATCAGTATGGATTTTATTATTGGCTTACCGAAAATCAAGAAGCAAAATGATTCCATCTTTGTAGTCATTGACAAGCTGTCAAAGGAAGCTCACTTCATTCCCATGAAATCGACCTACAAGGCCGTAAAAATTGTCTATATCTTCCTAAAAGAGATATTTAGATTGCATGGGATACCCAAAGTAATTATCTCAGATCGAGATGTTAAGTTTACAGGAAAATTTTGGAGATCTTTATTCTCTGGATTAGAGACACAGTTGAAATTTAGCACTGCTTATCACCTACAGACGGACAAGCATACTGAAAGAGTAAACCAAATTGTTGAAGACATGCTTCAAATGTATGTCAAGAACAAACCCACCAAATGGGAGGATTATCTGCACCTTGCAAATTTTGCATATAACAATGGGTATTAGGCTTCTGCCAAGATGAGTCCTTTCGAGGTACTCTATGGACGAAAGTGTAGGACCCCAGTTACTTGGGATAGTTTGGTGGATCAGCTCATGTTAGGGCCTGACCTATTATTGGACTTGGAACAATTTGTTACCAAGGTCTAGGGAAACCTTAAAGAGGCACAAGACCATCAGAAAAGTTATGCAGATAAGAAAAGAAAAGATAAAGACTATCAAGTAGGTGAGCATGTCTACTTAAAAGTGAAAGAAAAATGGAGCTCATTAAGCTTGGGTAGGTGTGGTAAGTTGGCACCTAAGTTTTGTGGACCTTATGAAATTCTGGCCAAGAAAGGACCAGTGGCTTATGAACTAGCATTAACTACGCATGTAAGAGTTCTTAATTTTTTCCATGCATCTTTATTAAATAAATATGTTTATGACACTAAGCATGTCATTGATTTTTCATTATTATAGGTGGAACCTGAGGGGGAATTTGCCCCTAAGCCTTTGCATATATTGGACAAGAGAGAAGTGCAGCTTTGGAAGCGCACCGTAGTCCAGTTGAAAGTGTAGTGGAAGCACTTTGAGGTAGATGAGGCTACTTGGGAGAATGAGGCCACCATGAGAAACGCTTACCCTACCTTGTTTCATGATATCATTCAGAGTCCCTAGAAAACCAGGGATGCTATTTTACTAAGCGGGGAGGGATGTAATATCCCAAATTTTGGACCTACCATTTATAGGCATGAGCCTATTGATCATGATGATTATATTGATGTTTTATGTTATATTGGGTCAAAGAACCCACTACATATGAACATGATGATTTGTTTTGTATATTGGGTGTAAGCCAATTGTTGATGATATATATGTGTATATATGTTTTGTGTTGGGCATGGACCCTAAAGCACATGGCTGATGAAATGTTTCTGTTGGGTGTGGACCCTGAAGCACATAATCGATGAGATGTTTTGTGTTAAGCGAGAGGCTCTGGAACACATGAGTACTTACATTTTTGTTGAGCATAAATCCCTGGAACACATTAAAATATAATTGGAAATGTTGGGCATAAGCTCTGTAGCATTCCATGTCGATGTTGATCATAAGCTCTGGAGCATCAGATCTTTGTCATTGTATCCTTAGGTGTATCGTACAAGTACATCCTATCATTTAGTGTTGAGCGAAAGCTCTAGAATTACACTATGTTTGTAACTCCCTGCTATAGGCATTGAGTATGGGATCTACTAAGCGCTAGGGGTTACTGAAAATAATTTATTGACTTCCGAGCAAAAACGACTCTAGAAAAATATTGATCATAATCATACTTATTTAAAAGTGATTAAATGAAATTTTGAATTTCTGTATTCTCATCAAAGTACTGAAGATATACCAAGTTATACGAGGGAAGTCCAACATGCAAGGATGTTTATAGTTTCCTAGCCTAGTAAACCTTATCCATCTATCTACTTGACCTTCATAAGGAAGTGTCGTTAAGTCTAGAGATCATGATACATGATGCCCAAAGACAAATGCTCACAAGTATTTTAATACTATGTACTTTATACATAGTATATATAGAGAATTAATTATAATGAATTATATAATTTAATAAAGAAAGAAGAGAAGCTCCACCAATTATTATTTATTATTGAAAGGATTTATAAATAGTGAAATGTCTATGAAAGATTTACTAGGAACTAGTTAAAAGTTCCTAGGTTAAGAATTGAAAATTACCCCAGTAAATGTAAAAGGGTTAAATCAAGAAATCAAGGATTTGTTGATTTAATTGCCCCTTTGATTGAAACGTCTTCCTATAAAGACTAAAGCCAAGCAAAGGCTTGGGGATCTAATTTTTTTTCCCCTGGAAAATTATTATTCTACCTTATTTTCGCTATCAAGTGTTTTCTTGGAGAACTGCTACTGAAACTAGAGGAGCATTATTCACAACTGATTACCAGATAGGAAACCCTACCTTAGGATTTCTAAGCTACTTGCATGTTGGACTCCAACTCGAGGGGATCCAGATTAGAACTAGGAACAGTTCTGGGTCATGGTTGAGAGGAACGTGGTAGTTGCCAAGTGATTTGGTCACAAAAAATAAGAGGTCATATTTTTCTTAAATTGATAATGCTGGTTATTTAAAAAGTGTGCAAGTTCATCCATTAAAGGAGATTCAGGAAGTAAAATTACAAGTACAAAATATTAGTATGTCAAGATTCATTTCTAGGGTAAATGTTCGCTTCTTTAACCCTAGATAATTGATGATTTGCCTAGATTCTTCTAGGGTATTTATTTCTCTTCAATATCCCTAGGATGGTAAATATTATCCTTGGTTGTATATAGCTAGGTTCCCATCTTTTAAAGTTTGTTTTTCTATATTCATCTTATATTCAGAAATTAATACTGTAGACTAGGTAAATCTAGACCTGCTATTTGAAGTTCACTTATTATTTATATCGCTACTGACATATTAAATTTGTCAGTAGAGACATATGTTCAGATTATAGTAGACTTAATCATAGGAGTAAGTTTGAAGAAATAAATATAAAATATAGTTACCCTAGGGTATCAGTTACAACCAAAGCCGCTTCTTTTATAAGATAACTATATATACATATAAATAAAACTATCAGGTATAAACCTTTATAAAATCTATCTATGCATTTATTTCTAAAATTAAATAATCCATCTAATACCTTTTAAGATATGTAATCATGTAACAAATTACATTAAAAATATCCACATAAACAAAAAGCGCATTAAGTTTAATCAGAGGGATATCGTGACCATCCATGTGGTCCTTATCAAGACTCTGCCATAAAATCTACAGTCTTAACATCTATATTAAAATACCATAAATCACATGAATTGTATCTTTAAAAATCCCATATAATATCCATCTATACATAACCATAAATCAAGCTACATAATTCAACATCAAAACATAAATCCATTTATTGAAATAGAAGTAGAAATTGAATCTTGTGGGCATGCAAGCCGAGCTTGTTTTATTAATCAAAATACATTTCATTACATTACATTAAAAACATTGTTACAAAAAAAGGTCGCAACATCAATTCCCATGGATTCCAAGACCCAAGGAAATGTCATAATAAACAACCCATACATATTATATATACCTACAACAACCAAATCCTGTAATCGTTCTCACATAGGCCACGCTGTATGAAGTCGTATGCGGGCTGTGGTTTTTAATTAAACCCTTTAATTTATAATACAGAGTCCAAGTTCTTTAAAAACAACAAGTAACATGGAGGGTTTGCATACCCTGGCCTCCATGAAACCTAGTAATACATAGTCACTGACATAAGTCACAGCCTCAGCCAAATAACGTTTTAGTATACAGTGCTCACATACGTCACGGTCTCGGCCAAATAACATTTTAAAACACAGTCCAATGTTCACATAAGAACTAGTTGTCATAAGCAATTTAAATACAAGCTATTGCCTTGGGAAGACTCATGCCATTGACGGCATGGTATTTACCCACACTATCAAGATATTTCATTAACCAACAAATGAATGGCATTTACACACAGAGCATCCGATAAGGATTATTGCTCTATCTATTAAAAAACCCAACCTATTTACATACAGAGCTAGATAAAAATGCAGGAGAAAATCACATACACCATAAAACTTTACAATTTATAAAAACCAATGCTTACATCTATTTACACAGAGATCCCAAATGTATGTACACAGTCGCAATTAAAGGCCGAGAACAAGGTTTTACACATGTGTGCCAATGGGCTATGGAACAATTGCTTGCAATGGTGCATCCCATGGCTTTAAAATCCCAAAACCAAAACTGTAATGAGTGAGATAACCGTAATAAAAATTACACAGAGCCGAATGGCCTAAGAAATGATTCATGGGATAAGACCTCCTTTTTAAAATAATGACCAAGTATGTATTCAAAACCCAAAGGTGAAATCAATTTTGCTACAGCATCAAACCCCAACCAAACAACCAATCGGACCATAGCTCTATCATAGGATTGAAGGATGACAAGCATAAGCTTGATGAGCAAGATTACCGTGGCCATGAATGCAATGCTTGGAGCCAACTGTGTTGTAGCCACGTTTCCCTCCATTCTTTCTGGCACCTACAAGAAACAACCAAATGGGGATGAGGAGTATGCCATCCTATCAAACTGTAAACCAAACTAATGTGTAGGCTTGTAAATTCATGCATGCATACCTTCACAACCTGGAGGTCACCTCCATGGCCATACCCCTGCGTAGATGGAAAAATGACAAAACCCCAAATGAGGGTGGAATGAAAATCCATCGTGAGCCAAGCCTAAGGGGAAGACTATCACACTTTCCAACAAGCATTAAATGCACCAGGCTGGAGTCGATTAACAAAACATCAAACCATTTTCCATATTCGCAACTTGTTACAAAGTATCCTTTCATTCCACCCTCCATACCAACGCTTAAACCCTATAATATATGTTTTATACCATATATCATGTCACCATGAACTCTAATGTCAAGTTAATATATTACAAAGTTTGTACTATGATGGTGTTACCATAATACTTAGTCATAGGTTGTGCTATTGCAAAGTCTAAGACCCTTGCTTAGGATTGTAGATAAGCTTTAGTCCATAGGTTTAGAGCTTAGAGTTTAATACCATAGGATCAAGGTGTTTAGGCTTAAGTACCATGGCACACGAAGTATGCCATGTAAATCTCTCGGATTATCAAATCCAGAGCTCTGCTCTCAAACCATTAATAACCTGCCAATCAAAGAACATAAGAAATGTTAAAATAGAATGTATAGTAAAAATATACATTGCACGAAAAATATATTTAACGACATCTAAAATGACGAATTTAAAACCATATTAAACAATAATCAATAGCCAAATTTACGATAACGACACTTACCAAGATTTTAAAACCAAGTTGTTAGGAAACATAATAATTAGTAGCAGGTTATTGACAATGAAGGCTATCAACACACTTTACATCCAATCCCATCGCAAGTAATGAATTGTGTAAGAAAAATAGAGAGGTGCCTTAGTTCGATTGAACTAAGTAAGCTTGCGTAGCCAAGTAATACCTTACCTCACAGATCGTCATGGGAGAACTAGTCCCACCACTCCACCACTTTAATCCCATCAAAAAAGTTAAGTTAGTTTATACTTAATAAACAAAGTACACATGTGCAGAAGTAAAACAATGAACTATACAATTCATTAATTCACTGACAGTAATAACTAAGATGTACAAATAGTTTAAATAACAGAATTAAGACATAAGAAGTAAACGAACTAATAATCACGGAATGAATAAGAGAGTAACAAGAAAGTATGAGCAGTTTCTGAACAGATCGAAAGTTTAAGTAGCGCATGTAGTTCTGCATGAGTAATAATGATCCCCTTTAGGTGGTTTTTACTAACCTATAAGAACAAATTTATTTTCAATTTTTGGGGACATTACACATATCATATATCCATTTATTGCAAACAATAACAGGAATGGAATGCTATGGGCATGCAAGCACAGTTTGTTTTATTTATTAAAGTACATTTCATTTGCAACTCATTACATTAAAAACCCCTTTTATTCCCACAGAGGCCACGATAGAAAATCCCAGGGATGTCCAAAACCCAAGGTAAAAATACTAATAAAAACCATGGTATATTATAGTAAAAAGAAAATCCAAATTGTATAACCTTAGGGATGGTTCTCAAAACAAATAAAATCTATATCATAACGATTTGTACATGAATCAAACTTATATGTAATTCCATTATTTATATCGCTACATAGGCCACTATTTACACTAAGCCTACAGGTTGTATTTTACAAACACATAAATTGCCATATAAATAACGATGCATACGCTAGCAGGGAGGTCGTAAGACCCAAGATACAGCATGGTCTTGGCCAATAACATTTTTAATACACAGTCCATCAAATTTAAACCTACTGTAAGCGTTGGCTATAGTGGCTTCGAGCCCATGGATTTCCACAAACCATTTTTACATAAGAACCGATTACCATAAACAATAATATACAAGCTATCGCAGCATGATGGGAAAGGCTCATGCCATTTACGGCATGGCCTTTACCCACGTTGTCCAAATATTACATTATCCAAGCTAATCATTGGCATTACACACAAAGCATTCGATTAGGCGAATCACTATGTTTTTAAAACCCCATTTCCATTTAAATATAGTGCTCAATAAAACATAGAGGGGAATCATATACACAAGAAATCAAGTTAACCATTACCATTATATAAAAACCATACACATATCTATTTACACAGAGATCCCAAGTCTGGTACACAGTCGCCATTAAAGTCCGAGAGGGAGGTTTACACATGCATGCCAACGGGCTATGGCACCATTGCAAGCAATGGTACAACCCATGGTTATAAAGCCCAAAACCAAAATATCGATTCACATAATGAAAATGAAATTACACAGAGTTGAATGGAATAAGAATGGATTCATGGCATAGCGCCTCAACATTAAAAACCCAAGTCTGTAATCATAAGCCCGAAGGCAAAAATTGAAATCAGTACACCATAAAACCCCAACCACCAACTCGTCAAAACTTAGCTCTGCCCACAGTGCTGAAAGGTGACAAGCATAAGCTTGATTAGCAGGCTTACCGTGGCCTCAATTTCAACACATTGGAGCTACAACGAAGTGGATCCATCCCACCATCGTTACCTTGCTACCTAGAACCAGAATCAAACACGACAGGGATGAGGGGTATAACAACGAAGGAGCCTTGAAATGAAGCATAGAATGTAGTCACAAAACCAAAAGAATATTACTTTCTTCTCCACAGCATAGTCTCCTTTGCAGCACAGACTCGAGACCCATTTCCTCCACAGACCCTAACGAAATGGATAAATTGAATCGTGAGCCAAGCACTAAGCTTTGGAGCTACCATGATTTCCAAGAACAATAAATGCACCAGCTCATAACCACTTTGAGTTTCCAAACCCACTTGTCTATAGTTCAACATTGTTGCAATATAGTGGGTTTTATTCACCATGCTAAGAGCTTAAACCCTGCTATGGTATGGTTTATACCATATGATTTGTCACCACCCAAACTCTAATACATGTTATCATATTACAAACTTTGCTTTAGGATAGAATTACAATATTACATAGTCCATAGGATGCACTAGTCCAAAGTCATAGAACCATGCTTAGTATTTAGATAATGTTTATACCATAGGATTAGAGCTTAGGCTTTAAGTCCCTTAGTAACAAGATGTTTACGCTTAAGAACCATGATAACATCTTGGACTATAAAATCCAAAGCTCTGCTCTTAAACCAATATAATAAACTGTCAATAAAAGAAAATGAGAGATGTTAATAGGTATAGTGAGAACATACATAGAACGTAAAATGTATTAATGGAATATAGACTAACAAATTCAAAACATAACAAAGAATAATTAGTGTATAGGAAATCTAGCCATAGTATCTACATTGACGATAACGACAGTTACCAAAATATTAAAACCAAGTTGACAATCAGCATAACAATTAGCAGTGGGTCCTCTAGGATAAAGACGGTCAAACACACCTTACACCAGATCCTGTTGCAAAGTAATGAATTGTGTAAGTAAATGAAAAAGGTGTCTTAGTTCAATTGAACTAAGTAAGCCTGCGTAACCAAGTAATACCTTACCTCTCAGATCATCATGGGAGAACAAGTCCCGCCACTCCACCACTTTGTTCCCATCAACAAAGGTAAGTTAGTTTCAATTAAATAAATGAAGTACACATGTGCAGGAGTAAAACAATGATCTATACAATTCATTAATTCACCGATAGTAATAACTAAGATGTATAATTAGTTTAAATAACAGAATTAAGACATAAGAAGTAAATGAACTAATAATCACTGAATGGATAAGAGATTAACAAGACAATAAGGGAATTTTATGAAGAGATCGAAAGTATAAGTAGCGCATGTAATTCCGCATGAGTAATAATGATTTCCTTTGGGTAGTTTTCACTAGCCTATAATTTTTATTTTTTTTCAATTTTTGCACTAGTACAAAAGCGCAGATTTTTCCATGGAGGTTTTCCACGTTTCTTACTTTTTGGTGTAAAATCTGATGTAACAGGAATGAGGCGTCACTGTATCCACGTCGGGACTCTTAGACATCACTCTATCCATGCCTAAACTCTTGGACGTCGCTGTATCCACGCCTGACCGTCTCTATAGCGACGGCACTGTCTTTTGTTGACTTTTTACAAGGTCAAGATTGATGATGATTATTATGCTCTTGTATAGTAAATATCCAAAGGTAGGAAATGCTACAGAGGAACTGCCACGACTGAGTTTATTGTGCACTGTCTATGAAATATAACAAGCTTCCAGTGTTCTTAATGCCCTAGCCTCTTGGACTCCAAAACCCAAATCTAATAGCCTTTCCTTTTGTCTGCCCTATTAAATTTCAAAAATTGAAAACCCTCTTCATAGTTTGTCGTTTCATCTAATTGATTTCAATTTGAGTGGGGAATAAACTAGATTGAGTCAGATTGAATATTTGAATTCCCTAGAGTTTAAGTTTGTGTTGATCCTCTATGAATATCTTAAGGTCTTATTTTTCCCACTTTCTTGAAGTAGTAGTTTCACCTATATTCCTTATGATCATTTCCTCTATTTATAAAATAAAATAAAATTGACCCCTTGAAATCTTATCATATTTCTCTCTATCCAAATGTTCCATGTTATCATAACTATGAGAATTGACCATAATTTGGCTCCTAGTTTTGATTTTAATTACATTCAACCCAGATATAAAGGAGCATAGCTATGCCAAATGATGACAAGGTATTCCATATCACTCTTCTCTTGACCCATTCCATATTGTATTGGAAAAAGAGAAGTTAACAAAAACTTGTTATATCTTGAGGATTTGGATCATAAAAAAGACGGTCCAAAGAATACGTTCCACATAATTTTGTTTGTCTATTAGTAGTCATTCCTACTGAAGAATCCAAATATTCCATCTTTAGAACCTAGTGGAATTTATAGACCACTAATGAATAATAGTCATTTATATTCCACAATCATTCCACTCATGGGAATTTCAAATTCATATTTGAAGTGCATATCTTCAAAATACAATAATCAATATGCAACTTTGGCATGTGCTTATATGTATAAATATATGTTCACTTCACATGGCTATAAAAGGCATAATTTATGTTATGGTCTTCTCTAATACACCCAAAATATATTGTCTTGACCCAAACCATCATATGTCATGAATCTCACACATGATATTCATTCGATTCCTATTTTCCTTGTAGCCATTCACCCTTACAATCTCATGAATATTTTTATTTTCTAAACAATCCCTAAGGAAATCCATCATTTACCAAGGATTTCACATGCAAGAAGAGAAACAAATTTTAAAGATTTACTTCTAGGGAATCCCACTAGAAAACTAAAAAAAATATTATCTCTAGGTGATCAAAGAATAGTGCAAGTTTCTAATGTCATCGTAGTATCATCCCACCCCATACTTTCAAGCTTATAGAAGTAATCATCTATATTCATAAGAAAGAACTGGTATCTCACCTATACCATAGACACTCAATTACCATGAGATATTATCAAGAAAAATTCAATTAATTTCTTGATTAGGTATCATACAATAATTATATATATATAATATGTGATCCATATTATAATGTTTGTCTATGCATGTGGTAGTAACTAGTCTTCATTATGGGCCTACCCTCATATATGAGACATCTTTACCTATAAAAAATTTTTATTGAAAAAACTTTCATTCATCCAAATAATCCATGATTATTCGTGCATTCCATTAAAATTTATCTCATGCATTTATCTATATCCCTATGTGTTAATTAATTTAGCATAATCACATTTTCAAACTACAAAAATAGAAACACATAGAAATAGAATAGTTCATGAAATATTCCTTCCAATTTATACCCATGGAAAGGGTTCCCGATTCATGGACACACTACCAATAACACATCACATGAAAACATTCGCGGCCATAGTTTGCGAGCTCGATGTTGTCATCTAAATTTCTTCTTGATTGATGGGCTCTGTAAAATGGGCAAGCTCGATTTTTCCATAGAACTGCAGATTCTCATGGTTGAGAAGGGGATGGCCCTAGATGTTTTTACCTACATCAATTTGATTCAGGGGCTCTCTGATGCGGGTCTGTTGGACGAGGCTCTGGGGAGTATTGCTCTCATGGAAGTTTTGTTGAGACAACAAGGTTAGTGCTTTAATCATCCCGGATTTGGAAATCGAAGCAAATATGGGATCACTGGATTTGGTAATATTCATCATGTGAAAAGAGCCTGAAAATGTATCTATATTTTTCCTTGGATTAGTTTTGGTCTTGTGAAGAAGAAGTCATTTTTAAGAATATGGACTCAAATTCCATGGCAAATGGTGGTGGTAACAACAGCAGCAGTATCCATGATCATTGTTGGCCCTCTAAGATGCAGGATTGGCATTTAAAGAGTCCTTGGGACTAGGAAGGTTGCACAGGGCTTTACAGTATGGCCAGGGATAGGTATGAGAGATTACTCATGGCTGAATGGGTTTGTTCAGAAGAGGGTTATAATATTGGGAAGGAGTTATTCCGTGGGACAAACATGGTTCATATGTGTACCCTAATACTAAATGCGTAGTAACTAATTTGGGATTGAGAGCATAACTTAGCTTAAATACAATGTAATATTGATCCCTAAGGATATATCACCTCAGATAGTACTTTTACTGCAATAGTTTACTAACATGAATTGATCTAGCATCCTCCTTTAAAATCACCGTCGCATATCCGACGACATTAAATATATAATATAAAGAATAAGTATGAAACAAATTAGGTCTTAAGTTGTGATTTAATAAAAAAGAAATACTCTTTCGAGTTCACAAACTAGACAAACTACCCTTATCACAAACCCCCAATATCATTGAATCGGTCCATGGTGATCACGGAATCCAATCCGAAATTAATGGTTTCCCGCCATAGTTACCCACTACCCATTTTTTTATTTTGTATCTGAAAACTAATACAAACAATGAGAAATGGACCCACGAAGAGAAGTGGTATTTCTCCTCAGAACAAAGTTCCTTAATAATACATTGCAGACAACAACGAAGGATAAGGATGGATATGGAAGCTTTGGGCAGGAAGTTGGGTCTTGCAAAGAACAAAACATCCATTAGAAAAGCCGAGGAGCTGAGGCACCTTAGCAATGTGCATTTTGATTCATCGACATTTTGTGTGGTATGTCAATCCAACGAATCCTCTCAGGCTTATAGCAGTACTTTAATTTTTGCACTGTATTTTGTATATAGCAGACAAAAGGGACCTTGATTCCTTGTTTTTGTTCACAGGGCGAGGTCTGCAAATCTGTGCTTTGCTTTGAGCTAGCCACTACCAAGTGAATCTCTAAATCTTTCCTTATAAAAGATTTTTTCTCTTCTGATAAATTCCAAACTAGGTTTTATACCCAACTAGATTTTATATTCTGTTCAGATTTTTGAATACATATCAATACATCTATACGGAGTTCATTGCCTGGAATTGCTTGTGGGTTTCTTATTTCTTACTGCACCGAGAGAAGCGAGGTGTTGGGGTTGGGGTGGGCATGATCTTTCCTTCACACTATGCTCTTTGTATAATGTTTAAAGATGAGAGAGTATATCTAGAATGATATTTTCCAGCTGTGATAGCTCCACTGTATGGCCAAAATGAACATTATGGCGCAGAATTCTGCTAAACCTTATGAAGTATTCAATTTCAAACAACTTGTCTCTGCCCAATTCAGGACTCCATGGCAAAGCACCAACTTCCTTAACATCAATATCTGATAGAGTGATCCAGCCAATTACCGGAGCACCTCCCCCTTCTAGAACTAAATATGATAGCATAGGTGTCCATGTGAACAGGAAGATTTCCTTTTTATAACCCTTCATCAGGTCGTTCTCCGTGTGTCCTGAGTTGGTTTCAAATTGATATCAGTTTATCACTAGGATTTCTGCCCTTGATGTTATCACAACAAACTATACTTCCTTAACACAAGAAATAAACAACACGGAAATTTGGGTTGAAACAAAATATAGCAGGTTTTGGGAGGTCATTGTCATCAGATCTCTTTCATAGGTGCTGGTAGTTGGGATCCCTGATTCCTTCCAACCTTTCAAACATTACGGTAGATAAACAGCAAGGTTTTGAGGAGGGAGTCTACAGGAGGTTCGCCCTTTATGTACTTGGATTACCTTTGAAGGAGATGTAAATAAAACCAGCACTGGAGGTGACCGTTTGGCAGTTCTATTTGTTGTGATTTGGCCAGCATGCATCCTACAGGAAATCAGAGGCTTGTAGGGTTATAAAAATGAACCAATGAACAGCGGGCCTTACCCTCAGCAAAGAGACAAATTTGACATTAACTGTGTGCTTGACAGCCTGCTGACTAAATACATTTCGATGCATATATAGTCATGAGTTTTATTGTGAATGACAAGATAGGATCCAATGATGAAATATCTAAAGAGATTGCATCCTTTGGAAAAGAATACGAATGGCAGCATATAAGGAAAGACCCATCCTGAAAATCCACATCAGCCGTGTAATAAATCTTAAGCTAGGTCAACTTATTGGTAGTTAGGAAAGCTGTTGAAAGTAGTTTTTGCGACAAGAAAATAGCAAGGGAAACTAACTAAAACTACAAATCATAAATGAAGATTAGACACGATCCTGTTTTGATCTAAGTCGACCTGTAAGCAAACCTTTGAGGGTTTTGTGCATGCCTTTTCCTCTCCTAATCTCAAGCAGAGGAATCAATTTAGGAAGAAAAAACAGTGTTTCTTCTGTAGAGAAAATAAGTGACAGCAAATAAGTGACATGTCAGTGCCATTTTGAAGTGCATTTGGTGTATAAATGATAGCCTGCACAAAACTTGCACAAAGCTAAATAAATTTGAAAATGTTAGCTGCGGTAAAAGGAATCTGATATTCTATACAAGAGGGCTTGAAAATGCCATACTATCTTATCTAGGTTATGCCTTTCCATAATTTTCCTGCTGCATGGAAACTTAAGCTGACCGTTATTAATTGTAAATTTGTAATGCAAACAACGAATCTAGAGTTTGAATGGATCCTGATGACCAACAGTGATGCTACTAGGGACGACAATGGCACATGGAGGCCAAACCAGGGAGCCCAAATTAAATCTGTCACATCCATAATGGTTAGAGAAAAATGATATATTATGGTCTAGTAAAAACTAAAACACTGTCAAAATGTGTTAAACAGCATAATCCTTATGGGTAGCAGAATAAAAGGGATATGTGTTTGTGAAGTGCAATGCAGTTGATGCTGATAGAGTAATATATACTGAAGAATGAACACAAACTTAGGAAATAGATTTTTGTTGAAGTATAAATTGCAGTATATGTCAAATAAAATCAAGCATATAGTGCACATTGCATAAAGTCATGTTTATACAATAGATATTAGAGTTTGGTTTCAGGAATGATAAATTTCTAGAAGTACACTACTAAGAACACTTCTCATGGAGAGTTGCTTGTATTTCATAGCTTGAATAAAATTTATGAAAACTTTGATTACAGATGACATTAAAAGGTTCGTCTTATATTCAAGGTTTTGTGGAAATTTGTTCTGGTCTACTTGGAATTATAGGGCAGCATGACATTGGATGTATTTTAAGTCATCTCTCCTGAACTTACATGCTTTTATATATTGTTCCAGGAAATTACATTTTCTGTGTGAGGCCTGTAAATGATGAAGCACCCGTTGCGGACGGTGAAAGACCCTCTTCCTTTGAGTGGTCAGACGATGTAAAAGGTGTTAAAGCTGTTCATATTTCAGGACTCTTTGACAAATTAAGTCATCACATAAAGAAGACATTTTATGGTCAAACTGAATAGTGCTTCTTTAGCATGATTCATTGTGGCCTAAATACCCCGGGTACAAAGATTAAAGATCTTTATTTCCTAGTTAGAACCACAAAAAGAAAATTATCTGTGGGAACACCCCATACTCCTGAGCAACGAAAGCCACAGTCCCGGAGAGTTGCTTGGCAAGAACATCAAGATATTTGGATCATGCCAACCATTCAAGTGTCCAATCTTCTTGATTTGAAGATTGCAGTGACATCAAGTGATCATTTACGTAACATCATTTGTTGAGGAATTGACACATAATTCTCATTTTTTTTCTATTTTTTTGAGTTTCTCTTGTGTTGATCTTTTCTGCAGAGACAAACTCAGTAGAGATATCTGAACATAGTGGCAATTATGCAATTGTTCAGAGTGGACAGAAAACATACATGTATGCATATATTAGTAAACTTTTTTTGACAGTAACTCTCTATGATCTGAAAGAAACGAGTAGTCCAATAAATGCTGGTGATTGGGAAAAATTTTCCCCCAACACTAAAGGTGAACTGCATGATCTCGATATAGAGTTGGATTTTGGTAATGGAAAATGATATGCTATGTTGAGGTTATCCCGAGGAGATATGGGACTTTTAGAGGTAAGCGTATTCAATGTGGATTTGTTTTTTCATGAAAATATATTATTACTTATATATAGTGCAACAACGTGTGCGTTGTGATCACTTTGAGCAATTATTAACAACTGTAAATATCACTCTTCTTGGTGCTGGTCCTGTTTTTGTGCAGGCTATCATCTATACACCATATGCACTTCAAAATGGCACTGACATGTCACTTATTTGCTGTGCCTCTAAGCAGAAATCGTTCTCTCTGTGGTAAGTCAGTTAAGGATATGTCTGAAAGCTAAATAAATTAATAGTAAAAATCTTAAAATTAAGATGACTGCATTGGCATCATAGAAAGGATCAAATTAATGGCATCTAGTCAAATGCAAAAGGCTGCAAACATTCAATGTTAGTGATAGAGGGTAAACTATACAAACATAATGCATTAACCAAAATCGTTGGAAGAAAATTTTATCTGAACTAAGAAGGTATGGTATTAAAACTAGCAGGCTCATTTTACTGATAGAGCACAAACAGCTATGCTTTTAGGTAAGTAGATACTAAGGAACAATAATGTAGAAAAATTTGTTAGTTTATTTTAGAAAACTATATTTAGTAGTTCGAATTGATCTCTTTCAGAGAGAATTAAGGCTTTTGTTAAATATAATTTGTTACCTTCAAGAAATCCATATGAAAAGTAGGATTGATGATTATTCTGTGCCATGCCCATTTCTCACCTTTCAAACCCACAAGGCCCTGTTCAACCAACTACCTCTCAAGGGGATTAAAAGAAAAAATTTCATAGTGCCCGAACTTGCTGGACATTATCTCCTTGATAAGCTCAGGATGGGGAACATTCAGCCTGGGTGTTGAACCAAACCAGTAGATAAAATCCTTACCTATTTTTAGATATCACATACAACAACAAAGTAATTAGAGAAGAATTGGGTGCATTAATTACATATGTGGGCATACTAATTAAATCATTGGTTATTTTCTTATTCTTATGCTGTTGATGATATGTAATATCCCAGCCTGTGTAATTACACCAACCCAATGGCTAAATTCAAAAGAACAGTATGCAACAATACCATATATTTTAGTCCAGTGATGATAATATGGAAGACCCACAATTCGCAGGTTTGGCCAGGTTTGGTTAGAATGATCTCATCTCTGGATGCAAAAATTTTATGTATATCCATTTCGTTGAGTACTTGCCATAGTGCAATATTAACAGCACTGGTCTATATTTTCTAGTTTTCATGACCATGTTTCTCTATTGGTGTTTTTGCAGTTAGGAAGTCATCATACTGCAGAGGACCTTGCAGTTAGAGGCAAGGAGCCAAAAGACAAGGTGCAAATTTACACTTGGATGGATGCTACACTTCGAGAGCTAGCAGACCTGCGATGAAGGAATTAATTCATTCTCACTTTTACTGCAGGAGCTTTGCTATTTTCATACAAGTGTTTATCACATTAATTAAATGAGTTCTAATATAGATGGTCTTGACTTTTAACTAACCATGCATGAGCTTTGGAGCTGTCTTTTCTTAGTGTTTGTCTTCATAGTTATCGATATGGGTTACTTTGTGTGATGTTCCAGTGTCCTTGCTATCTTTTTTATTACAGTCCCCATGCAATGCAAGTGCTAATCACCTTGGCATTAAGCACATGCATATTTTTTTCTTCATTATTTAGTTAGCCTTTTGCATTTCACTGATGATGGCTTCATTGAAAACTCTTGGGCATTGTGGGGCACAGGACATTTCTTATATAGTGTGGGCAGAAAAAGGATTATGCTAATGTCCACCGCTAGCCAAAAATGACTAATGGGACTGTGAAAGGAAATAATATTCCATCTGCATAGGCGGTGAGTGAAGGGACTTGTGCCCCACCCAAGAAATTGGAACTAAGAGCTAATAAATTAAAAATAAAGGTATCTGTTACAAGAATAAAGATAAATATACAGTGATGAGTGAGAAAAATGGGGAACAGGGGTTATAAAAAGGAAAGAATTTAGAAGGTCCGAGTTATTATTCCTTGTATTTGAGGTCCAATAACTTGTTCTATTTTACTCATCTATTAGATTTGTGTCACAATTTCACTGTATGTTTATGGTGACCTTTTCTCAGTGAGAGCTAGAGCCAGATATGGATATGATCTAGTATATGGACAGTCTACAAGAGTGATCATTGATGTTTTGCAACTATATGAAAGAGCCAGCATGGTCAGTATAATTAAGTCCTTAAATTCTAGAAAAGACAATAAAAGGTCCATAACCTTATCCAAACTTGCACCATTTTGCGATATTTTTTGTTTTTGAAGCCAATCCTTTCATCTGCAAAATTTAGGATTACAGGCAAAGCAACTTCAATATCATGTTAGACATCCACTGTTCATAATCATGTCCAGAGAGAGAGGTGCATATGTAAGAATAATTTCTTCTACCAACAAGGATAGCATTTCATTTAAACAAATCAAATGCAAGTATATAGAAGGAAATTAAACTCCACATCTTTAGAAAAATGTCATTTCAAGACTTTCTAGATGAAAATATATCATATTAAAGGAAAGTACAATACTAGTGTGACTGACAACACTTTACTAAGATGGCATATTCCAAATGAGAAATATCATGGTTAACACTTGCAGTTACATGTTTGTGGTTTTAGTATTGCACTTGAGAGATTTTCATAGCAGCTGTCAGTGGGAATACTTATCTGAAAAGCTTCTCTTATCATGTCATGGAAAATTTTATTTTTATAGAGAAAAACCACATGTGATGATTTACAAATGCATTCTCATAACTCTTAACCAACAATTTTCAGTTACCAAATAAACTGAAACCATTACAAACAGTTAGTAATTTTTTCTTTATATCACGTTATGCTCAATAAACATTTTTGTCACGAATTTCCTTTTCTTGTGGTCTTCTAACTTTAAAGATTTTATTGTTGGCATCAAATATGTCAACTCTATTATCCCTACTCTCATTGGATTTATGTACCTTTTAGGTCAAAAAACTAAGGGATTCTATGCTCAATGTTTGATGGGGCTTAGTGTTGTTTTGTGGATTGCTGAAAGGCTAGGGGAACTATATGTTATTGATTGTTTACATGGGTTGTTGTGAAGATGTTGACATTGAGGGAAAAATGCAACAGGGAAATGAAATTTCCAGCATTTTGTCTTGGTATGGCCATCTATACTACAATAATTGCAAATAGAAATGATTCTGACCACTGTCCTTCGACTGAGCAGCTTTGTAGGTCATCCTCCTGTCATGTTGTTGGGCACAATACTTTGTGTTTCCTATTGCTCCATTCTGTGTTGGTTTTCTATCCCTTCTTAAAGGGATCATCAAGTTTCTTTCCCTCAAAAAGGGCTAGTTTCCTTTTGATTTAGCCACACAAGGCTCCTTGGTGTTTCATCAATAAGTGCTAAGACTGTGTGGAGAATCCCTTGAGTTACCTTTGTGTGGAGATTGCGATGGTATCCTGTGAAGTTGCAAATAAAGCTCTACTTACACGAGCTGTCATCCACAAAACCTAATCCGGAGGACCGTGTCTTGTGAGGTGTCAATAGGTATGTATGTGGATTTGTAGGTCAGAGACCTCAAACTCCTGGTGGCCTCGGCTTAATCTGGTTACCACTTACTCTCTCTTTTTTTGCTTTTCACCCTCTTGGGGATCTTTAGGGGTTACAAGCATTTCTTCAAGCGAGCTATGCTGGAATCATCAAATTTTGTGAAGGACGATACTCTGAAAATATGTTGTACAGTTGGGGTTGTGGTTTCTGCTATTCAAGGCCCCAGATTGCACTATATTCACATCCCTGAATCAAACTTGGGTCAACAATTTGGGGAACTTCTTGAAGATGTTGAAAATGCGGATGTCACATTTGATGTATCAGGGGAAAAATTTCATGCCCACAGAGTTGTTCTGGCAGCACGTTCCCCTGTATTTAAATCCATGTTTTTTGAGTCCTCTGGGGAGTTGAATGACAAAGAAATTAGCATCGAAGGCACAAGGCCAGAGGTGTAACATTTCTGTATTTTCATAGGTTATAATGGCCCTTGTTGCTTCAAATATTTAGATTAAATGAATGGTACTTTCCACTTAATTGGATTTTTGTCTGGTTATTTGATTAGACTCTTGAGCATAAGTTATAAATTATTAGTCAAATGCAAGGTATCTTTCAGAATGCTTGTTGAAACTTTGAAATACCATGTGATTAGCAACTTGTTTGTCATTTATACTTCATCGATAACTTAGCTGGATTGTTTTCTAGCCAACCTTATGCTAGACGGAGTCATTCTATCTGGAAGAATGATATGATCCAACATCAGAAATTTGTTCCTTGCAAACTATCTAGTAAAACTCTGATATTGGTTTAATAATCATGGACCTTGGCCCGTCTCTAAAATCGCTTCAGGATAACGCTTCATGAATCATTTTTGTATTGGCCAACAGAAACAAAAAAATATAGTACAACAGGAAAACAATTTCAGATTAGGAAATTTGGCTTTTCGTTTGACTTCTTATCTGTTTGTAATCTGTCTCTTTCTCTACAATTAAGACTCAGGACCATTCTTTTGTCTTAAATTCAACATGTTTTTTCCAATTACTAGCTTTAGTTGGAACAGTTGAGCTTTCTGCTCTTGGCTGTGAATTTTCCTTTTTAGAGTACTTACAGTTCTAAAAGTTGTAGACTTGTAATGACTGAGAAGATGGAAATTACACTTTTACTTTATCTATGTTTTGGATAAGGATAGTTTGTGCAAGGTTTCAAATAGGATATAGATTTTGTTTCAAAATGAGCATTTAGCAACTATTTGGAGATCAATCTTTAGTATCGCCAATGTGTTTTGATCAAGAATGGTATGCCCCCCCTGTGATTAGAATGTTGTCTGGAGCTGCAAGGTATGCAAATCCCAACTAGTATTCTCTATGGGCCAACATGAGGCCACATTGCAAACTCAGAGAGGGAATATCTTCACAAAATCCAAGGATTGGGCCACCTTAAATGTGATAGGTCGGTCTTAGGAAAGTTTATTAGTTGACATAAACTCTGTTTAGATTTGCTTTGAGAATTCAACCAGGGATAGAATGGTGATCCTTCTAGAGGAATATATCTTCAGTGTATAGCTTCTTTTAATTCTTATGAAGAAAACCTTATCTGCAGGCCTTAACTATGGTATTGGACTTGACTCCATTTTCCTTTGCAATTGAACTTGCTGCTCTTGCATCAAAAAGGGAGTTTTTGAATTTGGAGAAGTGGTTAAATGATAATCTTAGTAGTCAACGGGATAAGTTATTTGAGGTAAGATGCTCTCTGTTTATTGTTTTTGTGTAATTAGTATTAATTACTTAATGTTGCATACTTGGGTATTTAGTGGACACTGATTCCTAAGTCAATTTGAGGTAAATTGAAAGGCTGCATTATTTGTTATCCTCGTTGTAAAGTTCTTGATGACTGAATGTTGTATCTTTTCATTACTGAACAGTTGTTACTTTGGTTGTAGGCATGTCTGAAATTTCTGAGGGAAAGAACTTTATTTGAAGCATCAAATGACTCTTTAGGAAATCCTGTCCAACGTTCTGGACCTATTGTCAATCTTTCTTTGGAGACAAATGCAATACTCTTCAAATTGAGTTATTTTTTTGTGATTTATGGACATCTTTCAGCATGAATTATGGTATCTTGTTTCACTCTAAGTATTGGGTTATTCAGGTTATTCAAGCTAATGTGGGCCAGTTAGCATCTCGAGATCTTGTTGAGGAAATGAAACGATTGCATTTTGCAACTGTCCATGTTAATCCACACTTATTGAGTGTTGGGGCTTCAGAACAGTCATCATCTGAGGTCTTTGCAGCTGTTATTGAGGAAGAGGCAATCTTTGCTTGCATGATACACAACCTATTTGATGAATACCATTTTTTCCCAAGGTATCCAGCATGAGAATTGGAGATAACTGTGATTCTTTTTGGTAAGTAATTTTCAAAGCATTTTCATACCTCAAGTTCTGATTTTTGTTCTTATGTTCCATGATTTTTGGTCTTATTTTTATCTCATTTACAGTAAACTTATTTGTATCTCATAAACACATCAACCAAGAAGAAATCACAATAAACCCAAAAATGACAACTCCTTATGAGTCTTAGCCAAGTTGCATTCCCACATGTCTGAACTTTGAAGAGATTAAAACTAGGAAAGAATTCCCAAGATTCATAACCCATCCTACAGTGTCTCCCAATCATGATCAGCAACAAACTGACAGGTACATTCCATTCCATACCAAGGCCATAACAAAGAGGTTTATGGAAAGAGATAAGAGATCCTAAAGTATTGCAAAAAGTGGCTAGATCATGCAGAGGCTTAGGTGAAAATTGCTTTGGATTATCAACGGTTTTCAACAAGTGCACCTGTTTCCTTGATGGTTCTCTCTTATTACATGACCAATCTGTCCACCAAATGTACTTTTCAGTACATGCCATTTTCTTGCTTGAATCTTGAACAGTTTATCCCGGACAACATTACCTTAAACTAACCACTAACTCAATGGAACCATATACAGTCTTATAAAACCATTCCACAAAATCCATTTTTAGTGGAGCGCCATAAGACCTTCACCTCGACTCTCGAGTATACTTTTTCAATACCAAGATTTCCCAATATTTGGTATCATCATCCCTAGACATCAATTTTATTTGTAATAAGAGAGAACCAGCAGGGAAACAGGTGCACTTGTTGAAAATTGTTTATAATCCAAAGCAATTTTCACCTGGTCCAAGCACATCAAATAGCCTTAGTGATGAACAAATCTAGAACACAAACCTTGACTTGTAAATCAACAAGTGTCCAACACTCCAAACAAAAGTTCTCTCCAACAATTTATACAGGGAGGGTACCTTGCTTACTATGAATTTTAGAAAACTGGCACATCTAACAATATTAGAATATGTTTTAGCCGTCTATTTGCAAAGCTACTGCAGGCCATTCAATCACAATATTAACCACATCAGTTTCTCCCATTTTCCTTCAATTTACAACACAACTTCCAACTAACATTAGGAATAGACTTATGTTCAAATTGAGTTATTTTTTTGTGATTTATGGACATGTTTCAGCATGAATTATGGTATATTGTTTCACTCTAAGTATTGTGTTATTCAGGTTCTTCAAGCTAATGTGGGCCAGTTAGCATCTCGAGATCTTGATGAGGAAATGAAACGATTGCATTCTGCAACTGTCCATGTTAATCCACGCTTATTGAGTGTTCGGGCTTCAGAACAGTCATCATCTGAGGTCTTTGCAGCTGATATTGAGGAAGAGGCAAACTCTTATTTTCAACAGACATATATTGGACAGTTAACAATGGATGATGTAATAGAAAAGCTTGCACATTTCAAGGAGTCATCTGAGAAGAGGTATCTTGTTTCCTGACCTATAAATAAAGCTAATAGTGTTCTCAGCTATAAATCTTTTCCTGATTAAATTTTCTTTTGACATTGGAGGTTTTCTATTGGAGCTTTGCTTCACTTGATTCATAATCAATGTTTAAGGTTGGTTGATACCTTGATGCTATATGACTGTGGTTTTACAATACTTTTGAATGGAATTTTCCAGAGTCTACCGATGTCATCCAATAGCATCCTTAGAAGAGGGGCTACTTGCATTAAGGGGGTTGCTTATCTTAATAATATTTTGGCATTTTGTTGACGAGAACTACTTACAAGTTACATGACGAAAAATACTGACATGGATTTCTAACATTGCATTTGTATTTTTTTTTTAAACCACTTTTAACCATTTGTGTGCCTTGAAAGGAGGCACACATACTGGTGCATGCCTACTATTATAATAAAAGAATTCTACAAATGGAAGCCTTTCTTCTCACAGAGTTTTCTTACCAAGCCACATGAGCTCTTCACAAAACAATAGCTCTCTAACTCTTTCTGTTTGCACATGAATCTAGTACTAGTTGTTATTGTTGAGGGATAATTATGTGCACAAATCCTTAAACTAGTCCTTAAAGTTTCCTGTAAATTTATCATCTCCGCGCTCACAATATCTTCAGGAAGGCCATACCTGGAAATACCTAGGCTATCAATATTTTACTAATATCCCCTACCTTGCTTGTGAAGAGGTGAGGGTTCAATTTGGCCATCTTGGTTAGTCTATTACCTGCCACCAAAATCCTATCAGTTTGTCTGGTTGTCTGAGGCAAACATGTAACAAAGTCCATGTAAACACTCTCTTATTATTATGAATAGGTAAGGTCATTGGCATTCCAATGATGGATTCCTCTTTGAAATGTTTAATAGATATATCTTGCATGTGCTTGGTTGGGTATTGAGTTGTGCCCTTCTTCATGTTCTAGGAGACATGGGAATTTACAAACTACCCAGTGTACTAGAAGACCAAATGTGCAAAGGTGGACAGCTTCACAAATCACCCTTAAATAGGCTTAACCACCCCGGGGGTTGATGACCTTAGACCATGTAATGGATGCCTTCGAACCCTAATGTGGCCCCTTTTATGATAAGGATCCAACGACCTTAATGATGAGGAAAACAAATATTCAAGAACACACCCGGAAAATAGGGACTCGAAGGTTAATGAAATGGGACGCACTAGGAAAATAAGGACTTGAAGGTTTTTTATATGTAAAAAATTAGTTGTCTTAGGTTGTCTAAGAGTATTAAAAAAAACTGTAACTGCCATACTCCAGGGCCAATTTGTGTTGCTTGAGATATTAAAAACTAGATACCCATACGTGAATAATTACAACATTATACATTTACTATTACATACATCATTTCCTCCCCACTTGTGAAGAAATTGTCCATAATTTCTAGAAAGTGTTGTTCAAATATAGCTTGGGATATCCCTTTGGCTCAAGATGGCAGGTTCCCTGTTGACCTATTAAATATGATGTAGTTTGCCTATTCTATGTTGAAACTATTGATTTAGGTTGGAGGTTGAACAATTGAGAGCAGGTATAGTCTGCCTGTCCTAGGTATAGCATTCCCGTCGCTATTCGTGGGGTTTGCATTTAAAAAAAAAAAACTTATACAAAGCGTGGATACAGCGACGGCCAGGCGTGGATATAGAGACTGCAAGGCGTGGCTATAGCGACGTCTTATTCTTGGGTTTGCTTTTTTTTTTAAAACCTTATACAGAGCGTGGATACAGCGACGGCCAGGCATGGATACAGAGACGGCCAGGCATGGATACAGCGACGGCCAGGCGTGGATATAGCGATGGCTTAGACATATAACGAAATATAGAACATTGTCGCTCTTGCAACGCAAATTAGGGGTCGTCTCTATTGCGACGGAATTGTTTCCACGGAAAAAAAAACACTTAGACGTGGCAATATCCACGATTTTCCGTGGATATTGCCACGTTTTGCCGTGGCAAAATTGATCACTTGTACTAGTGTTGGGGACATTACAAGTGTTATCAGAGACCAATTTCAATACTAAGAGACTTATGGGCACACCAGGAATTCACGTAGAGAAAATAAAGTATGATAAGTGATTTTTGTTACTAACAAAAAATTTTGCTGCTATTAAAATTTTTTGTGTTACAGGAAAATTTTTACAGCACTATTTAGTTTATGAATACCGTGGAAGAAAATATCCGGCAGGAAGAAATGACCACCCCCACTCTGGAAGTGAACTTGGTGGTCAAGCTAAACTCTGATGTGTTGAAAACTTTGCACAGTCTTCAAGATGAACTAAAATTTTTTAGAGAAGACAGTCTAAATGGAAGAAAGGAACATCAAGCTATAAATAAGAGATTATTGTGTAACATGACAGGAGGGAGCACGCAAGGTAAACCTACCCAGTCCACCTATAGATACAAAAAAGAACCATAAATGAGCAGTCCAACAGCCTAAGAGAAGAAGAAAAAGAAGGTATGCTTGAAGCAACTAAAGGAGATCATCACAGTCCTGCTAGTGATGACTCACTTTCTCCACAGAGAAAGAGGAAAAGAAGTGATGACAGTCTTCAGGGGGAGTTTCGAAAAATAAGAGCCTTTACCTATGAAGGTGAAGTGAATACGGGAGAAAAGGCTAAATAATGGTTGCTGGAATGAGTAAGTTTCTAGGTTCATAACTATTCAAGTGTGATGTAGGCTAGGATTTCCATCTACAACCTTAATGGTAAGGAAGCAATATGGTGGTGAGATTTAAAGCACACTAAGAAAGATGAGTTGCAAGAAATAAGTTGGGAAAACTTCCCAAAAATTTTCCAAGAAAAATACATGTTAGAAAGGTTCTTTGACCACAAGGTAAAAGAGTTCCATGAACTGCGCATGGGGTCCATGACTATGGATGCAGGTATAAACAAATTTATAGATATGTTGCATTAGGTATCATATCTGAAAGAAGAGAAGGTGAAGATCCAGCAGTTCCTAGGATGTCTTCCTCCCATTTTTTGGGACAGGATTGAATTTGACATACCAAAGACACTGGAAACTACACTACACAAGGCCCGACTTTGCTCTGAGCATGGGAAATTACGGCAAGAAAACCAGAAATGAAACAGAGAAAAGTCTAAATTTTTTTTCTGATAACAGCAAGACTGGGAATAATTTGCAGCCTTATAGAAAGCAAAATAACAGGTTTTAAGTGAACAAGAACTTCAACAAAACTAGTATGAAGCCTTATGTACCAGCTCCTAATGGTAATAATAAAGTGGCAAGTGGAGCAAATGATACCCCTTTAGTGATCAAGTGCTGGAAGTGCAATGAGTCGTATTATGCCCGAGATTGTAAGAACAAGAACAATGGAGTCTTGCATAACCTATAAGAAGAACCTACCATTGAGTATATAGTAGGAACCCCACGAATCTATGTAGCATTAGATGGCCGATAGGTGGACCATCAAGCTACAATGGTTGAGATCGAAGTTAAGATCTTGAACACCTCTATTTCAATACTCATTGATCTTGGTTCTTTCCAGAGAAATGTTGAACTTAAGATTGTGGATTTATGCAAGTTAGGAAAAGTAAAGCATGTTAAACCTTGGCTGGTACAGTTAGCCACCGGTACGAACCAGAAGGTTTCTGAAATTTTTAAAGAATGTGAAGTAAACCTGAATGGTTTTCTTACTAAGGTAAACCTAAAAATCCTACCTTTAGGATCGTATGATATTCTTATTGGCATGGACTGGTTAGAACAACACCATGCCATGCTCGATTTTCTACACAAGTCTATATTATGTACTAATAACCAAGGGAACCAAGTGAATGTTCAAGGCATCCCAAAGAATTTTTTTGTAAGACAAATCTCTTCCTTACAAGCAAAGAAGTGTGTTAGGAAGGGATGTAAGTTGTTTGCAGTAAACATCCGAGACGTAGAGTCGGATAGACAACAACACATAGAATACTTCCCCGTTCTTGAAGAATTCAAGGACATGTTTCCCAAGGAAATCTCTGGATTACCTCCAAAATGAGACCTAGACTTTTCCATCGAACTGACCACAGGATGAGTTTCGGCCTCCAAATCCCCTCACCACATGAGTGCACCAGAATAGGTGGAACTCAAACTGTAGTTGCAGGAGTTGATAGACAGAGGGTACATCCGACCTAGTGTGTCTCCTTAGTGAGCACCGATTTTCTTTGTCAAGAAGAAGGATGATATGATGCAGATGTGCATTGATTACCATGAGTTGAACAAAATGACTATAAAGAACCATTACCCGCTCCCTAGGATCGATGATTTGTTCGACCAGGTGGGAGGAGCAAAAATATTTTTGAATATTGACCTACGATCCAGGTATCATTAGGTACAAATCTGAGATGAAGATATTCTTAAGACCGCCTTTCGTACGAGGTACGGGTACTACGAGTTTGTAGTAATGTCGTTCGGCTTGACCAATGCACCCGCAAAGTTTATGTGTATGATGAACAACATATTCAATAAATATCTGGATAAGTTTGTACTAGTCTTTGTTGATGACATTCTGGTTTATTCCAAGAATAAAGAGAAACACAGAGAACACCTTCTCATAGTACTTCGAGTGTTGAGAGAACACCATCTCTACACTAATTTTACTAAATGTGATTTTTACAAACCATAAATACAGTACCTAGGTCACATCATATCCGAGGTAGGAATAGCTGTGGACTCAGAAAAGATTCGAGCCATAAAGGATTGGCCTACCTCAAATAGTGTCACGGACATTAGGTGATTCTTACGATTAGCTGGATATTATTGAAAGTTCATTGAGAACTTCTCGAGAATCTCTTGCCCTATGATGACTTTGCAAAAAAAATAAAAATATTATAGACTTACAAGTGTGAGGAACGTTTTCAAAATCTTAAGCAGCTTTTGATGACCACACCATTGTTGTGGATTGCGGATCTCGATGGGGATTTTGTTGTATGCACGGATGCAAGTACGGAAGAACTTGGTGGAGTCCTCTTACAAGACAATCATGCGATATGTTATGAATCATGGAAATTAAAATAGCTTGAGCATAATTATCCCATGCATGATGTTGAGCTAGCGGCCATTATCCATGCTCTGAAGATGTGGAGGCACTACCTCATGGGAAGGAAGTTCCTTCTAAAGACTGACAATATGAGTTTAAATTACTTATTCGATCAACCCAATATGAATGTGAGGCAAGCTAGATGGTTGGCTTTCTTGAGTGAGTATCACTTTGAACTAAAGCATATTAAGGGCAAAGAGAACAAATTTGACAATGCTTTGATTCGACGAACTCATATGATATATGAGGTGACCCTAAGTCAAACTAATTCATATTTACATGACAATATTAGAACAACCAATAAGGTTGACACGTTCTATGCGGAATTTCTCAAGAATACCCAAGAGGAATGGTTGTTTCAATAACAGAAGGAATACAAGGTTGATGACTCTGGACTACTATGGTCCAAGGACAGATTGTATGTTCCAGATGGAGGAGACATTCGGTCCAGCATCCTCACAAAATTTTATAGGGAACCCTACTTGGGGCACCCCATATATCAAAAGCTGATATCTGCTATCAAGACACACTTTTTATGGCCTAAGTTAAAGGCCGACATTGTAATGTTTATTGGGAAATGTCAGGAATTCCAGCTAGTTAAAGTTGAGCTCCAGCATCCTTCAGGATTGCTATAGCCATTTCCCATTCCGAAATGGAAGTGGGAGGTTATTAGTATGGATTTTTTTACTGGCTTACCGAAAAGAAAAATGTAAAATGATTCCATTCTCGTAGTCATTGAAAAGCTGTCAAAGGTAGCACACTTCATCCCCGTGAAATCAACCTACTAGGACGTGAAGATTGTCGATATCTTCCTAAAAGAGATATTTAGATTGCGTGGGATACCCAAAGCAATTATCTCGAATCGAGATGTTAAGTTTACAAGAAACTTTTGGAGATCTTTATTCTCTGGATTAGAGACGCGGCTGAAATTTAGCACTGCTTATCACCTGCAGACGAACGGGAAAACTAAAAGAGTAAACCAAATTGTTGAAGACATGCTTTGAATGTATGTCATAAACAACCCCACCAAGTGGGAGGATTATTTTCACCTTGCAGAGTTTGCATATATCAACGGGTATCAGGCTTCCACCAAAATGAGTCCTTTCTAGGTACTCTATGGACGGAAGTGTAGGACCGCAGTTACTTGGGACAGTTCGGTGGATCGGCTCATGTTAGGTCCTAACCTATTATTGGACTTGGAACAATTAGTTACCAAGGTCCAGGGAAACCTTAAAGAGGCACAAGACCGTCAAAAAATTTATGTGGATAAGAAAAGAAAACATAAAGACTATCAAGTAGGTGAGCATGTCTACTTGAAAGTGAAAGCAAAATGAAGCTCATTGATCTTGGGTAGGTGTGGTAAGTTAGCACCTATATTTTGTGGACCTTTTGAAATTCTGGCCAAGAAAGGACTAGTGACTTATGAACTAGCATTACCTATGCATGTAAGAGTTCATAATTTTTTCCATGCATCTTTACTAATGAAATATGTTTATGACACTAAGAATGTCATTGATTGGTCATTATTATAGGTGCAACCTGAGGGGGAATTTTCCCCTGAGCCTTTGCATATATTGGACAAGAGAGAAGTGCAGCTTTGGAAGTGCACTGTAGTCCAATTGAAAGTGCAGTGGAAGCACTTTGAGGTAGATGAGGCTACCTGGGAGAATGAGGCCACCATGAGAAAGGCTTACCCTACCTTGTTTCATGATATCATTTAGAGTCCCTAGAACACCAGAGACACTATTGTACTAAGCGGGGAGGGATGTAATATCATGAATTTTGGACCTACCATTTATAGGCATGATCCTATTGATCATGATGATTATATTGATGTTTTATTTTATATTAGGTCAAAGACCCCACTGCATATGAACATGATGATTTGTTTTGTATATTGGGCGTAAGCCAAATTTTGATGATATATATCTATATATATGTTGGTTGTTTTGGGTGTGGAACTTGAACCACATGATTGATGAAATGTTTTGTGTTGGGTATAGACCCTGAAGCACATGATCGATGAGATGTTTTGTGTTGAGCGAGAGGATCTGGAGCACATGAGTACTTACATTTCTGTTGAGCATAAAGCTTTGGAACACATCGAAATATAATTGGAAATGTTGGTCATAAGCTCTGAAGCATTCCATGTTGATGTTGAGCATAAGTTATAGAGCATCGGATCCTTGTCCATTGTATCGCTAGGTGTATCATACAAGTACATCCTAGCATTTAGTCTTGGGCGAGAACTCTAGAATTGCATTATGTTTGTAACTCCCAGTTATAAGCATTGAGTATGGCTCTCGTAAGTGCTAGGGTTTACTGAAAAGAATTTCATAACTTTTGAGTGAAAATGACTCAAGAAGAATATTAATCTCATCATACTTATTTATAAGTGATTAAATGAAATTTTGAATTTATTCTCATCAAGTACTGAAGAGGTACCACGTTATACAAGGAAAATCCAACATGCAAGGATGTTTAGAGTTGCCTAGCCTAGTAGACTTGAATGTGACCTGAACCATATATCTACTTGACCTTCATGAAGGAGTGTCGTTAAGTCTAGGGATCATAATACATGATGCCCAAAGACAAATTTTAATAAGTATTTTAATAGTATGTATTTTATACATAGTATATATAAAGAATTAATTATGATTAATTACATAATTGAATAAAGAAAGAAGAGAAGCTCCACCAATTATTATCGATTATTAAATGATTAGTAAATAGAGAAATATCAATGAAAGACTAATTAGGAACTAGTTAAAAGTTATTAGGTTAAGAATTGAAAATTACCCCAATAAATTAAAAAGAGTTAAATAAAAAAATCAAGGATTTCTTGATTTAACTGCCTCTTTGACTAAAAAGTTTATCTATAAAGACTCAAGCCAAGCAAAGGCTTGGGGTTTTCATTATCATCTAGGAGAATTATTATTCTTCCTATTTTTGCTCTCAAGTGTTTTCTTGGAGAACTTTTCCTGCAAGGAAAAGAGGATTGATTCAGAACTGAACACCAGTTAGGAAAGCCTACCTTAGGAGCAATAAGCTACTTGCATTTTGGAGTCCAACTCGGGGGGATCCGTATTAGAACCAAGAATGGTTCCGAGTTATGGTTGGGAGGAATGTGGTGGTTCCCAAGTAATTTGGTCATCAAAATCAAAGGTCATATCTATCATCAATTGATAATGCTAGTTATTTAAAAAGTGTGCAGGTTTAGCCATTAAAGGAGCTTGAGGAAGATAAATTACAGGTATGAGTTCTTAGTATGTCAAAGTTCATTTCTAGAGTAAATGCTGGCTACTTTATGTAAAATATTATATATATATTATTAACCCTGGAATTGATTGGTTCTGTCCATATCTCCTAGGGTTACATCTCTTAAAATCTAACCCTGGACTGTCAATGCTATCTTCTAGATTATATATTGAAAATGTTAGTTGAATGTTTCCAAAGAATTTACTAACCTTAGGTAACTGATGTTCTTCCTAGATTTTGCTAGGGTTTTTATTCTCTTAAATACTTCCTATGATGGTAAATATTATCATAGGCTGTATAGAGATAGGTTTCCATCTCTAAAGTTTGTTTTCTATATTGATTAAATATTCATAAATTAATATTGTAAACTAGGTAAGTCTAGACCTGCTATTTAATATTCACCTATTATTTATATCTCTACTAACATATTAGATTTGTCAGTAGAGACAAGTTTCAGATTATGGTTGATTTAATCATAGGGGTAATTTTAAAGAAATAAATATACTATATTGATACCTTAGGGTATTATTTACAAACAGAACGATTTTATAAGATAATTATATATACATATAAATAAGACCATCACGTATAAACCGTTAACAAAATTATATACACATTTGTTTCCAGAATTAAATAACCCATCTAAGACCTTTCAAGGTCAGTATCCATATTACAAATTTACATTAAAAATACTCCACATAAAATGAAACAATATTATAAACAATCAGAGGAGTCATCATGACAATCCATGTGGTCCTTTACAAGTCTTTGATCATAAGTCATAAACAAAATTATAGAAATAAATAAACATTACCATAGCCAAATTAAAATAATATATCTTATAGAGTAAATCATATCATAGTAAAACAATATCAAAAATCATATCATAAATCCATTTATTGCAAACGGTAAGAGGAATCGAATTTCATGGGCGTGCAAGCCCAGTTTGTTTTATTTATTAAAATACATTTCATTTAAAACTCATTACATTAAAAACCCTTTTTATGCCCACAGAGGTCGCGACATCAAATCCGAGGGATGTCCAAAACCCAAGGTAAAAACACTAATAAAAGCCATAGTATATTATAGTAAACAGAAAATCCATATCATAATGATTTGTATAGGAATCAAACTTGTATGTAATTCCATTATTTATATCGCTACACAGGCCACGATTTACACTAAGCATATGGGCTGTATTTTACAAACACATAAATTGCCATATAAATAACGATGCATATGCTAGCAGTGAGGTCATAAGACCCAAGCTACAACACGGCCTCAACCAATAACCTTTTTAATACATAGTTCATCAAATTTAAACCTACTGTAAGCGTTGGCTACCGTGGCTTCCAACCCATGGATTTCCACAAACCATTTTTACATAAGAACCGATTATCGTAAACAATAATATACAAGCTATCGCAGGACGATGGGAAAGGCTCATTCCATTTACGGCATGGCCTTTACCCATGCTGTCCAAATATTACATTATCCAAGCTAATCATTGGCATTACACACATAGCATCTGATTAGGCGAATGGGCCTCTATTTTTAAAACCCCATTTCCATTTAAATATAGTGCTCAATAAAACGCAAAAGGGAATCGTATACACAAGAAATCAAGTTAACAATTACCATTAAATAAAAACCATACAGATATCTATTTACACATAGATCCTGAGTCTGGTACACAGTCACCATTAAAGGCCGAGAGCGAGGCTTACACAGGCGTGCTAATGGGCTATGGCACCATTGAACGCAATGGTACAACCCATGGTTATAAAGCCCAAAACCAAAATATTGATTCACATAATGAAAATGAAATTACACAGAGCCGAATGGCATAAAAATCGATTCATGGCATAACGCCTCAACATTCAAAACCCAAGTCTGCAATCATAAGCCCGAAGGAAAAAATCAAAATCGCTACAGCATAAGACCCCAACCAACAACCCGTCAAAACTTAGCTCTACCCACAGGCCTGAAAGGTGACAAGCATAAGCTTGATTAGCAGGCTTACCGTGGGCTCAATTGCAACACATTCGAGCTACAGCGACGTGGAGCCATCCCACCATCGTTACCCTGCTACCTGCAACCACAATCAAACACAACCGGGATGAGGAGTATAACTACGAAGGAGCCATGAAACCAGAAGAAGCTTACCTTCTTCTCCAGGGCATAGCCTCCTTCGCAGCACAGAGCTGAGACCCATTTCCTCTACAGACTCTAACGAAATGGCCAAACTGAATCATGAACCAAGCACTAAGATTTGGGGCTGCCATGATTTCCAAGAATGATAAATGCACCAGCTGGTAACCATTTTGAGTTTTCAAAACCACTTGTCCATAGTTCAATGTCGTTGCAATATCATGGGTTTTATTCACCATTCTAATAGCTTAAACCCTACTATGGTATGGTTTATACCATATGATATGTCGCCACCCAAACTGTAATACACGTTATTTTATTACAAAGTTTTCTTTAGTATTGAATTACAATATTACATAGTCCATAGAATGCTCTAGTCCAAAGTCATAGAACCATGCTTAGTATTTAGATAATGTTTAGACCATAGGATTAGAGCTTAGGTTTTAAGTCCCTTAGTAACAAGATGTTTACGTTTAAGAACCATGATAACATCTCACACTATAAAATCCAAAGCTTTGCTCTTAAACCAATATAATAACCTATCAATAAAAGAACATGAGAGATGTTAATAGGTATAGTGAGAAGATACATAGAACGTAACATGTATTAATGGCATATATACCGACGAATTCAAAACATAACGAAGAATAATTAGTGTACAGGAAATCTAGTCGTAGTAGCTACATTAACGATAACACCACTTACCAAAATATTAAAACCAAGTCGACAGGGAGCATAACAACTAGTAACTGGTCGTGTAGGATCAAGACGGTCAAACACACCTTACACCAGTTCATGTCGCAAAGTAATGAATTGCGTAAGTAAATGAAAAAAGGTGCCTTAGTTCGATTGAACTAAGTAAGCCTGCGTAACCAAGTAATACCTTACCTCTTAGATCGTCATGGGAGAACAAGTCCCGCCATTCCACCACTTTGTTCCCATCGACAAAGTTAAGTTAGTTTCTATTAAATAAATGAAATACACATGTGTAGGAGTAAAACAATGATCTATACAATTCATTAAGACGTATAAATGTTTAAATAACAAAATTAAGACATAAGAAGTAAACGAACTAATAATTACTGAATGGCTAAGAGATTAACAAGACACCAAGGGAAGTTTCTAAATAAATCTAAAGTATAGGTAACGCATGTAATTCTGCATGAGTAATATTGATCCCCTTTGGGTAGTTTTAGCTAGACTATAATTTATTTATTTTTTTTCAATTTCTGGATACATTACAAGAAGCATGGCATAAACAACACAAAATGAGATGCCATTGCCACAACCAGAGATAGCCCCCAATGAACTCCACTCGTCGGAGGTGTCCAAGTCTTTTCACGGTCATTCTCAAGAGGAGGAAGAGAGCACCAAGATGATGACCACTTCCATTAATTACTTCCACATGCTATGGTCGCGAGAAATATGCTGCACAAGTGAACGCCATAAGCTCCGTGGGGATTATTATTTACAAGTGTATTATGCACGAATCTCCTTCTGAATTCCTCATAACCGGTTACATAATAGTAATTAATCATAGTCATATGAGTATTAATCCATATCACCGAGATTGAGGATTCTCGCCTCTTACAGAATGATGGGACAAATATCGTAATCATAATGGATAATCTGGCTGTTCATTATAACAACCATAACAATTCATTGATAATTGTTGAGCTCAATGAGTTTTCAGATCATATAGCTCTTGTAAGCATGGAAATTGAATCTATAAAAGCAGGTCTAAGTGGAAAAGAAATAAATATTTTTCCAAAAGACAACAAAATGATTGGTACTTGGGATTTTGATATTCCGAATAGCAGAGGCATGATTTACAATAGGAAAGAGATATTATTCAAGGTTTTTTAATTGAAAAAGTACGCCATGTTATTTACAATATCCTATGAAGTTATGGTTCATTTGATTCACGTTTAAGTTTTGGAAGTTCAGGAAATATAGGGCTGATAGTGATGATGGAAGTTCAGGAAACATGGAGCTGATAGTGATGATGAAAGTTCAGGAAATTTTATTAAGAATTTATTCCAAACTCACTGGACAACTACGCAAGCGAATTTCCATACCTTTATATCCACATAAATCAATTAAGTACTTGGAACTCTATGGCACTGATAGAACTCTTCTGCAGCAACCATTAGTGGGTATGCATATCTTTGATAATCTTCTAAAATTGACAAAGTAATAAAAAGAAGTGATATTCACATGATAGATAGTCCTTATCTATCATGTGAATATCACTTCTTTTTATTACTTTGGCAATTTTAGAAGATTATCAAAGATATGCATACCCACTAATGGTTGCTGCAGAAGAGTTCTACAGTGCCATAGAGTTCCAAGTACTTAATTGATTTATGTGGATATACAGGTATGGAAATTAGCTTGCGTAGTTGTCCACCGTAGTTGCCCAGCGTAGTTGTCTAGTGTGTTTGGAATAAATTCTCAATAAAATTTGAGATTTCATTCAACATCATCACTATCAACTCGATATTTCCTGAAATTCCAAAATCGTAAACACGAATCAAATAAACCATAAGCTTCATAGGGTATTGTAAATAACACGGCGTACTTTTTCAATTCAAAAACCTTGAATAATCTCTCTTTCCTATTGTGAATCATGCCTCTGCAATTTGGAATCTCAAAATCCCAAGTACCTTGAATAATACTCATATGACTATTATTAAATAGTATTATGCCACCGGCTATGAGGAATTCAACAGGAAATTCGTACTGCGCAACATCATACAGTTGTAAATAATAATCCAGAAAAATATATTGTGCAGCATATTTCTCTCGAGAGTAGCATGTGGAAGTAATGAATGGAAGTGGTCGTCATCTTGGTGCTCTCTTCCTCCTCTTGAGAATGATCGTGAAAGAGACTTCACGACCACCTTGGACGAGTGGGGTTGTGGCGATGGCATGTCATCTTGTGTTGTTTCTGGCATGGTTTTGTTTGAAAGATACTCCATAATTGACTCAATTTTATTTAACCGGGATGAATCTTGTATCCAAGAGGAAGTGATTTTTTGGTTCCATATTCCAAAGCCGCTTTCTCGCTAGACTTTTCAAATTTCTTATAAAATATAAATTTATAATGTTTATAATTTATATTACAATGTTTATAATTAATTTTTACAATGTTTATAATTTATATTTGGTTTCATTTTATTATTATCATTGTTCATTGATTTTTCAAATGAAAAGTATATATTTGACATATTGATAATGTTTTTTTTACAAAAAAATGTGTGAATTAGCTAATATAAGAACCACTTAATTTATGGTTGTTAAGCTCAAAGTTAAACTAATATAAGAACCACTTAATTTATGATTGTTAATCTCATAGTTGTATCCTCATTGAAGTTAAGCTAATAATATGATCTAATAGTTAATTTAAAAGTTAATATAAAGCTTAGACTAAGACTTCTCCACATTAACATGACTCCCAACGGCCACATTGAGTGAGTGTTCTTGGTGCATGGTTTCACTATAATCAAGGTCTAGATGCAATTCAACTAAATTTAATTTAATAGTTGTATCACTACTGAATAATCTAATAGTTATCCAATATAACCACTATTAGAGTTGAAGTAAAGTTAATAGTTGTAAAATCATTGGAGTTAAGCTAATAGTTGTATCTAATAGTTAATTTAAAAGTTAATATAAAGCTTAGACTAAGCCTTGTCCATATTAACTTGACTCACAACTGCCAGATGGA
>LPNX011044168.1:140934-179261 GCA_001517045.1 Pseudotsuga menziesii | reverse complement strand
GTTTAAAATAAAAATAAATAATCACATTTGTTTTTTTGAACTTACATATTTTATGTATAAATATAACAACATTCTACATAAATTGTAATAAAGATGTTAAATTTTTTTTAAATCTATATAGCAACATTCTACATGAATTGTTATAGATTGTCGCATTTGTTTTTTTATGTTTTGGATGATAAGTGTTTATAGTTTCTAAAATATAGACTTACTAAAAAGCATCTATGAAAACTGATATTCATAGTTTTTAAAATATAGATTTATTAAAATTAACTAATTAAATTTATACTTTTGTGAAGTCTAATAGATAAGTTTTAAAATATAAATCTACTAAAAAAAACTATTAAGTTTTCAATTATATTAGAATAGTTTTTTAAGTTTCCAATTATATTAGAACATTAGTTTTTCATCCGAGTACAATCAATAAATTTATATAAAAGTAGTTTTTCATTTAATTACAAATAAGTATATAAAGTATTTGAAGAGGATGATCTAATTTTAGTTTTGGTTTTTTTTATTTCAATTTTATTTATTTATCTTAATCTTGTATTTATTATTTGATTTTAATTTAACTAATTTAAAATTTAGGAAAGAAATAAATTTATTTTGAAATAAATAACTAATGAAACAAGTGAAATAGCAGCAAGGCTGCTTATACCTGCCTCTTAGAAATATTTTATTGTAATATTGTATATAGTTTAAAGCTAAAAGTTGATGAAATTATGAAACATTCAAACTTGCAACAATGTATTACTTGTTGCCATGCTACTTATATGTCTATGTGAGATTACTTGATGTTTATAGGTTGTTGCATTACTTGTTACTTCTTGTAACTGTCACTATTTATATTTCTATGTGTATATGAATTAATTAGTTATTAAGTAAGTCCTTGAAATTAAAGATCCAAAATGAGTTTACTTGTCTTTGTGAATAGGAGAGCTTTTGTCACTACCAATAGCTGAGATAAGCAACATAGATGCCTAGTACTTGGCTCTTGAAAGTAGTTTAATAAATATTACATAAGAAATTGATATTGAATAACATTAACAATGTTGAATGCCTAATAAATACTTAACAATATAGATATTAAAAATGTAACAACAATTGGAGATTTTGAAAAATCTGAATTCCAATGTAAGCACCAACTATTACAAAATGAAACTTTCAAGAAGATAGTTCTTTAAAAACATAGAATGTGTGGCATTGTTGTATATTTTTATATGCTAATCTAATAAAAAATAATAATAAAAAGAAATATTTACAAGCGTTTATAAAAATAATGTTGTAGACATTGGAAAAGAAAAGATATTTGATTATATAAAATTAAAACAATAATAATAAAAATATGATTTTTAGTGAAAATAAAAAATAAACTAAGGGAATTTTTTTTTTAATTTTAATATTTTTTGAAATTAACCCTTTAATCACATAAATAAACAACTAATTGGGTATACTAAATTTAATATCAAACAACTATGTAATATATATAAAGAATTGATAAAAAATAAAATACATTTAATTAAAACATTTATGCATACAAAATGTATCTTTTGCCATATGTAATTAAAAACGAATAATTACAATAAAATAGAAATACTTTTATAAATATTTTATTAAATAATTTTAGCTATTATTATTATAAGTTAACTATATACAAATATTTATAATAAAATGTTGTGAATCAAAATATCAATAAAAACACAATTGTATTTATCAATTAAAACATTTATGCATTAAAAAATGTTATCTTTTGTAACATGTAAGTAAAAATATGAATAATTACAATTATTTTTTAAACAGAAATATTTTATAAATACTTTTAGTTATTTTTATTTTTATTATACATTTATAGTTTACCTATACTTTATAAAGAAATGAAATTATGGTGAAAGAAATATAATATAAAGCAAATTAAAAAGCAAAGCAAATCATCTACATAATATTAACTTAGTTGTAAATAAAATCTATTGAACTTTTTAACATTGATTGGAAATAATGTTGTTATATTCTTCACAACTTCAAATATTATATAATCTTACTATATATATAATAGATATATGTAATTAAAGACTTTTTAATTCTTTTTAAATTTTAAGAGAATTTAATAAATAATTTTCAATATAAATATATATATATTCTTTAAATTATTATATTAAGATAACATACACTAATGTTTTATAATAATTTTAAATAAGTTAATATATTATGTTATTATAATATTTTTAAATAAATTTGATTTATTATTATCATTATGTTGATGTTGTAACAAGTAAATAAGTCATGAGATTGAATTTATTTGAGTTAGAGTTAAGTATTGTCCACCGATGTCGAAAGTGTGAAAAATATTTAAAAATTAAAAATTAAAATTAAAGGTATTAAAGTAGCTATATAACTAAATGTTGTTTTTTTTAATTCAAAAATGTTTGTCTATATTTTTATTAAATAACCTTAAATTAATCTAAGGTTTATTATTTAAATATATGTTTTTATTTTGTAGTGTTTTGAAATCATTGTTCATTCTTTGACGTCCCTACTCACAACCATATGTCGCCGCATGTTTTTCTTGATTGTCCATTTACGCGGTTAACTCCCCACGTGGTGTGGTCTGCGTTGACACGTTTCCTCCATTTTGCAGTAACGGGGTTCGAAGTGGGAACTTTACGTTAGGTTTGGACTGTTGCATTGAAGCAATATTCTGCTTTCACTAATACCGCCCTGGTGCTCTAATAACTATTCTCTTAATTGACGGGAGGTTTCGGTTCAGGGTTTTGTAGAGCTCAAAGTTAGGTGATATGGTAAGTGTGCGGAATTCTTATCAGTCATCCGTGCGGAGTGTGGAGATGAAGACAAAGTATCAAGAAGCGAAGTGAGTGGTTCTCTGCGATATGAAGGAATCGGCAATGGCTTGTTTCCTGTGAAAATTTTGGTATGCATTGCAAAAAAATGCTTATCTGGTACTGATTTCCATGTGAAAATATTCTCTTCTGCAACTCAAATTTGAGAAGAGTGCATATTTAGCACTAATAATCATTATTTATAATGAATTTAGGGAAAATGAGCCTTTTAGATGTTTTAATCGAGACTTGGTGGGTGAGCTAATTTTTTCGTGCATTTTCAGTTGGAGAGAATGCTGAGCTTGGCAATCAATTTCCTTACATGGTTGTAGTGTATTCAGTAAGGTTTCTGGCTTTACTATGTCTGTTTTATTCTTGACGCGTTAAATTCCTGAAACTTGTTCCAGCATTAAGCCATTTTTGTTCAGGTTATGGAGTGTTTGTTTTTGTTGAATCCTGCATCAATGTCAAACGCTATAATGGCTGGATGCATCATGAAATTACCAGCGCATACTTCCACTTCAAATACCAAAATTGATTTTGTCCTCTTCTTTAATGTCACCTTCTTACACGCAATTGGAACATTTGTCCAAGCCATTTTATGCCGTGTATCAAACAGATTCATAGAATGTCTTGTGATTCTATGAACCAAAAAACTGAAAATCTGCATAATTTTATTACTAAAATTCAATTTTGTACCTCTCCATGAATCTATATATAGCGATCCCAAAGCAGCCAATATCCTCAGCTCAGCCTGAAGGAGAATTTAGCAGTTTACATGTCGTTTGAAGATCGCCGGGCCTTCTATCGACATTGAACTCAGCTGTTCAAGCTGCCTTCAAGCCATGAACAAGAGGTGGACACTCTGCAATTGTTGGCGCTAGGTGAAATTTTAATCCTTGTGCTGTTGAGGGAGGGAGGAATTCTTTGTAGATGATAAATCTCTGGTTATGTATTAAATCTCTCTACGTTTGTAATCTCCCCAGCCAACAATCAGTGTGTGATTGTGCCTTCAATAACCAGAAATCCTAAACATATCTGGGATTTTAGCAAATAGTTTACAAGGTGAGGATAATGGGTATCATGAGCAAATGACATTTTTAGTCACCCTCAAAGCAGTTTTAGTTTTCATTTTGAGTAGTCATAGCAGAGGGTTTTAACTTTTTAAGTAGGTAGAAGCCCTAATTTGATCTGGGATTTCATCAAATGGTATTCGAACTGAAGTGGTTTACAAGGTGGAGATAAATGGTATAATGAATTCAGATCATACAAAGTGCGGATAAATGGTATCATGAATTCTCAGATTATAAAAGGTGGGGATAAATGGTATAATGAATTGAGATTAAATATAGAAAGAGTAGATTTGTTGGATACAACTTTTGTATGTGTATATCCTTAAATTTATTTTTCTAGATCTTTAAGAACTTAAGATATCAGATCACAAATCAAGGATACTAAAAATTAGAATCTATTAAAAATAATTTTTTGTCTTGATATTGAAATTAATCTCTATTAATTTTATATATCTCGGTGTCTATACTACTTTTATTAGAGTATTATTGTCCCTGCCACACGGTATAATCGACATGATGGACTGTTTGACTTAATAGGATGACTGTTTTCGCTTTCATATCTTATTCAGGAAAATGATCTGTATTCCTTTCACGAGTCTGATGCTCTCGATTCAGACTGGGAGCACTTTGAATATATTAGTATTGTAATTTGGATAAAAAATGAACAAAAATAGCACGGTTATAGTTGGAACATGATTATCGCCAATGCAAAAAATGACACACATTATGCGTGGAAGGAAATTACAAGGCATTGATCTTCTTGTTGGATATTTCGACCCGAAAAGCTCTAGTATCGTGCTTTCTGTTAAATAATTGCCAAACATAAACATATCTTTACATTATTTGTCCACGATTAACAATCTGATCATAAATGGATAATATAGATAGTTTCTCCGCGTTTATCGAGCCTGTGAATACCCGAATCTGGTCTATAAATACGGTCCTCTGTCTCTAAGCTGCTGCTAAGCTGACTATAAATACGGTCCTATGTCTCTAAGCTACTACTAAGCTAACTATAAATACAATTGGTTTTTTCAGGAACCGCAATTTCTAAACCTGCCAAGCACGGGGAATTCATAATAATCCGTCGTGAATTCCTTGTCGTCTAGTAAGGCATTATAATGGAGGGGGGATTTGGAGCAAGCGCCAACGAGTTTAAGACATTTTGGTCCATAATTTTGAAGAATCCATTTATTTTGCAGTTAGCTTTCTCTGTCGGGGTCGGTGGCCTCCTCTTTGGATACGACACAGGTAACTCCATAGACACTTGTTTTGTTATACAGGGCATGGCATTGCAGTCAATCAAGAAGGGTCTTTAATGCGCGCGTTCACTCAATTCTGTTTTATCAGCTGTTCGCTTTGAATCTCTTGAAGAAATTTTAAAATCAAAATCTGTTTTTTTTTTCTTCTGAATTGTAGGAGTGATATCCGGGGCCGCCATATACATATCCACGACCGTTTCCCTGGCCTCGGTAGGTATCGTAGCCATTCCCATCAAAAGAGTCGTCCAAACCGTGATCGTCGCTGTTAGCATAGCTTTTTATGACGTCATCTTGCCACATGTCAACTCAAATCCAGATACCAAATCCCAATGTTGACATCATCTCCTATCCACCAATCAGCTGTTTACAAAAATAGTTTTTTAACAAAATTAAAAAAAATATTTTACAAACCCCTAAGTCATACTTTTGCAAAACAGGTTTAATTTTTTAAAGCTGCATCAAAAGAAGGCAACTAATACCCAAAGTCAAAGGAGTTTGACTTCGATCGATTACAATATACCTACTGAGGCAGGTATAATAAGAAAATAAAAAGAATTTGGGAAAAAATATATGGAATATTTGATATTAAATTTAAAGATTCTATTTCAAAAAACATATTGGTAAGATTTAACATAGTGGATACATATTTTGAAGTTCAAAGAATCACGAAGAACATTACAAGTTTTTTTATATAATTGACTAGTATTTATGGTGAATATAATAAGGAATTTTGGCTAATGTTTTGTTTGTCTTTTTGAAATATTTGAAAATTTAAATTTACATTTCTAATCTTTTCAGCAAATTTGCAAACTTTTGGTAAATTTTGTGTTTGTCGTATTTTAGTGGGAAATCCTCCAATAAAAACATCCACATATACTCAATGCTACATAAACATTACAAAATTCCATGCATTTACCCTAGCGTCTACATCGAAAGGATACGCTACTAAATAATCACATGGTAGTCTTAGTTGGGTTGTCTACATGGTGTCAAAGAGTTTGAAATGGTGCCACATGAGAAATATGATGGAGATATTTAGTGCTAAAGGTAACATTTTCTTGAGCAGTGTAGTTTGCAAAGAAGGATGTAACACCAACTTGGCTTCTTGTCTAAGGTAAATAATGAGAGTGCTTGTTTTAAAGGGGTGGTTGATGTAACAAAGGAAGTTGGTAAACATAGGAAAATCCCATCGAATTATATGATCCAAGTCCAAAGATGAGGTTTATGAATGAAAACAAGTCACCTAAACTAGAAATACTCGAGTTAGAGGCCTCCAATAGAAGTGTCACAGAAAAAAAAAGTAGGGTTGATGCATAGTCATGAGCTCCTTTCAAGACACTTTAGTTGCCACATAAATATGAAAAAAAACAACCTATAACTTCAAGATAAAATTAGAGGTATCTGCATTACAAATTTAAAGAGGATGTAAAAAGAAAAAATATTGGAAATCGAATAAGCTTTCATAATATATAAATTTTACTTTTAAAAAATTTGTGTGTTTTTTTCTTCTAAAAATTCTTTTTTCTAAAATTCAATTTTCAAATTTTCATAAAAATATAACATATATGTTTGTGCATGTTCAACACTACATGAATTAAATGGTAGTATCTTTAAATAAAATTGTGCACATACATAGAGAACATATTGTACCATAATGTTTACATTTTTTTATGAATTTTTGAAGGCAAAGAACCATGAAAAAAGGTGATGTTTGCGCATGTGAAACTTTATGGACATAAATTAATGATTTTTTAATCAGTTTATAGATCTCTCTTTCTTCTAGTGCACCATATGAGTTTTTTCGGAAATGGTGTAGTGTTACTGGTTGAAATGACAGTCTAAGACACCAGTAAGCATATAAGGGAAAAGTGACCACTGTCACCTTATTCACTTATAGTCCCCAAAATCTTCGGAAGCCCAAGCCTCCTAGGGGAGATCCCTATTTGAACCTGCAAAGATACTCAAACAAAGTGTTCTCTTTCAAGGTCGTCAGATATCAGTGCCTAATGGAGTCAAATCATAAGAGTGGGAGTGTTATGTTGATTGTGGTTGAGAGACGATATGAGTGTAGTTATCAATGTAGTAGTATATCATCGAACAATAGGAAAATGTCACTTGAGTATAACTATTTATCGTGTGTGGAGGTTACACTTGGTTTTGTAACTCCCATTTGCACAATTGTTCCCTCACTGGCTAGTTTTATCCTTAACACCTCAAAAGTTGTGTAAATCTTGATGTAACTCCTTGTGTAAATCCTTGGGTAACCCCCCTTTGATATTTTGGGAAGCTTCCTTGTATTGTGTGACACCTCACATAACTATTTTTTATTCCTCTTCATGTACAATGTGTCAACACATGAATTTGAGTTGGGTGAAATGGCTTGAAGTCACTCTCCTTGAAATTCGAATTGCATGGGTTGGATTAGATGTAACCTCTTGCAGTTGAATTACCCCACTTGGATTGACTCAAGTTGGATTACCTTGGTTTAGTTTGACCCGATTGAGTTAGAATTACCTTATTGTGTCTATCAATTCATGTTTGATATCATTGGTTTGGGGTTTGTTGATGGTTCCTTTGGATGGTTTTTTTTATTATGGCTTCTCGCACCTTTGATAGTGAGAGGTTGGTAATCTTGTGAGCTTAGGAAACCATAAATGACCTGCTATGTGAATGAATTTTGTGCTTGAAGCATGTGATATTGTATGGTGTTTGTGGTAAGCCTAGAAAACTCTGCTGTAGTTTCCCCGTGTACACTACTTGGCTCTATCATATACCTACACATAAATTATTATGGTGAATGATGATATCTCAATGTCCTAGGGGGTTTGGATTACCATTACACCTGGTAATGGGGTGGAAGAAGAAGTATGTCGGCAGGAATAGAGTTTTGTATTCTCAAACTGATACTTGAGCTATTCTTGAGTGCACCTCTATTGTATATCTATGGCCTCATCTCGGGGGTGGCATGTCAAAGTGAGATCTGGCTCAACAGTGCTAAAAGTTAGGCGGAACATGGTTCGGATGATGCCAGTTACTTATTGATAAGACATGCGATTTATCTCAAGTTTATTTAATTTAATTGTATATGATATGATTTATTTATAGATTCACATGAAATTATTTATCAAACTTATGAGTTATTTGTGGAAGAAATCTCTCACTCAATTCAATCTATTTATGCAAGTAAATTTTATGGAGGAATTATAAACTAGTTTTTGGGATATTGTCCACAAATTGTTTGAGGAAATAATTATTTTGTACCTCTGATACATAACTGATATTTTTCCCCTTTTAATTATATAATGTGTATTTTAATGGTACAATAACCTCAAAATGTCTTAAGACACTTCTCTTTGACGCTTCTATCTTTTATTCAAAAACTAGTTCGTCGATTAGACTATTTGGCATAGTTTGGAGACTTGGCACATTAAGTGTTTGTAAAATTGTATGAGTGTTCCTTTTATTATTATGTCTGATAAATAATATTTAAATGTTTGTTATAATGTGAGGATAAATCTTCTTGGTAGTGTTGTGGAAATGTCTACCGAAATTCTAGATCAATTTCCAATTTCTAGCTCCTTCAATGGAATTGTTTTCAGTAGATTTGTCACTTCGTATATGAAGTGTTTGTCAAAATGTTTGAATGATATATACCTCTATTATGAATTATAAAACATGTTATTTATATTTTTAATTTCATTTGAATTATTCTATGAGATGTGTATTTAATGATTCTAGTGATTCCTAGAATTACTAGTCAATTGATATTAGTAGAATTAACTAATTTTATGAGTTGTTTAATGGAGTATTTATGGGTGGAAATATACAAAGACATTAGTGTAAGTTATCCATGATACACTTTCCATGATATAAAATAGTAATATATTTCTCTTTATTTGACATTTCGAAAGTTAAATGGGAAATTAGGCACTTTATGATGAAATTGCTAAATAACTTTTTTATTCGAATCTCTGTTCTTGGTAAATGATGAATGTACAAACACATGCTTTGTGCTTGGTACTTTAAATTTTCTGTAATTCCATTTTCCATATATGTACCTTCACCTTAGTGTTCCTCAGAACTCGATATGGTTTGTTTGATTGAATTCCTAACCGTGTTTATTAACTAGTTGTATTGATTGAACTTGAAATATTCTTCGTTCATGTACTCGTATTAGATATGAAAAAGAACATTTTTTCTGTACATGCATGCATAAATATGTTTATCATGGTTGTTGTTTCAATTTTTTTTCATTGGGGTGGTTGCATGTCAAATTTGTAGAAGACTAATTGTTAGTATTGAACAACTAGTTAACTAGTTCTTGTGGAATCATTTTCATAATTAATATTTTTAATTTATTGTAAAATGGAAATTAGGAATGATCTACATGTATTTATGTGTTTATTATCCAATGGAATTGATAAAAACTTGTTAAGTAGTAAACAAATGAAATTATATTAAGTACCATCAATTGTGTGTTAAGTGTCATTAAGTATCTTAATTGGAACACTAATTACTAGATAATCACGATTAAAAGTAAATGGCCTGTAGAGATGGAATTTAGGTGTGAATTTGATTGGAATGGATATGTGATGTTTCTAGAATATGTTATTAATCCTTCCTAGCCTTTATATCAAATGTTGGAATAGTTATGGAATTCATTTTAATTTATTGGTAATTAAATGGACTTTGTCGTGATTAAATATTGAAAAATGAAATTTAATATTTGTTTAACTAATTTTTTGTGATAATATTATATAATTATTCTTAGAGAGATAATGCTATGTCCCTCAAACCCTTTCATAAAACCAGGGTACATTACAAGTGATATCAGAGCTTAGGTTCCAACACTGTAGTTGTTGGGCCTTCTAGAGAGTTATTATATTTTGTATATGTGCATTTGGAGTTTAGAAATATAATTAGAATTAGATATTTATCATTCAACCTAGCATTATGATCTTAGGATCTTTAATTGAGAAAATAACATGCACAAAGATAAGCACAAGAGATAAGAGACACCGAATTTTTCTTGGGGAAACCATAAAGGAGAAAACCCTGCAACTTCCTCAGAGATAGAATCAACACCAAAATTAAAACCCAAAAACATAAAGATGATCTCTCGACAGAAGCAGTCTCTCTCTTGTCCCAGCAACTTCTCTCTCTCACTCATGCACCTCAATGAGTGAGTGTGTGTGTCATAAATAGAGAGGCTCACTCTCTATTTATATTCTTTCATTCACTTAATGTCCACTCCAACATGTCAGCCTCACTTATCAATTACTTACTAGAGCCAACATCTCTAGGAGATTCTAATAACCCTAGTTCCCCACAACTTATGGGGACTTTGCCCCTATGACCAACAAGGAGGGTTATCCTTAACAAAATGGTGGGGACTATTGCCCCGACTTACAATAACTCACATAGGGCCGACTTCTCTAGGATAGTCTAATAACCCTAGGGCCCCACATCTACGGGGAATTTAACCCTTGATCAATAGGAGGGTTACCCACAATGACTTGACATGACTTGTTTACATTATAGAAACTTTCGATCGAAACATCGGGGCATGACATGAATCAATTACATTACAAACACTTCCCAGAATGAACATCAATGTACAATACATAAGATATACAAGTGAATACATGACGAACTTACAATTACATAAACACTACCTCTTAACTAGGAAGGTATTCTCTCGACACAATTTATTGGCACTAGTCTTCTTCTTTGTATCATATGGATCATCATCAAGTTCTCATCATCTTGAGGTCATCTTCATCTTTAGGTCATCTTCATCTTCAATTCATATTTATCTGGATTTGGATCATCACTCGATCTGGATCATCACTCAATATGGATCATCTCTGTTGGATCAACATCACTCGATCTGGATCAGCACTCGAGCTAGATCATCATTGTTGGATCAACATCACTGGATCTGGATCATCACTGGATCTAGATCATCACTACTGGATCATCATCACTGGATTTGGATCATCACTGGTGTTATCTCATGATTATTCTCGCCACAGGAAGTTCTACAAAGCCAACCCTTTTTCATGCTAGTTGTAAGCATAGCCTCCATGTAGGTCTTCTTCAATGCTTATATCTGACCCTAAGTCAGAATGGCTCGCCTAACACTTATATCTAACCTTGACTCGTCAGAAAGGCACACCCAACACTCACATCTGACCATGAGAGGAACACATCCACCATCATGTCAAAATGGCCTAGCCCTCACATCTGACCATGGAAGGAACTTAATCCTCTCACCATGTCATAATGGCCCATCCCTTACATCTGACCATGGAAGGAACCTAATCCTCTAACCATATCAGAATGGCCCAACCCTTACATCTGACCATGGAAGGAACTTAATCCTCTCAACATGTCAAAATGGATCTCAGTCCCAGACTGAGGGTTCCTGGTAACTCACCAGGTTCCTCCATTCTCCCAGAGAATGGCATCAGCCCTTATATCTGATCAAGTGGGAACATATCCCTCAATCACATCAGAATGGCCATGCACTAATACCTGATCATGTGAGACTACATCCCATAGTCATATTAGAATGGCCCGCAGTCCCAGACTAAGTATTCCTAGTAACTGACCAGGTACCTCCATTCATAGAATGGAAACAAACCTTATATCTGATCATGTAGGAACCAATCCTACAGTCATATCAGAATGGCTCAACACTCATATCTGACATGGAAGGAACCAATCCTCTCACCATGATAGAATGGCTCAGCCCTTACACCTGATCATGGAAGGAACCTAATCCGCTCACCATGTCAGAATGGATCACGGACTCATCACTTCCCCTTGGAGGGAACCTCGATCTAGAGAGCACCAAGCTTCTCCTTGAAGTACTCAAACTTCACTCTGGACAATGGCTTCATCAACACATCAGCTATATGTTCATTCGCCACAACATACTGGAGCTTCACTGCTCCTCTCTGCACCATATCCTTGTTATAGTGATACTTAATCTCAATATTCTTTGACTTTTTATGGAACACCGGGTTCTTCGACAACTTCACACAACTCTTATTGTCACAACATATACAAGTAGCATCTAACTGGAGATCAAATAAATTAGACAGTAGCTTCCTTAGCCATACTACCACACAACTAGATAAAAAAGCTGTGACATGCTCTGCTTTAGCTGTACTCAGTGCCACACAGGATTGCTTCCTGCTAAACCAAGAGATCACACCTAATGCCATACTGAAGTAACACTGTGAAGTGCTCTTCTTATTGATGGCACTGCCTGCCCAATCTGAATCAACATAACCCTCTAGGTTAATCTTTTGATTCGCCTCATACTTGAGCCCATAATCAACTATACCTTTCAGGTACCTCATAATATTCTTTGTAGCAATCAAGTGAACATGTCTCGGATCTATCAAGAACTAGCTCAAGGTGTTCACATCAAAGCAAATATCTGGTCTCATGTTCATCAGGTACATCAAGGACCTAATCATTTGATGATACATCGTATCATCAACTGCTTCTGATGAAGCATCACTCAATAGCTTTAGGTTTGATGCCATAGGTGTGGTTATATCCTTGCAATCCATCATCCCAAATATCTTTAGGATCTCTACTGCATACTTCCCTTGTTCGAGGAATATTCCATCCGCATTCTGCCACACCTCCATGCCTAGAAAATAGTGCATCATACCCAAGTCCTTCTTCTCGAACTCGGTAGAAAATATCCTTCTTGCAACTTTAATGAGTTCCTCTTTTCTGTTAGGAATATGTCATTGACATATAACCAGAGCATCACTGGTTTTCTTCCTTCAACCTTGAAGCAAAGATTGGAATCCTCTTTACTCTCAGTACATCCTAGAGTCATCAGTAATCTGTCCATCATGTCATACCATGTCAAACCTCAGGATATTCTGCAGTCACTCCCTTTGAAGCGAAGCATCATTCTCCCTTTGTGTTTTGTACTCTATGCACTGAAACATTCTGTACCGGAGTGACAAGTAGCTTTATCTGCTACTAATATTCTATGTATCCATCTAGGATCCCTGGATACCAGGATCCTCTATCTTGAACTTTTTTTCAAAATTTCTTCTCGCACCCATCTGTGAGCTTGTCATCCTCTATAGGATTTCGTCTTCAACCTTGTAGCAAAGGTTAAGATATTCATCAAGCTCATCATGTATGTGTTATCCCATGGGTGTCTTCTGAAATCGTACAAGGCCTTCTTTCATTTCCACACATGATTCTTCCTATCATGTGTCTCAACTCCCACTGGCTGGAAATGTCTCTTCGTAGTCTATGCCTTCTTTTTGTTATAAGTCTCGTGCTACGAATCTTGCCTTCTTTTCCATGATGTTTCCATCTACCGCATGATGGAACTACGAACTTTCCTTCATGTATCGATACTGCATCCTATGCATCATTCTTCTTGAACTGGTCTTCCCTTTCTTCTTGGTTACTTCTTCATAGCTGAAAGGTTATGCATCAATGATGTCACTGCATTCATCATATTATTATTCATCTTGAACTGTTGTCACTTGTTCTTCGGAACAAGTCTCATTCTTCTTTGCTTGTAGGCGATTATGTATGTGATCTTTCCTACAAGTCAAATGCATTTGTATGGTTAGAAACATTTCATAAGGAATATTCATAATGGAAAATTATTATGCATAAATACATGATTATGCAACTATTATAGCCAATACAACATCCATCCATATATCACAGAAACTTTTTAGATGCCTTCCATCTCTACGAGGACAACATTGAGATTGTGCACTAATCCGATATGTCAGCAAAGAGGTTTCATTCTAGATAAGTAGAAATGGAGAGTTGTATAGCACCATGAGCTACTTACCCATCACATGCATATTAGTGGTATACTATCATTAATGAAAACATTCTATCATGCATAATACATCAACTAAATATAAACAAATGCATAACAAAACAATATCATGAAATGACAATTGAATACTTATCTTTATTTGTTTCGTGGGTAGACTCCTTCTTGAGCATTCAGCTTTATCATATTCTTCATTCATAATATCATCATTTCTTATCCAAATGCTAAGATGGATAAGAGGTTCTTCAAGATTTGAGTCCTTCGTATTCCTCATCACTTGAGGTATCTTCTTTGGATGGTGAGAGCTTGATCTTCAACTGCTTGCATCTTTCTCTTCTCTTATTATGAGTCAAGCTTCTTCTTCTTCCCAGAGTCTACTGAAAGCAATCACTTCCTTCTGGCACACATTCCTTGCATGAATGGATTCCCATGATCCTAGGAGGCCATTCAAGGTGGCTATCACTAGTTTTGCATTCTCCACTTCTTATTCTAATGTTACAAGTTGTTCTTTGATTTGAAAGACCCTCTTAAAGTATGACTATATGGTCTCTACATTCTGGATTTTCACATTCTTCAACTGTTTTCTCAAAGTCATATTCTGATTTATGTTCTTCCCTTCAAATATCTTGGTCAAGGAATCAAACATCTTCGGTGTCTTTAAGGAAGAAACTTGTGGTACAAGGTCATATGATTGAATCAACAATGATCTTCTTAGCCTTGACCAAATTCTTCTTGTGTAAGGATTTTAGCCTCATCTCCCTCTGAAATTGGAACCTCTCTACTCATGTAGGTGTCCAATTCATTTTCTTCAGAGAGATCATATACTTCCATGCATGGAAGTTGTCAACTTCACCAATATTATCATCAAGTTGATGTGATATATCACTTTGAAATGAGAACGTTAAATGAAAATAGCAAAAGATTAGATCTTACCGATTTGAGGTGTCCATCCTCGTTCTGGAGCTCACTGATCTAGGGTTTGTCAGAGAAACCATAATTTTCAGAACTTGGAATCTTTTAGATCTGATTGGATATAAAGATAGACCTATTCAAGGTGATCTACCAATATGTACTCATTTTCTGGAAACAGTGGAGGGAAACTCCCGGAACAGGAAGCCATAGTTTTCCAATTTCTTCTGCAGAAATACCTTATACTGTTTCTGTGGTATCTCCAAAATTACTATCCCTATATGTCTAACACTTTGTATTGAGGTATAATAACCTGTACCTATTGCAACACCATAGGTTTCATCAGAATAGGTTTCACCAATTACAACTTATGATCATTTTCCCAAGGTGACCTATTTCAGGATTGTTCAGTATAGCGAAGTTGTATGGACTTCCACATGTGATTGTTTCATCTTTAGGGTCTGAATCTCCTACCATAGAAATTAAATTCTGTTTCCTTTCTAGAAAATCTTCATAAATTTCATTTGGACTTTTGTATCTTGAGATATAGAAATTCTCCCCAGGTGTCCTGTTTAGGGATGAATCCTAGAAGAGGCTAGAACCCTACCTTGGAGGGATCATATCTCCTATAATATAGTGAATGGGAGGCTGAATTTGGGAAAGCATGTAAATCAGTATTTTGGCTATGGCCTGTGAAAGTTTCAGCTCTTGATCATTCTTCAATCCCTAGATATAGCGAATGTACCAAAACGTAGTAGTTTTAGTATTTTTAGGTTTTTTCAGCCCGGGGTCAAACTAGGGTTTGACTTTCCCAGAGTTATACCTAACCAAAAATCTAGACGTAGGTCTCTAAAATTTTATTTTGATGAGGAGAGAAATTCTATGCTAGGATCACTCAAAAATTCATCTTCTATAAGAAACCCTAATTTCCCGCACCAAAACTGAAAATGTCCGGAATCGAATTTTGCTTCGACAGAAAGATGCACCCTTCAATGGAGAGTCAACCTAGCATACTTTTGCTGATGGATTGTGGAGAGAGACCAAAAAATTAAGAATCCCTCACTTCTGCAGCTGTACAATGTCTTCTTTTCAGGTTAGCTCTGATACCATGTTATGTTTTTATCATTCAAGCTAGCATTATGATCTTAGGATCTTTAACTGAGAGAATAATATGCACAGCTAAAAAGACAAGAGACAGGAGACACAAATAATTTTCCTAGAGGAAACCATAAAGGATAAAACCCCACAACTTCCTCAAAGATAGAATCAACACCAAAAGTAAAACCTGAAAACATAAAGATGATCTCCCAATAGTAGCAGTCTCTCTCTTGTCCCGGCAGCTTCTCTCTCTCACTCATGCGCCCCAATGAGTGAGTGTGTGTGTCATAAATAGAGAGGCTCACTATCTATTTATATTATTTCATTCACCTAATTTCCACTCCAACATGTCGGTCTCACTTATCAATTACTTACTAGAGCCGACATCTCTAGGAGAGTCTAATAACCCTAGTGCCCCACAGCTTGTGGGGACTTTGCCCCTTTGGCCAACAAGGAGGGTTATCCTTAACACAATAGTGGGGACTATTGCCCTAACTTACAATAACTCACCTAGGGTCAACTTCTCTAGGATATTCTAATAACCCTAGGGCCCCACAACTGCGGGGACTTTAACCCTTGATCAATAGGAGGATTACCCACAATGACTTGACATTACTTATTTACATTATAGAAACTCCCGATTGCAACATTGGGGCATGACATGACTCAATTACATTACAAACACTTCCTGGAATAAACATCGGGGTAGAATACATAAGATATACAACTGAATATAGTCCGAAGTTACAATTACATATTACAAACTTAGTAAGATGATTTTTTCGTCCCTTGTGTCAATAAAAGAACAAGAAGCCTCACTTCATACATTATTTCGTTGTATGCCTTTGAATTAATTAACATTTCATATTTGTTGTTGAATAGAATGATTGGTAAGTACTCTGTGGTGCATGTCTAATAATTGAGTGCATTCCCTCTTTTACTGCTCATTGAACTGTTAATATTGAAATGCTTATTGTAGTATGACTTATTTATTGTTACATTATGATTATTATTTGATAATAAAATAATCATCATTATAATAGTGTGTACTATGTCTCATTATCATTATTAATATAATGCTAAGTTATTAATATGATATAGTTATACTAATATTAAATAATAATATGATTTATTAAGTGACATTGATACTCTATATGGATTTTTTATTTTATATAGATGGTATTCTTTTATAGTCTTATTTAGGGCACTTGGATGGTGGTGGTTACATGGATGAGTAACTCCCTAGCTATTTTAGGAATGTGGCATTTGTTTAAATGGTGTTTTCAATTTTTTTTATCCATGTAGAATGTTTTTATACTATTCATTAATTATTACTATCCTCACTTATCTAATTAGTTAGTGGTAGAATTTCCACTTGGAGGTAAGCATAAATATGGCCTATTTTTGTATTATGTTATTTAATTTATTCATTTTTAGGTTAGTGGTGGCATTATTATTATCCTAGATATCTTACTAATTTATTTATTGAGTAGACAAAATTAGCCACTTGTCCCTAATGGTTCATATTCTCTTTTATTTTTTTTATTTTGCTTATGGGGATGTAACTCCTTGTCTATTTTTGGAGGAGAATGAGCCACTTGTCTCTAATGATTGACATTCTCTTATATTTTATTTAGTTTAATTATGGAGATGTAACTCCTATTATATCTTTGGAGTAAATGATCCACTTGTCTTTAATAACTCATATTCTTTTAATTTTATTCATTTAATTTTATGTGTTTAAGTAGGTAGTATAGTAGTGTAAGATAATATTATATGTATATATATGGCATTGACATAAATATATATAATATGATATGCGTGATATGTATTGTTGTTAAAAGTATATATAAGAATAGATTCACTATTATATATATGAATGTTTGTATGTTTGTATATACTGTAATACGTATTTTATTATATGTAATAGTTATTAGTATTACATGTATGTAATATTGTGAATATACTATATATATAGAGGAGAACATATGTAATGATGTAAGTGTAAAATTTGTAGGTGTTCAGAACTGTTTGGAAGTGTTTGAATGTTTGTAGGTGCTTGGAAGTGTTTGGAGGTGCTTGGAAGTGTTTGAAGGTGTTTGGAAGAATTTGGAAATATTTGAAAGTCTTTGGAAGTATTTGTGAGTTTGGGAATATTAGAAAGTATAGTGTGATCAAAAGTGTTATGTTAGTATATATGTTATAATACATATCTAATATGATAGTATTGGGTTATGCCATTATTTCTATAATTGTATCGATATTATGGTATAACATAGTAATTATATGAGTACATTAAATATAGAACATATAGGTTATATGACTAATATGTCTTGTACATGACTAATAATAATACTATATATGATTGAAGAATAATAATATGTATGTAAACAAAATGGGCATATGTATATTAATCATACATAGTAATAGTAAGTATGGTAGATGGTATGAGTGTATGATATCATGTTGTATAGCTATTAATTATTTTATTGTAAAATATTAGAATATTTTGGTGGTAGGATGTTTGGATGTTTGATATGACTATGTATTTACTTTGATTGATACGTAGTGCGCTACATGTAAATAATAAGTAATCTAATGTATTATTCTTTATATCCCCATGTGCTAATAATTCTATGTAATGGTATGATAAATAGTTACTATTCGATATTATTTCTATAATTGATGTATGTTGTTTGATATTATTGATTCTAATGGATGTTATTGATTGACATTGTATGATTAATGGTGGATACATGTATGACATTGTCATCATTTTATGTATGGATATTATTGGTTGTCCTTGGTTGTTGTGGTTTTTGTGTGTATGATTGATTCATTTTGGTTGATGTATTTTGATTGATCTATGCCAGTTGATGTATTATTGACGATGCACTTTTATTGATGTAATATTATTGATGCTTGCATGGTTAGTTGATGCATGTATGGTTTTCGTTGGTTGATATTACATGACTGATATATGATTGGTATATGGTCGATATATCATGAATTCATGATCGATGTCTGTATGGATGATTTATGCATTTGGGTCATTGTATGATTGATATTAGTTGATAAATAATGGATTTTTTAATTATCTATAAAGAATACTTATTATTTGTGTTGAATTAGGTTTACCATTGACTAAAGTTATTATTTTTGTTGAATTGATCCATTATATAATTAGTTACAATTCTGAAGTTAGGTATTCGTTAATTATTAGTATCCTCACTTATCCTCACATAGGTAAAATTCCTATAGAGGTTTACAATTCTTGGTTAGATTAAAACCATTGCACATAAGTTCACTTTTCTTGTTACATTAAAATGTAAAAGTTTTTAGGTGATATTTGAAAATATTCATCCTTGTGATCTTCATTAGAAAAGTATCTTGTGTCATTATTAAAAGGTATCATGATAATAACTTGGTGGTATTTCATATATCTATGTCGAAAAGTAGGTACTAACCATGTAATTGATTAAGTATGATACACGTACCTTTATTTAAGATGAGCTTCATGTATTCTTATATATTCAATACTAATCATGTAGAATGTGGTACCAATATCTTTGTTAGGAAACTATCCATGTATCTTGTTGAAGGAAAATATATTATTACGATGTTTAATGAAATTATCTTAATAGGGTATCCTTGTAGTATATCAAATACCTTTGTTGAAATGCATATTTGTAAAATATCATAGTGATAATTTATGCATATTTTTTGAAATATCTTGGTGACACTTCATGCATCTGTGTAGGAAAAGTATTTTGGTCATAAATCATGAAAAAATATCTTGGAAATACATCTCATGTGATTGAATGCTCTGAACACATTTCATGTATATTAGATGCATTTCACATTATTGAAATTTATTAGTGTAAGGTTCAGGTAGATGCATTTCAAGTATTTTGTTGAAGAAATTTCTATGCCTTGAGTACTTTGCATATACTGAAGTATTACATGTAATTAATCAAAAAATTATTTTCTTGAAATATATATTCTATGAATCTTGTTGAACGATATATATGTTTACTGCTAACCATGTGTCTTTTGGGAATAAGAATAGGCTTCCTTGTTGAAGAAGCATCTCTATTTCAATATTTTTGATTGGAAAATATGGTTTAACTGTTGGGATTGAGTTCATGTATTCCCTCATAGAAAATTCTAGTGTCTTGCCACCCCTTTGCTTCCGTCATATCACTCTACTAGTCTAGGGTCTCGTATAAGAAGCCAGGAAATGGGATGGTGATCCGACAGACAGTGGATGTCGAAAAGAAATTAGTAGTGGGAAGTATTGTGGTTCTTATAAGAGATATTTATGAGAGTTTATAAATTGATTATGCTCTTATTGTTGGAGGAGTATTGTCCTATTAAATCTATTTTCCCAAATTTGGGAGAAGTGTTCTCTCGTGTGTTATTCATGTTGTTGTATGTAATGTCCCTAAAATCCATAATTAAAAAAAAATGTAGGGATAATAATACCGCTAAGATATAAGGGACATCTATACCTAACTTTAGAATTGCAAACCTATATAGGAATTTTACCTATGTTCATGTTCTATTTCTAATCTTGTATGGTTTCTATTTTATGATGATGTTTATTGTTGTTCTTTTAGAGACTAGTGTACTTTGTATATTTTTATCTTACATCTGGTTTAATGATGCGCTGATATTGTTTATTCATATTGAATACTTGTCATGTTACTCAGTTTTTATTTACTAAATGGTGAGGCTTACTTACCTCCACATCTAAAGGGGAGGAGTGGCTAGATTGTTTCCTAACACCTCACTTAGAAAGGTAAGGAAATCCTGTAATTTGGGCTTACTTAGTTCTCGTGAACTAATGCATGATGCATCTATGTTTATTGCAGGTATTCCATTGCTAATCCTATGCTACAAGTTTGTAAAATAAAAGGAAAAGACATATCCCCTAATGGTTCTCTAACCCTAAACATTGAGGGGATTGTTGCATGGTATTAAAACACAACAAAAATCCTTATGAGGAAAAACTATAGAAAAGGGATTTCAATTTAAGTTGTGGTGGATGATAGTTGTCATAGTTAATGTGCCCATGTGAAGGTTGCATGGCTCCTCCACACAAGCACACGCAATAAAACCCAGTCTAGGGTTTTCATAGCCATTCTTTCCATATCGTTTTGTTGTTGGTGAAGGGGGGGCAGTGAGCTCCATTATTGGGCTTTGCTGACGAAGGCATGGTTACAGTGTCTAAATAAATTTCTTGGCAGGTATGCAGACAACGTTGTGGTTTAAACTTGTTACAAATTTTTTTTGATATTTTCTTAGCATACTTTGGATGCCTCTCTTATTTCATTGCAGGTTGGATGATGAGGTCTAATATCTCGAATTTTGGACCTAACACTTATGGGCATGAGCCCCATTGATTATGATGTTACCTTGATGCTTTATTTTCATATACTTGGTCAAAGATCCCACTGCATATGAACATGATGAGATTTTTGATATATTGGGTGTAAGCCAATTGCATATGATATATATATGTTTGTTTGTGTTGGGCATGGACCCTGAAGCACATGGTTGATGAGATGTTTTTTGTTGAGTGAGGAGCTCTAGAGCACATGGGTAAATTGATGTTTTGTGTTGAGCAAGAAGCTATGGATCACATGAGTACTTATATTTGTGTTGAGCATGAAGCTCTGGAACACATGAAAAGATAAATTGGAATTGTTGGGCATAACCCTGGAGCCTTCCATGTTGATGTTAGGCATAAGCTCTGGAACATCGTATCCTTGGCCATTGTATCCCTAGGTGTATCCTACAAGTACATCCTAGCATTAGTGTTGAGCGAGGATATCTGGAATTGCATTAAGTTTGTAACTCCCTATTTTTTAGCGTTGAGTATGCGATCTAGATAAGTGCTAGGAGTTAGTGAAAAGAATTAATGATTTCTGAGTGAAAATGACTTGAGAAAAATATTGATCTCATCTGACTTATTTATAAGTGATTAAATGAGAATTTGAATTTCTGTATCTCATCAAGTACTGAGGAACTACCTTGTTATACGAGGGAATCCAACATGCAAGGATGTTTAGAGTTTCCTAGCCTAGTAAACCTAACCACCTACCTGATGACCTTAATGAAAAAAGTGTCATAAGTTTAGGGATCATAATATGTGATACCTTGAGACAAATTTTAACAAATAAAATATTATTATATATTTTATACATGGTATGTATAAAGAGAGAGCATAGTAATAATATTAATAATGTAAGAAAGAAGGAAAAGCTCCATATATTATTATTATTACTAAAAGAAAATTAAATAGTATAATACCTATAAAATCCCAATTAGGAACTAGTTAAAATATTAAAATTACGTAAATTAAATAAAAATGGTTAAATCAAGAAATCAAATGATTCTAGATTTAACTGCTCCTTTTGACTGAAAAGTCCATCTATAAAGTCCCAAGCTAAAGAGAGGCGTGGGGATCTCTTCCATCTTTTTTGAGTCATTATTCTACAGGATTATTCTTAAGAGAGTTCTTGGAGAACATTTTTCGTAAGAGGAAAAAGGAGAACTGATCTAGACTTGATATACAGCTAGGGAATCCCTACCTTGGGAGCTCTAAGCTGAAAAGAATACAAACCCTAGTAGAGTCTAGCCAAGAAATCAAACACATAGGGTTAGTAGATATGTTGAAAAACATTCATCTAACATATCCATCATTTCATCTAGAAGATAAAATAGACAGTATAGGGTTATATTTTAAGAAATGTAACCCTAAGAGATATGGACAAAACCATCATTTCTAGGGTTAAAATATATAAAGACAATTTATATAAAGCAGACAGCATTTACCCTAGAAATGAACTTGATATACTAAGAAATCATACCTATAATTTTTCTTCTTGAAGATCCTTTAATGGCTGAACCTAGACACTTTTAAAATAACCAGCTTATCAATTTAAGACATATACGATCTTTCATTTTGATGACCAAATCACTTGGGAACTACCACGTTCCTCCCAACCATGACCCAAAACTGTTTTTGGTTCTAATCTGGATCCCCCTAAGATGGAATCCAACATACAAGTAGCTTAGATCTCCTTAGGTAGGGTTTCCTAACTAGTATTCAGTTCTAAATCAATCCTCTTTTTTTTGCAGGAGAAAAATCTCCAGGAAAACACTTGATGGCAAATACAAGAAGAACAAATCATCTTCCCAGTAAAAAATCAGAACCCCTAAGCCTTTGCTTGGATTCAATGTTTATAGACAAACGTTTTGTCAAAGGGACAGTTAAATCAAGAAACCAAGGTTTCTTGATTTAACCCTTTTTTAATTACTGGGGTAATTTTCAATACTTAACCTAGAAATTTTTAACTAGGTCCTAGTTAAACTTTCATAGTTATTATATTATTTATAAATCCTTTAATAATAAATAATAAGTGATGGAGCTTATTCTTTCTTTTATTTAATTATATATTTAATCATAATTAATTCTTTATACATACTATGTATAAAATACATAGTATTATAACACTTGTTAACATTTGTCTCCAGGCATCATATACCATGATCCATCGACTAAATAACACTTCTTCATTAAGGTCAAGTAGGTAGATGGTTTAGGTATACTAGGATAGGTAACTCTAAACATCCTTGCATGATGGATTTCCCTCGTATAATGTGGTGGCTCTTCAGTGCTTTGATGAGAATACAGAAATTCAAAATTTCATTTAATCACTTATAAATAAGCATGATGAGATCAATATTTTTCTCGATTCATTTTCAGTAGGAATTTCTTTAATTCTTTTCAGTAACCCCTAGCGCTTACCAAATCCCATACTCAACACCTATAGCAAGGATTTCCAAACATAGTGCAATACCATAGCTTTCGCTCAACACTAAATGCTAAGATGTATTTGTACGATACACCTAGGGATACAATGGCCAAGGATTCGATGCTCCAGAGCTTATCCTCAACATGAACATGGAAGGATACAGGGCTTATGCCCAACAAATCCAATTATATTCTCATGCGTTCCAAAGCTTCTCGCTCAACACAAAGGTAAGTACTCATGTGTTCTAGATCTTCTCACTCAACACAAAACATCTCGTCAATCATGTGCTTTAGGGTCCACACCCAACAAAAACATGCATATACATATATAATCAATAATTGGCTTATGTCCAAAATATAAAACAAATCATCATGTTTATATGCAGTGGGGTCCTTGACCTAATATAAAATAAAACATCAAGATAATCATCATAATCAATAGACACATGCATATAAATGTTAGGTCCAAAATTTGGGATATTACAATTTCTTTTTTATTGTCAATTGTTGGGGACATTACAAGTGGTATCATAGCCCAATTTCAACACCAAGAGACCAAATTATCATACCAGACATTCGTTGCAAGGAAAAAAATGTATGTTGTAAATTTTTTTAACTAACATAAATTTTTCATGTTATTAAAAATTTGCAATTGCGGGAAATTTTAAAAGAATGGTTCAAATCATGAACACTGAAGAAGATAACAGATGGAAAGGGAATTTCAATACCCCTACGCAGGAAGCAGAAGTGGTGGTGGAACTGAATTCTAATTTGATGAAAACCATACAAAGTATTAAAGCGGACTTGCAAAGTTTCAGAGATGATAATCTGAATGAGAGAAATGAACAACAAGAAATTAATGAACATTGCTATGAAACATGACGAGAGGAATCCCATAGGGAAAACCCACTCATTCCACATACAGGTTCAAGAAGGAACCTTATCATAAATGGGCCAACATCCCAAGAGAAGAAGGAAAAAAGGAACATACCCCTGAACCTCTAGAAGGAGATTATCATAGTCCTTCCAATAATGACTCTCTTTCTCCATGCAGAAAGAAACAAAGAAATGATGACAATCTCCAGGGGAATTTCAGAAAAATAAGAGCCCCAACCTATGAAGAAGAGGTGAACATGGGGGGAGAAAGCCGAAGAGTGGTTGTTGGGTATGAGCAAATATTTATGAGTACATAACTACTCTAGTGAAATGAAGGCTTGGTTGACCATCTATAATTTAAATAGAAAAGTAGCAAGATGTTGGAGAGACTTGAAGCATACCAAGAAAGATGAGGTAAGATAAATACGCTCGAGTAATTTCCGCAATATTTTTCATGAAAAATATATGTCGAAAAGATTCTTCGTTAGAAAGATGAAATAATTTCACGAGTTACGTATGGGATCCATGAATATGGATGCTTTTATTAATAAATTTCTAGATCTATTACATTATGTGCCATACGTCAAGGATGAGAAGGTAAAAATACAACAATTTTTAGGATTTCTTCTTCCCAACTTTCAGGAAAGTATTGAGTTTAACATGCCTAAGGTTAAACCTTAGACACCACATTGCACAAAGCTAGGATTTTCTATGAGCATGGGAAGCTAAAGCAAGAGAACCTAAAAAGAAACATAGAAAAGTCTAAGAACTTCTCTGAAAATTACAAACCAGGTTTTATTCCAGCACCGTACAGAAAACAAAACAACAATTTTCCAACCAATAAGAACTTCGACAAATTGAGTACAAAGCCATATGTACCAGCTCCAAATGTTAACAGTTTAGTATCAAATGGGGGAGCCAATGTTGGCCCGCTGCAAGTTAAATGTTGGAAATGCCAAGGGCTTCATTATGCCTGAGATTGTAAGAACAAGATCAATGGAGTCTTGCACAACTTACAAGAGGAACCAATGGTAGAGGACATAGCTGGAATACTGCGAATTTATGCATCCTTGAATGGCCGACAGGAAGACCATCAGGATACCATGGTTGAGATATAAGGTAATATATTAAACACTTTTATTTCCATATTGATTTACCCCGGTTCTTTCCAGAGCTATGTATCGCCTAAAATTGTTGATGTATATAAACTAGGAAAAGTAAAACATGACAAACCTTTGCTAGTACAATTAGCCATAGGTACAAAACAAAAGGTTTCTGAAATAGTTAAATATTGTGAGGTAAACCTAAATGGTTTTCCCATGAAATTAAACCTAGACATCCTACCTTTAGGATCATATGATATACTTATCGACATGGACTAGTTGGAACAACACCATCTCATGCTTGATTGCTTATGCAAGTCAATATTGTGTACAGATAGCCAAGGGAATCAAGTGAATATTCAGGGCATACCCAAGAAAGTTTGTATAAGGAAGATATTTTCCTTACAAGCAAAGAGGTGCATTAGGAAAGGTTGTAAGTTGTTTGCAGTAAATATCCAAGACATAGAGGCTGAGTGAGAATGACACATAGAGGACTTTCTAGTTCTTGTAGAATTTAAGGACATATTTCCTGAGGAGATCCTAGGATTACCTTTGAAACAAGACCTAGACTTTTCCATCGAACTGACACTAGGATCAGTTCCATCTTCGAAATCCCCTTATTGCATGAGTTCACTGTAACAAATTCAAATAATAACAACAAATAATAATAATAATAATAATAAACATCAACATATATATAAAATAAATAATAATTAATAATGTCTTTACTAAAAGGCATGACTCTTAATGAAAGGGTATTCCATCAAAATATAAATAACGAGCTCTCAATTATAATTTGGACTTATCTATCAACTTATTCATTTTTTATTATCTATGGATATGCGCGTTATTTCATAAATTACTTAATTGAGAACATCCAACTATGGATGTTACAGTTGTATGAGAGCTATATGAACCTTGGAAAACATTATTTACACCTTGTGTAGATTTGGGTTTCCCAAAAAAATAGAACATTGTCCTAAAAAAATAAAAAAATAAAAAAAAAAGGTAAAAGTAACTTCCCCAAAAAAAGAGGTAAAAGAAAAGAAAAGATAGAAGTTAAAAAAAGAAGAAGGTAAGAGTGAAACCACATGTGGTTTCTTAAAGTGGGTTTCGGTTTGAATATAAAAAGTGCATAATAATAACTGCAATGAAGCAAGTGAGATTTGAACCTGGGTGGGGAAGGTAACACTTATTCCTCCCAACCACCCAATCTACTCACATTTTACAAAACTATTGGAAAAAAAAAGAAGAAGGAAGATTGCCATAAAAAAAGGAAGATAAAAAAAGAGAAAAATAAAAGAAGAGAAGTGAAGTAAAAACAAAGTCACAAACAATGGCACCTACATATTTAGAAATTAAGTCATAGCTACAAACAACAGTGAATGAGTTAGAGCAATATAAGGCAATCAATAAAAGTATACAAGCTGACGTTGAGATGCAGAAGTGGTTGAAATAGTGAAGAGACAATGAGAATCGTCGCTTATGGAATCAAAATCGACAGCTAGAATGAACCGTATGTGATAACAAGAAAATGTTATCTGATCAGGATAAAGAAATATCATGTTTAAAAATTCATAATCAAAACTTAGAAGACGAGATCAAAAAGTCAAAAAATGACAACAAATCACCATATGGATGCAATAATGAATTAGAAGAAGAAATAAAGCATCTAAACAAACTCATGATGGAAAAAGATGTTGAATTGGCGCAAATCTCAATGAAGTTGGAAAATCAAAAAACAGATTTACGTAATCATAAACAGAAAATAGAAAACATCCAGCAGCAGTATGATGACAGTAAGAAGGCACATAAGATAGAACTGACAAAAGTCAACAAGATGTTATCAAGCAATTCCAAAGAAATTTTCAGATTAAGAAATCATAACAAAACACTAGTCAAAAAAATTATGAAGTTTAAAAGTAGTTGAAAGACAGGACAATCTACGGAAACATTGAAGGAAAACTTCTAGACAAACAGGAAGAATATCATTGTATCAGAAGGCACAACGAAGATCTTAATGAACAACTTAAGAGGTCTGAAGATGACAGAAAATCACATGTAGAAGTGATTAAGAAGTTTCAAAATGATAACATGCAGTTAGAAAACAAGTTGGAAAAGATACAGAATGAAACCTTAAAACCTCAAGAGAAAATACAACTTTATTCTCAGATCAATGCTAAAAAATGACACTCATAAAAGAAAATGACATTGTGAAAATTCCATATTGACACCCGAACCATAAAAACAGATATTCTAAAAAGTGGGAAATGTCGAAAGAAAGTAGTACCAATGTGATCAAATCTCCTAATGATAGATCAATATGAAATTCCAACAGTCCACAACAAATCAATTTGGGATGGATTGATTCATCCATGTATCGAAAGTTTCGCTTGACGCTTAGTAGTTCGTATCGACATGTTTCGTTAGCTGCGAAACCACAAAAAATGATGCAGAAACATTATAAGGCTTTGCGGACAAATCATTTCTAATGGAGTGGCAATGTAACAAATTCAAATAATAACAACAAATAATAATAATAATATTAAACATCAACATATATATAAAATAAATAATAATAAATAATAATAATTAATAACGTCTTTACGAAAATACATGACTCTTAATGAAAGGGTATTCCATCAAAATATAAATAACGGGCCCTAAATTGTAATTTGGACTTCTCTATCAATTTATTCATATTTTATTATCTATGGATATGTGGGTTATTTCATAAATTACTTAATTGAGAATATCCAACTATGGATGTTACATGCACCTGAGTTGGTGGAACTAAAACTACAATTGCAAGAGTTGAAAGAAAAAGGATATATCTAACCAAGTGTGTCCCGTTGGGTATCACTAATACTTTTCATGAAAAAGAAGGACGGTACAATGCGGATGTGCATAGATTATCGTCAGCTTAAAAAAATAACTATCAAGAACCGATACCCACTCCCTAGGATCGATTCCTTGTTCGATCAAGTAGGAGGAGCCAAGATATTTTCAAAGATAAACCTACGATCTGGGTACCATCAGGTATGGATTCGTGATGAATATATTCATAAAACCTCCTTTTGTACAAGGTACGGTCACTATGAGTTTGTCATTAGAGAGAATTTGAGGTCAAAAATGGGCCTCAAAAGGACTAAAATGTACTATAAAAATCAACCAATTACATTCTAGTAGATGACATCATCCCCCATGGTTGAGGTGGCATTGCATGAGTTAAGAATGCTTATTTGTCACATTTTCTATGGTTGAAGAAAACCCAAAGTTAACCAAGGTAGTGGTACAAGTACTTTTAAGTCATAAAGTGAAGTACTCATAATAAAAATCATTTCACACTTTTTCATAAAATAATATTATTGTTATTTTCAAGTAAAGTACTCACAATTCACTTTCTCATAAAATAATATTATTGTCATTTTCAAGTAAAGTACTCATAATTCATGAATGATATTTATATGAAAAAAATATGTTAGTTATGCATATAAATTAAATTCATTTTTGTTTAATTTTATTTACAATGAATCTTAGTCACATCATTGTAGAGATATTTTATTAATTTTATTTATAGTCAATTTAGAAAAGTAACTCAACCATGGTTATATATATTGTGCATAAAAAGTAGTGTAGGAGGTGAGTTGTCATATATACCTACCCCATAAAACCCCTAACTCATAATATTTTAATATATATTATATTTTTGTAGTACATCTCTTAGGAGGCCCATTTTTTACCTCAAATTCTCTCTAATGTACTAATGTCGTTTAGGTTGACCAATGCACCCGCAAACTTTATCTGTATGATGAATAGTATATTCAATAAATATCTAAATAAATTTGTTTTGGTCTTTATAGATGACATCCTAGTTTACTCTAAGAGTAAAGAGGAACATGAGGAAAACCTTCGCATAGTACTACAGGTGTTACAAGGACACCAGCTTTATGCCAAGTTTAGTAAATGTGATTTTTACAAACCACAGATATAGTACTTGGGTCACATCATCTTCGAGATAGGGATAGATGTGGACTCGAAAAATATTAGAGCCATAGAATATTGGCCTACCCATACTAGTGTCACCAACATTAGGTCCTTTTTGGGATTAAATGGATATTATCGAAAGTTTGTTGAGAACTTCTCAAGAATAGCTTGTGCCATGACCGCTTTGCAAAAGAACGAAAATAATTTCTTTTGGACGACCAAGTGCGAGGAAATTTTTCAAAGTCTTAATAATCTTTTGATGACTACACCAATACTACGAATTGCGAATACCGATGGGGATTTCATTGTTTGCACGGTGCAAGAAAGGAAGGGCTCAGAGGATTCCTCTTGCAGAATGATTACGTGATATGTTATGAATCATGAAAGTTAAAAGAACATGATCAAAACTACCCCACACATGATCTTGAGTTAGCTTCCATCATTCACGCCTTGAATATGTGGAGGCACTACCTCATGGGAAGGAAATTCCTTCTAAAGACAGACAATATGAGTCTGAAGTATTTATTCAAGCAGCCAAATCTGAATGCTAGACAATCCAGATGGTTGGATTTCCTTAGCGAGTGCCATTTTGAACTAAAGCATATTAAGGTAAAAGACAACAAGATTGTTGATTCTTTGAGTCGACAAACACATATGATATATGAGGTGAATTTAAGTCAAACTGATTCTGATTTACACGAGAGAATTAGAATGGCCAACAGAGTTGACCCTTTCTATGTAAAAATCCTCAAGAAGGTCCAAGAGGACAGGTTGTTTCAACAACAAAGAGAGTACAAGGTAGACAAAAAAAGACTGCTATGGTCCAAGGAGAGATTGTACGTTCCAGAAGGAGGGGACATTCGGTTCAACATTCTCATGGAATTTCATCAGACACCTTACTCGAGGCATCTGGGATATCAAAAGATGATATCTGTTGTCAAGAGACACTTTTTCTGGCCTAAGTTAAAGGTTGACATTGCGTTGTTTATCGCAAGATGTTAGGAATGTTAGCTGGTCAAAGCTAAGCATCAACATCCTTCGGGATTGCTGCAGCCATTACCCATTCTGGAATGGAAGTGGGAGGTCATTACTATGGATTTTATGACCGATCTACCTAAGAGTAAGAAACAAAATAATTCTATTTTTGTAGTTATTGACAAATTGTCAAAATCATCACACTTCATTCCAGTGAATTTAACCTACAAGGCAGTACACATTGTCCATATCTTCTTGAAGGAGATATTTAGATTGCACGGGATACCCAAGGCAATCATCTTGGATCGAGATAATAAGTTTACCAGAAACTTTTAGAGATATTTATTCTTCAGATTAGAGATGCATTTATACTTTAGTACTACTTATCACCGACAGACAGACGAGGAAATAGAAAGGGTATACCAAATTGTTGAGGACATGCTTAGGATGTATGTCATGAACAACCCCACCAAGTGGGAAGATTACCTGCATCTTGCAGAGTTTGCATATAACAACAGTTACCATACTTCTTCCAATATGAGTCCCTTTTAGGTACTCTATGGATGAAAGTGTATAACACCGGTTACTTGGGATAGCCCAGTGGATCGGCTCATGTTAGGGCTTGAATTGTTAAAGGACTTGGAACAGTTGGTTACCAAGGTCCAGGTGAACCTTAAAGAAGCACAAGACCACCATAAAACCTATGCATATAAGAAAAGGAAAGATAAGGATTATCAAATAGGTGACCATGTCTACTTGAAAGTAAAAGAAAAATGAAGCTTGTTGATCTTGGGAAGGTGCGGTAAGTTAGCACCTAGGTTTTGTGGAACCTTTGAAATACTGGACAAGAGAGGGCCAGTGGCATATGAACTAGCATTACCCGCTCACATAAGAGTTCCTAATGTTTTCCATGCATCTTTATTAAAGAAATATGTTTATGATACTAAACATGTAATTGATTGATCCTTACTATAGGTGGAACCTGAAGGGGAGTTTTCCCCTGAACCTATTCATATAATTGACAAGAGAGAGGTGCATCTCAGGAAGCGCACCATAGTCCAGTTGAAAGTGCAATGGAAGCACTTTAAAGTCGATGAGGCTACTTGGGAGAATGAAACCACCATAAGAAAGGATTACCCTACCTTGTTTCATGATTTCATTCTGAGTCCCTAGAACACCATGGGCGATGTTGTTCTAAGCAGGGAGGGATGTAATATACTGAATTTTGGACCTAACACTTATGGGAATGAGCCCCATTAATTATGATGTTATCTTAATGTTTTATTTTGATAAACTAGGTCAAAGACCCCACTGCATATGAACATGATGTTTTTATTGATATATTGGCCGTAAGCCAATTGCATATGATATATATATGTTTGCTTGTGTTGGGTGTGGACCTTGAAGCACATGGTTGATGAGATTTTTTGTGTTGAGCAAGGAGTTCTGGAGCACATGGGTAAATTGATGTTTTGTGTTGAGCAAGAAGCTCTAGAGCACATGAGTACTTATATTTTTGTTGAGCGAGAAGCTCTGGAGCACATGATTTTTGAGACATTTGTGTTGAGCATGGAGCTCTTGAACACGTGAAAAGATAAATTAGAAATGTTGGGCACAAGCCCTAGATCCTTCCATGTTGATGTTGAGCATAAGCTCTTGAACATCGGATCCTTGGCCATTGCATCCCTAGTTGTATCCTACAACTACATCCTAGAATTAGTGTTGAGCAAGGAGCTCTGGAATTGCACTAAGTTTGTAACTCCCTATTTTTTAGCGTTGAATATGGGCTCTGTATAAGCGCTAGGAGCTACTAAAAAGAATTAATGATTTTTGAGTGAAAACGAATCGAGAAAAATGTTGATCTAATCTGACTTATTTATAAGTGATTAAATGAAATTTGAATTTTTGTATCTCATCAAGTACTAAAGAACTACCATGTTTTATGATGGAATCCAACATGCAAGGATGTCTAGAGTTGCCTAGCCTAGTAGACCTAACCACCTACCTGATGACCTTAATGAAGAAAGTGTCATAAGTTTAGGGATCATAATATGTGATACCGTGAGATAAATGTTAACAAATAATATATATTATTATATATTTTATACATGGTATGTATAAAGAGTGAGCATAGTAATAATATTAATAATGTAAGAAAGAAGGAAAATCTCCATCTATTATTATTATTACTAAAATAAAATTAGATAGTATAATACCTACAAAAGTCCAATTAGGAACTAGTTAAAGTTCCTAAGTTAAAATATTAAAAGTTCCTAAATTAAATAAAAAGGGTTAAATCAAGAAATAAAATTATTCTTGATTTAACTGCCCCTTTTCACTGAAAAGTTTGTCTATAAAGTCCCAAGCCAAATAAAGTCTTGGGGATCTCTTCCATCTCTTTTGAGTCATTATTCTGCCTGATTATTCTCAAGAGATTTCTTGGAGAACATTTTCCTAAGAGGAAAAATGAAAACCAATCGAGACCTCATATACAGTTAGGGAAGACCTACCTTATGAGCTCTAAGCTACTTCCATGTTGCAACCAGCTCGAGGGGGTCCATATTAAAACCAGGAACGGTTTCGGATCATGGTTGGGTGGAACGTTGTAGTTCCCAATTGATTCGGTCATCTATACAGAGGTCATATCTGCCTATGAATTGTTAATGCTTGGTAATTGAGTGTGCAGGTTTCAACCATTGGGATAGCTTCACCTTCTAGGTATTAGCTTCTTGGCTTCCTATATTTCATTATCTAGTATAATTTCTCGTTAGAATATGCAAGTGTTTATGTTTAAATTCTAACCCTTTGTTTACCATTGTTTTCTTGTCAAAATACTTAAGGGTTTACATTTTATTTATAAACCGTATGTCTGTAAATCAATTATGGTTTATTTCTACTATACTTAGTTATGTTTTTATTTACAGCTTAAACTTTTTTTTCTTAAAAACTAGGGATTATTCTAACATTTCCTATGTATTTATTTACCTATGAACTCTACTTGCAGATTTCATATTGCCAGCAGAGCTATGTTTAGAAGTACAATGCTAGTGAAGATTAAGATTTAAACAAACATAAATATAAAACATAGTTAACTAAAGTATAATAAAAAGAACCTAATAAATAAATCATTATATAATATCAAGTATAAATAAAACCATATTCTAATTAATCAATATTATAAACTTAGTATTCTATATTTAAGAATTATAACCAATGCTACTAAAGTAGACTATCAACATACTTGTTAATCCATCGTAGATGCACCCCATTACACTGTGCAGGAGTAGAGCACAAGCAGCCAGGCTGTGAATGACCAAACCAAGGAAATGAGCCAATCCGTAAGCTTGGGTGCCACTTTTCCTAATGTGCATTTAATTCACCACCATAGCCTCCATTAATGCTACCCAAGCCCATAATCCTATAGTTTATGCCACTATAGAACACCTTGTTCCAAATCAACGTGAAAAGCATAAACCCCATTGTGCATCAAATTACTTAGGCTTTATCCCATAAGCCCATGGCATATGAAATATGCCATGGAGTACTATAAGTCAAAGTTTTTACAAATATTTATAACTCTTTAAAACCATATATTAAAACCATGTTAGAGCATGAAAAATTCATAAGACTTTATACCATAGTAAGTATGTGTCACATGAATAACAAGTATAGTAGTGACCAAGTCACTAACGTAGATTCCGTAAGCACAATAATAACAACTTGTGATACATAGGCTAGTAAAACACCCATCTTGGTATCAATATAATCTAAACAATCAGCATATAGGCACTAGGATAGATATGTAAAATGGAGTGGTAGTGACAAAATCGACACCATAGCCTCTTCATATTATATAAGGGGTTTTCATCGCTAAGTGAACCTGCACACAAAATGAAGGAAGTGAATTAGTTCATAAGAAATAAGTAAGCTTGATGGGACAAGTAGTAAACAATACCGCTCAGGTGGTTACAAGGGAAACTAGTACCACCACTCCACCCCTTTTTCCAAATAACAAAGTTCATTCAAATTTATGTATGCGATAGTAATCAACTTACAACCAAAGAGTACATAATCAAATCCCTAACATACATATCAATGTATAACCATAAAAAAACATAGTAATCAACATCACAACAATGTAAGTAATACATTAAATAACTTCATTAAGAAATATGAAAGAAGAACGTAAGAACAACTTACGACATTAAGGTACAGTAAACAAAGTATGACACATTCCACACAAGTTCCAATAATGTCCCGTATAGGCAGTTCTGACTAGCCTAATAAATTTTTTATTGTCAATTTTTGGGGATATTACAGCAAGGGGGAGCTTTGTGATTATGGCAAAGAAAGCATTGTCAACGTATTCTTGGTAAGCCCATAAGAGGAGGTCCTTCACCCATGTGTTTGGTCGTCTATGAGGTTGCAAGGGTTCACTCATCGTCATCGTCATGGTCATCATCATCATCATCATCATCGTAATTGTCATTGTCATCATCATCATTATCATCATCATCATACTCATCATGATCTTCATCATCTTAATCATCATCATCATATTCATTGTCATCATTGTCATAGTCATAGGCACCACGATCATCATCATCATCATCATCGTCATCATCATTATAATCCTCCTCATCATCATCACCATCATCATCATCGTCGTCATCATCATCATCGTCATCATCATCATCATAATCCTCATCGTCGTCATCATAGTCATCATCCTCCTCATCATCATCGTCATTCTCATCATCATCATCATCATCATCATTGTTCATCATCATCATCGTGGTCATCATCATCATGGAAATCATCATCATCAACATCATCATCATCATTGTTCATCATCATCATCATCGTCATCATCATCATCATCATCATCATAGTCATCATCCTCATCATCATCATTGTCATCATCATCCTCATCATCTTCATCATCATCATCATTATTTATCATCATCGTCATCATCATCATGGTCATCATCATCATCGTCGTCGTAGTCATCGTCGTCATCGTCATCGTCATCGTCATTTCCATCATCAACATCATCATCATCGTCGTCATCGTCGTCATCGTCATTCATCATCATCATCATCATTGTTCATCATCATTGTCATCATCATCATCGTCATCATCGTCATCATCGCCATCATCATCATCATCCTCATCATCAAGACCATCATCATCATCATCATGGTCATCACCATCATCCTCATCCTCCTCATCATCATCTTCATCGTCATCATCATCGTCAACATCATTATTCATGATCATCGTCGTCATCATCATCATCATCATAAGTGTTCATCATCATTGTCTTACTTTTCGGTAGGGTGACATGTTCTGTGTGTGTGTGAGTGAGAGAGAGAGAGAGGGACATAGGGTGACGTGGTATTTGTGTGTGTGTGTGTGTGTGTGTGTGTGTGAGAGAGAGAGAGAGAGAGAGAGAGAGAGAGAGAGAGAGAACCAGAGAGAGAAATTGTGTGTGGGTGAGAGAGAGAGACTGTGTGTGACAGACAAAGATACTTTAGGGTTAAATGGGGAGAGAGAGAGAGAGTGAGATATAGGGATGGAGGGCTATGGAGAGACATGCAGAAAGGGGAAGAGGGTTAGGAAAATAATGGAGGGAGAGGATTACAATTAAGGAGAGGGGGGTTGATATGGTTGAAAGTGAAATCAAAGCAAAGTTTCAAATATTAAATAGATGTGCGCACGTGTGTTTAACGTGTACACACTCACAAGCGCGATCACACTTTTTGTGCATACACGTTACTTTTTAAACTATGCGCACGCGTGTTTGTCACGCATACGCGCTGCTTTAAATTTTGAATTTTGGTAGGCACCTTTTTTCCAACCTACGTGGTGGATGACTTGGCTACTTTGGTTTTAGGTTCGAGTTGCCAAACCAAGTGGTTTGGAGTGTCTTATGATAGAAAACATGTTTTATACCACTTCTCTTACTTTGTACATGATTTTGCATATGCTACGCTTGTCCACTGCTAATGAAAATTCACACACTTGTGTAACTCTATCTATAGATCGTGAATATGCAATTTTTATTTAAATATATTATCTTTTTCTATTTTTTATTTAATTTTAAATGGACTAATGTCAATCTAACACAAAAGGTAGGCTATTTGCTTCGGCTATAACTTTTGATTGGCTCACCTATTTAGAAAACGGAAAAGAGCCCGCACAAGAAGACAAAAAGACCTACATCCTAAAAAAAATATCATTCATTGACTATGTTAAGACCAAGATGTTGCGGACAAAATCTCGACCTCGTCATTTTAGGGCGTCACTAACTTCCTTATATATATATAAATATGGAAAAATAATGTTGCACCAGACACACTTGTTATCTACAACTCTATATAATATTTTTCACAAAATTCCACCCTTTGCATACCAAATGCGTGGACCAACGCAAATATATTCATTTTTTTTGAAAAAAAATAACATACCAACCTTAGAAGAACCTTGTTTTTTGGGATTTATACTTAGTTTCCATAAATAAAAGTTATATATTCCAGAAGATAATCCGATTGTCCATGTTTCATATTCTTGCGCCATATTCCAAAAAGTTGTGTAGGTACCTCTAATATTGTTTTTTGGCGTTCAGATTTTTTTGTTTTGAGAAATCCATTGCAACGAACGCGTCATAAGTGACCAGCATTAGCTTGCACCAACTCATATTTTTTCATTATCCATACTATAGTGATTGGTTCGTTTATATAAATTTCACTACTCTTGAAAAAGTTATATATTTGTGTATAAAGTTATGGATTTTAATGGTGTAAAAGTTTAAGTTATTTGATGTTTTGAATAAAAACTGAGTTTATTATGGTGAATTATGTAAATTATATGAATGTAAGAAAAGAGCTAACACAAGTTTAAATAATAATAAATGATTTAGAATAAATTAGTTGTTATAAATTAATTTTTGTAAATGGTTATAAAAAAATAAAAACTATAGACTAAGGGAAATGCAGAAAGAAATGACTAGAAATAGAATATAATACTTTTTTTAACTATGTAAAACAAAAACTAAGAGTAAAAGTAATTTTGAAATTTTTTAAAAAGAATTAAAAAGAAATAGACAAAAGGAAATAGTGAGATAAAGGACAAGGACTAAAATATAGTGAACTTTTCTCTACTACAAATGCAAAACAAAGAGAAAATTTGAAGAAAAAGAAGACTACAAAATAAAGAAAAAAGAGAAAAGTTTGAGGAAAAGAAGAGTATTTTATAAGGAAAAAAACATTTTAGGGATACACTCATCCATATTATTATTGCATCAAAACTTTTTTAGTGGTGTAAACTAGGTGTATGTTTTGTTTTCTATGTTTTTTTAGTTAAGTAATGTAAGTGTAGGTGTATGTAAGCAATAAGTTGAGGTCATAATGAGTATATAGTTGTAATGGATTACAACATGGTGTTTGCATAGCCTTATGCCTTAAGAATGTAGGCTTCACTCTAAGATAGTTTACTTTTGTGTGTGTATGAGAGAGACAGAGATAAAGAACCGCATATAAATGT
>LPNX011044168.1:122144-134249 GCA_001517045.1 Pseudotsuga menziesii | reverse complement strand
TTTAAAAGACATGGGAAACTCTAAAGACATAGGAAACTCCTTTTTTTAAAGAATTTTATTTTAAATAAACATTATGGATAGTAAGAACATATATTATTATTACTATTATTACTATTATTATTATTATTATTATTTTAGCTTTAAATCTTTTCATTTTATTGTCAAAGTATTTTCATTGTAAATAGTATTATTCAATTTGAAAGTAAAATATGTTGATTTTGTTGTTAAGATTTTGTGAAATATGTTGCTTTGAATAGAGATCATAGAAATAAGAGACATTAATGATGAAAAAACATACCCATGGGCCTAATAAGAAAGTAGCGGTGAAGACTGTATTGTAAAAATACTCGTACATGTGTGAATACCAAGACACTGTTGAAGAACATTAGTCATTAAATGGGATAAATGTTAGTGAGTTAATGCTATAAATATTACGCAGTAGCCTGCATGCGTGTTTATGCGTGTACGCATAGGAACATGTGTGCTCTCCTATACATGTGTGCATGCTCCTATTGCTAGTTAAAAAAATAGAGATCTTCCTTCCTGGGTTTGCTACCGATTTTCATGGGTTTTCTACCACTCTTCACGTGTTTTGTGCTGCTGAAATTTGCAATTTGGCTCACACTCAATCATCAATTGGACACTCTTTTATCTGTTGGATAGAAGATCAGTCTTGGAATCTAGCAAACATCTTTAGTGCTCTTGGAATTTAGTAGATACACTCAAACTACAAGTTTTCATTACAAGAAGAGATCATTTTGAAAAGGCATTGTGAATTGTAAATAATTGCTTTCATTTGCAACTTAATCACAATATTTGAGATCATTTCATTGATTTATGTTTTATCATATTCCTACAACAATATCTCTCTCATAGACAACAATTAATTTCACAAGAATAATTCCCAAATTCACATCTAAACAAGACTCATATTCTCCATACAAGATGAAGTATGCAATGTTAACTAATAATGATTTGCACATGAATATATTTTGATTTCATAAAATGATGGAATAGATGAATTTATCTCTTGAGACTCTTCAATTTGGAAAAAAAAAATTGACACAATCATGGGACAGGGTCCATATTGAATAGTTCACCAAATTGTCCATATTATCTATACAAGAAGAAGTATGCAATGTAGATCAATAATGATTTGCACATGAATATATTTTGATTTCCCGCAAGGATGGCATAGATGAGGTTCTCTCCTAAGACTCTTCAATTTGTATAAAAAACTTGGAAGCAATCATGGGAGAGGGTCCATATTGAATATTTCACCAACTTGTCCATGCTCTCCTCTTCATGCTACATTTATCATAACATGCCTTTGAGCTTGACAAGGATACGTCTACCTCAATGATTTCTCTTTCCTTCGGGGGATTTGCAACCTACTTATTGTGTAATTAGTCAATTTTTTATATTTAGTTAGTGTAACTTAATGAGTGTAATTTATTCAATTTATTCCCAAGACATCTAAACACCAACTTGTGTCTTCCCTCACAACTAATGTGGCATATTAGGTGTAATGTCATCTCGTCCGAAGGTGTTGGAAATGAAGAATATTTCACTCATCTTCTTGTGACTTCCAAATTTTTTTTAATATGAAGGAAATCATAATCCTATAACTGTAATACATGAAAATTTGACTCTCTTTACTTGACTCAAATAGAGTATAGAAATGAAATTTTAGTTCGGACATAAAGAGATACCTTTAATCAACGTTTATGTATCAATGCCAATAATTTCCATAATAACATATCTCTAATTTAGTTAATTATGTTGGAACGCATCATGTTTCTTTTATAATGGAACTAATACCTTATTTCTTGCTTCTTATGCAGGGGTAGACCTCATAGTTTTGATAAAGAAACTTTTGGAGATGGGAAACTCACGTAACAAAGTGAGAAAAACTAGAAGGAATATGCCCATTGAAAAGGAAAATGAGGTAAGAGAAAAGGCCAGGTTGGCAATGGACAGAGTGAGACATGATCCAAAAATTTCCACTGATAGTGTGACCAATCCTAACACACTTGATGATATAAAAACCTCTAGTTCAGAACCATGAGTGAAGCGGTTGTGTCCAATAGACCCAACACAAATTCCAACATCAACACAGTCTCCAACCAACAATCCATCAATGAGCCATGTGGAAGCTCTTGAAGACATAGGTATATTAAGAGACGATGATTATCAATAATTGGACATAGGAGCAATGATGAATTTGCAATATTTCCAAGAAGACCACAACCATGTTGAGAACACTCCCAATATGGAACAACATTTGAATGAAGCACCACAACAAAGAATCTATGGGATTCGTAGCTCATGTCTACCTTCCCTGCGTTGACTGTCTAGTGCAAGAAAAAGTACTCCTAGACGTATCCATAGGGAGGAAATTTGTCTGTCATGCCTTGAAGGTAATTTTCCCAAATGCACTATCGATTAGAAATGTAGCAAGTTAATGAAGGAGTATTTTTAATCCAAAGGCGATGTAGGTAAATGTCAATTATTACTATGTCTGTTAAAGTCAAATTGTTTAGTTGTTGTTAGGAAAACTCTGGGCATAAATATGGTTATAAGTTCAGAGGCTAACAATCATATTTTTAGAAATATCCAATCAGCTTTTAATGTGATTAGGAATATGTCTTGTACTAAATATCTTTGTGCAGCTCGTCATTTGTTATTAGAATCAGTTGTAAGTAAGTCCACATGGAAACTTTGCCTCATAGCAGACACTTCTCACATACTTAAATTAAACAAAAAAATTGTTAAAAAGTACTATGTTATAAGAGAAAATATTGAGATTCCATGTGCAAAATATGGTTGGGATTTTGTCGACAGGTTTCCTTGTCAAGATATGAAGCTATTTGATGTTGATAAGGACTTAGTACAAAATTTCTGGCATGATCATACTAGACCTTCATCTAACCAAAGTGAGGTGCTAAAGTTGAGAAAAGGTTCTACTGAACGTGAACCCCACGTCAAACACTTCCTTGACACGACACAGAATGAACTCTAAGAGATATTCAAGAATGAGAACACACAATTGAACCTTGGTCAAAGGTCCTTTGAGAAATTTAAACCATGGTATGTTCATATATGAATTGATCGAAACACATGTTGTTGTAGATACCATGTAGAATATGAATATTTTTATGACATGTATAAACATATATTTTGTGATTTGCATACTAACATTGAGAAGGGATGCAATGAATCCATAATACCACCAAATACATCAAGAGATTTTATCGGTAGCGTCATGTGCCCAAGGCATGAAGGAAAAAAATAATATGGAAAATCATGACTATATGGGAATTGTTCCAGTTGCAGTGGGTTTTCTCTTTTGAACCATTGCATTCATGGAAGCGATGAGCATCAATTTGGAAGTATGATCATGGAGATGCAGAGCTTCAAGTACGTAACCTATCAATCAGAAAGTGTGAAGGAAAATAAAAATATTGCATTGGTGAAGTCACAAGTGCAAATGATTATTGCATGTTTTTCCTCTTACACATTCAGTTTCTACATATACATTCTTTAACGGTGACATTATAATACAGGCCTTGTTTTCATGGAAACATGTACGGGTATGTGATTTTTTTACGGATTTCTACAAGAAAAAAGAGCAGTATGTTCAGCATGTGCATGTAGTGTGATGGAAGGATGAGAAATATAGAAATTGCAGGGACAACTTTCCCATTAGGACCATATTGTCAATTTTGGATTTTGCAGAAAACTACACCCTTAAGCCAAAAAATGAAATTCAAATTCAATACTACCATTTCGACCAAGTCAGCATCATGGTAGATATTACGTATAGGCATGGACCTGAGAGTGGCATTAAAAACAAGATAATACAGAAGGAGACAAACTTTTACATAAGTGATGATAGATGCCATGATCTGCATTATGTGCAACATTGTTTTTGAATTTTCTATGATCAGCTAAAGGAGGGATATGTACAGATGGATCAGCATTGGATATGGTCAGATGGTTATGCGGACCAGTTAAAAAATTCCTCTGAGTCTTCCAATGGATGAGTATGTTGCATAAGACTTACAATGTACTGCATATATGGAACTACTTTGAGACTGGGCATGACAAAGGTCAACATGACGGGGTCATTGCATGCATCAAGACTGTACTACAAAGGGAGGAGATGAGGTTTACCCAAAACCCCCGTATCAGAGATACAAAATCCATAATTCAACGGTGGTATACAACAATGTCAGGCTGAACTAAAGTGAAACATATATCAACAAGGGAAAGAAGGGAAGTCGGGAATTTTTTACAAGTGTTTGGTTCTTATAGTTGCGACACAGTACAAGGAACACGTGGATTTTATTCGGTTCGAAGCTCAACCAAAGACCTATTTTACATTAGAGGAATTTTGGGGTCTAAAATGGGCCTCCTAAGGAAAATAATAAAATAATAGTTAAAATAATAAAATAATATTGATTAATTTTGGAGGAAGAAAGAAAAAAACTACTTTTTGTGTTCGTATTTTCGGCATATCTCCCTGTGTTTTTACTCAAATTTCAACCGGGAGAGCTCGTTGGATGCGGAATTTGATTTCGTATCCAACGAGTACCCACACTGCATACTTTTGATGGACCCCGCTACCCCAAAAACAAGAAATACCTGAAAAAATGTGATGATGACATCATCATCATGTTTTTTCAGGTATTTATTGTTTTTCGGGTAGCGGGGTCCGTCAAAAGTATGAAGTGTGGGTACTCGTTGGATGCAGAATCAAATTCCACATCCAACGAGCTCTCTCGATCAAAATTTGAGTAAAAACACAATGAGATATGTCGAAAATACGAACAAAAAAAGTAGTTTTTTTTGTGACAAATATGTCAATTCAACCATTATGGTTGACTTATTTTATTGAAATTCTATTGGTTCTTGAATTCCAACTCACAAAAACTTATTTTGGCACGTTTTCTTATAAGGCCCATTTTAGACCCCAAATTTCCTCTAATGAATATGGATGTGGAAACTTGCTTTCTTTTGCATCCCTTGTAGTAGTGGTGAATGGGATGAATGCAAATGCATGGATTGGGTTGATGATTGGGAACGTATGTCACTTGTAGTAGACTCATGTGTAGTAGTTGAAACAACCCACTTAGAGGAGGATCAGTCAACAATTTTGATAGACTACAACCATATCTCAGATATTGTACATCGAGGACACATATATGCAGTTGTTTCCCCGAAAGGCAATGAATGTGGGATGGATTATTGGTTGGCACAATGCATTCGAGGTAATAAAATCCTAAATGGACCATTGATTAATGATGAAGGAAATTAATTTCTTATTGGATTGATGGTGGTTGAGGGTGAATATCTTACACTAGATGGGAAATCAAGAAGAACTAGTGGGCATGTATTCATGGATTACAGACCATGTTCTATGGTCTATCACTTCACAAACTTGATTGTTGGCATGAACATCCATCTAAAAACAATGTCAAACAAGAAATCAACCAAGGTGCGTTACTTCTTTCCTCATTCAGAGCACGAGATATTGATGGAGACAATTAGAAACAGAAAGGATCCAGATGGCTATATTGAATGAGATTAAGTAATTGCGCTTACACTCCTCTTACACTACCACACTAGCCTAATGTTCAACCAATCCTACCCTAAACGTTCGAAAACTTCTATGAGATGACTATTTAGATTGGTTAACCAATCCTCCTTCAACTTACACAATGTAGTTCACACGTACAATGAGGCATGGATAGGGTCAGTGCATTGTTTCCAGGGTTGCATGGACCCCACTGGGGTGAAACCTTAGTTTGCAAAATATGGCTCCGAGGCATGCGCGGGCTATGCAAAGTTGGGGGGAGTCCACCCAAGCCATAATCTTGTTCCATGATCCCAATGGAGCTGAATATTCATCGATCGCAGCCCCGTTCAATGTTCTATGGCAAGTTGCAGTAGGCCTGCAAAAGCCATTGAGGGATTCCTAGGCCAATTCAAGGCCAGGGTCCAAAAACCAAACCAAACAGTGATTTTTGATTTCGTCAGCTCTTGCAGGTGTTTTTGGGCATGGTTTCCATGGGACTACTAGCCACGGCCTCTTGGAATAGGGTTTTGTAGGGACGATGCACCGTTTCCAGGTTTGCATGGTGGTTACTGGGGTAAAACCCTAGTTTGCAAAATATGGTTTGGAGGCATGCTCGGGCTGTGCAGAGTCAAGAGGAGGCTATCCTGGCCATAATATTGTGCCACAATCCAAAAAAAACCAATGGTTTGTCAATTGGAGCCTTGGTAACTGTTCTATGGTGAGTTGCAGTAGGCCTGCAAAATCCGTTCGGGGACACCTGGGCCAATTCAAGGCCGGGGTCCAAAAACCAAACTAGTTGGAGATTTCCAATTTCGTTAGCTCCTACAGGTGTGTTTGGAAATAGCCACCATGGGTATGCCACCCCCAACTACCAGACACATGTTTTTGCAGGGCCGATGCACCATTGTCAGGGTTGCATGGTGGCTAGTAGTGTGAAAACCTAGTTTGAAAAATTTTGCCTAGAGGCATTCCTGGGTCATGTGAAGTCAAGGGAGAGGCCACATAGGCCATTATCCTATTCCATAATCCCAATGGAACTGTTTTTTTGTTGATTGGATCCTCGGTCAATGTTCTATGGTGAGTTGCAGTAGGCCTACAAAAGTCGTTCATGGACGCTTGGAACAATTCAAGGCCAAGGTCCCAAAACCAAACTCGGTGGATATTTCTAATTCTAGTGACTCCTATAGGTGTGTTTGGGAATTGTTGTTGAGGGAAGGCTACCCACGGCCATCTCGCACAGGGTTTTTTAGGGTCGGTGGACCTTTGCTAAAGTTGCATGGTGGTTACTAGGGAAAAACCCTAGTTTGCAAAATATGGCATGGAGGCATGCACAGGCTATGCAGAATCATGGGGGAGGCCACCCTATACACAATCTCATGCCACGATCCCAACATAATTGATGATTCGTTGATAAAATCCCCAATCAACATTCTATGGCATGTTGGAGTAGGCCTGCAAAATTCGTTCAAGGATGCCTAGGCCAATTCAAGGTCGGGGCCCAAAAACCAAACTGGGAAGCGATTTTTGATTCCTTCAGCTCCTGTAGGTGTGCTTGGGAATGGCCTCCATGGGAAGGCCACCCGCAATCTCCTGGAACGGGGTTTTGTAGGGTCGATGCACCATTTATAGGGTTGCATGGTGGTTATTGGGGTGAAACCCTAGTTTGCAAAATTTGGTCTAGAGGCATTCCTCGGAGCTATTGCATGATGATTATACCTATATCTCTTGATTTTTGTGCCTATGTGAGATCTCATTTGCATATTCTCTCTACTGTTGGTTATCATTTCTTGTGATCATCATATATTTTCATGCCACTTTCAACTCGACATAACTCGGCAACCGGACGTCGGATCGAAAAATCATTGACTTTGTTGGTATCCTAGAATTCTACTACCCCCAGGGGGGCCCCTCCATTGTGTTTTTATGGACCAGTGACTTCATTGTTCATCAGTTTCATAAAATAAGATTTTTCTTAGTTTCCTGTAATGCAACTCTCGCATTGGTGGGTCAACTATGAAAAACCCTCCACCATGCCAGTCTTGGTAGTGTTCCCATATTGGAATTTCCCACGCACACTTTATGGATCCAACGGCATGCAATCTTTCTGCTCCATTTGGTTTTTCGCTCCAGGGCCGAGAGTCACCAAGTGTCCTTGAATGACATTTTCCTGCAACATTCAACTCGACATAACTCAGAAACTGGAGGTCCAATCGATGAACCGTCAACTCCATTGGTATCCTAGCATGCCATTACCTCTAGGGGAACCTCTCCACCATGTTTTCATAGCCCAATAACTTCATTGTGCATTGATTTCATAAACTAGGATTTTTCTCATTCTCCTCCAATGCAACTCTCGCATTGGTGGGCCAAATATGAAAAAACCTCCATCGTGCCAGTATTGGTAGTGTTGCGATATCGGCATTTCACATACACACTTTCCAGATCCAACAACATGCAATCTTGCTGCTCCCTTTGGTTTTTCACTCCCGAACTGAGAGTCACCAAGTGTCCCTGAACGACATTTTCATGCGACTTTCAACTCGACATAATTTGGAAACCAAAGGTCAGATAGATGAACCGTCGACTCCTTTGGCCTCCTAGAATTCCATTACCTAGAAACCAATAGACCATATACCTAGAATCTATGTACCTACACTACAACAAAGAAACTAGAGTTTCATGAATTACAAGTAGAAGCGCATAATTGTATGAATTATAAGTAAAAAATCATACATGGATTACAAGTATATAGCCAATTAGGGTTTCATGGATTGAAATAAATTCTCATACATAGATATGATGTGTTATTTTAGTCTCTCTTATATAGAACCACTTATACCATATACCTAATCTACAAGAGAAAATAGAGAAAAAACTAGGGTTTCACAAACTCAAACCATAAACCTAAAAACTAGGGTTTGTAAATTTAAACATATAACTACAAACTATGGTTTTATGAAGTAGAAATTCACATACATAGAGATGATATACTATGTTAGTCTCACTTATATAGAAATACTTAAACCATATACCTAAGCTACATGCACAAATAGGAAAAAAAACTAGGGTTTCGTGAACTACAAACCAAAACCTAAAAACTAAGGATTACAAATTTACACATACATCTACAAACTAGGACCATATACTTACATAAATAAACTTAGACCATATACCTAATCTATAAGAACAAATGTCAAAAAAGCTATGGTTTCTTGAACTACAAACCACAAACTTGAAAGCTAGGGTTCACAAATTTACGCATAGAACTAAAAAGTAGGGTTTATGAACTCATTAGGTTTATATCATTATATTTGTTACTGTCACTCAACTAGAAACTAGTACACCATATACCTAGAAGATATGTTCCTGCACTACAACGTAGCTAGGGTTTCATGAACTACAAACCACAAACCTAAAAACTATGGTTCACACATTTTACATATAGAACTAAAAACCAAGGTTTATGAACTCATTAGGTTTAGATAATTATATTTGTTAGTGTCACTCAACTAGAAACCATTATACCATATACCTAGAATATATGTACCTTCACTACAACAAAGAAACTAACGCTTTATGAATTACAAGTATAAACAAATAATTGTATGAAGTAGAATTAGAGACACATCAACTTGATTAACATAAGGGTTAAATTTTCCTCATTGATTAACATCAACTTGTTGAATTTGTGCATGATAAACCATAAACAGTATTTCATTTGATTAGTCTATAAAGAATATGTGACATATGACTACAATCCTAGGCATGTTCATATACAAACAAAAAGTTACTTTATAAGAGGCTACAAGAGATGGATAGGTAGGTTTGGTTGTTAGGGTTTCCCTCCTAGGTTTAGGGTTTCCTTATTGGTCATAAACCCTAGGTTATGCATGTTAACCCCAAAACACCATTTGGGTTAGGGTTTCCTCATTGATTATAAATCCTAGGTTATGCTTTCTAACCTTTAAACTTTAGTTAGGGTTTTCGTGTTGATTATAAACCCTAGGTTATGCATGCTAACCCTTAAGCTTCAGTTATCCTATGCCAAAGAAACAAGTACAAGAGATCGTTAAAATTGCAAGTGCTCAACAATAGCATAAAAAATATGTATGTATTCAATGAGAGTAAGCAATGCCAACTTCATCTTCAAATGATATAAATTTCCAAATTTATCAAAATCAATGTTTTCCAAGTAGATGTAACAAATGCAAGCCAACAACAGTCATGTTCAATATGATTCTCAGCTCATCAATACTATGAAATTTCCAGTCAATCAAATGGTAAGAGAAGATCATTCCAATATCAATTTCTAGATTGCAAAATGAGACAATAATTACTATGTAAATACCAAAGGCAAACAAGTTCTTTCTATTCCAATTTGGACAATGAATAAGACTGTCAAACCAATGATATCTTTCATCCAAGTATGATTGTCCCAATATGTTACTTCAAGTCAAAGTAAATATGCAATAGCTATGCCAATTTCAAGTTTGCAATTAGGAAGACAATTATTAAGTAAATGCAAGTGGACTACAAGTATTTTCAATTCCAACTTGTTCAGTGAATGGGACTGTCAAGCTAAATGTATTTTCCAGCCAAGACAAATTTTACTATGACTATCCCAAATAGTAATTTCCAGTCAAGCCAAGAGTGGAAACAAGTACCTATATGATAGTCCTCAACAAATATGATATATTGTACATGTTTTTTAGAGGTATTTTTGTAGTGTAAATGTATTTGTAGATCACTGTCGAAACTTCTTACGTATGGCTGGAAATGTCAATGATGTACACAATCCTCTAGGACTGTGTATCTATCACAAAGGAAGGTAATGTTGAGGAGGGATAGGGTAGGTGTTAGTATGTTGGTTCAATAGGATTTAGGGTTCAACAAAGGGCTAGATTCCATTCTTCATGAGATTCACCTTGAGGAGCGAAGAAAGTATTTAACTTTGTAGCTTTTGTGAGAGAATAAGTCTAGGGATTGTGGCATTTGAGAAACCGTAAGGTTACTTGGTGTGGTTGTTGTCAAGGAGAGAGAAGGAAACAATATTACACACTCGTGGAATGAGTGACCAACTTTAGTTACAGTTGATTCTTATTTAGGATTTGTTGGTAGCTAGGGTTTCAGAGAGCTTGACTTGTAGAGTCATAGGAGTGATGCTAAGACTAGAGAAGGGGTTTTAGGTTAGGTTTCTAGTTAGCACTAGGTCCTTACGGTTTAGGTATTCAATAACAAGGCTAAATCTAGGTACAAAAAGCCGATACAACAAATGGAAGGGCCAAGGGGTGAAGGTAGGCTTGGAAAACTAGAAAAAGATCTCGAAAAAATTATTTTGTAGCAAGAGGAAAACTTCATGTGAAAATTTGCTAGATTGAAAAATTATTTGCACTATGATTTACAAGATCTGGTATTTGGTATTTAAAATTATCATTGTTATTGTACACGTCTATGCAGTTGTGTATTTTTTTTGTTAACTAACCTACAATGTTAAACTTTTTATGCATTTTATTGTGAACATACAGACTTTATTGCTTCGTTAATGATAAGTATTGCAAGCGCATCAAATGCAATATACTACTGCATTCGACATAATGTATGCAAATATGTAATCAAAGGAAAAGTAATATAAAGAAGTGCAAAGTGATATATTCATATACACAAATTTCCAATCATATACAGTAGTAGTGAAAAATGGAGCATCGTTCCAAATGTCTATACAATGGAAACTCATTCCCTATACAAAATATGGAAATTCGCTCCCTATACAAAATATGGAAACTCGTGCCAAAATGCCACATCATGGGCAGTGTACATCGGAGGGTCTCTCAATCCTCTTGCCCACCCTTGGAGCTCCTAGGTGCACCTCCAAAATATATCTTCATGTTCTTTGAGCTAGAGGAACCTCGTTCCTTCTTACTGCTTCGACCACCTCCCCTTGGGATCTGAAATGAAAACAATCAAATGTCAATTCCTATAGGAAATTAGACAAGTATAATTTTTTTTTTTTTAAATCACTATTATGTTTTCAAATCTTAAATAGCTCGCCTCAAAGGAGACCGTAGTGGTGAGGGGTTTTCCCTCCTCCGTGATCCAAGTCTCTCAGCAATGCCACCCTGCAACATTTAAATACTAAGATAACTCATACAATTTAATGCCTATATTAATTTTTGTTAATATTGCATGAGATTTTCGTAAACTAATCAATCTCACTGTGAACACAACAGGCTAGTCCTCAGGGCTAACAGGTAGAGGAGTGGGTTGGTCCTCGAGGCTGGCAAGTGGATCAATGGGATGGACAACTTGCTCTGATTCTAGGGTGGATGGAATAGTGGAGGATGTAGCCACATTGACATTGGCTAAAAAAATAGAGGGCATGATGAGAGAGGGAGTGGAATGGAGTGGGCCAAGTGGTGATGTAGGGCGATAAACCCCAACTAGTTGTAGAATGGAATGAGACACCCTATATGGGGAAACGAGCGTGGTGGGGGAATGTGGGGAAGGGGGATGAGGTCTGGGATGGG
>LPNX011044168.1:36727-105033 GCA_001517045.1 Pseudotsuga menziesii | reverse complement strand
CTCTCTCTCTCTCTCTCTCTCTCTCTCTCTCTCTCTCTCTCTCTCTCTCTCTCTCACACACACACACACACACACACACATAGAACACGTGACCTATCCTTTCCCATGATGACAAAAGACATAGGAATCTCCTTTTTTAAAAGACATGGGAAACTCTAAAGACATAGGAAACTCCTTTTTTTAAAGAATTTTATTTTAAATAAACATTATGGACATTAAGAACATATATTATTATTATCATTATTATTTTAGCTTTAAATCTTTTCATTTTATTGTCAAAGTATTTTCATTGTAAATAGTATTATTCAATTTGAAAGTAAAATATGCTGATTTTGTTATTAAGCTTTTGTGAAATATGTTGCTTTGAATAGAGATCACAGAAATAAGAGACATTAATGATGAAAAAACATACCCATGGGCCTAATAAGAAAGTAGCGATGAATACTATATTGTAAAAATACTCGTATATGTGTGAATACCAAGACACTGTTGAAGAACGTTAGTCATTAAATGGGATAAATGTTAGTGAGTTAATGCTGTAAATGTTATGTAGCAGCGTGCATGCATGTTTATCCACGTACACATAGGAACATGTGTGCTCTCCTATACACATGTGTACGCTCCTATTTCTAGTTAAAAAAACAAAGATCTTCCTTCTCGGTTTTGCTACCAATTTTCATGGGTTTTCTACCACTGTTCGCGCGTTTTGTGCTACTGAACTTTGCAATTTGGCTCACACATAATCATCAATTGGACACTCTTTTATCTGTTGGATAGAAGATCAGTCTTGGAATCTAGCAAACATCTTTAGTGCTCTTGGAATTTAGTAGATACACTCAAACTACAAGTTTTCATTACAAGAAGAGATCGTTTTGAATAGGTATTGTGAATTGTAAATAATTGTTTTCATCCGCAACTTAATCACAAGATTTGAGATCATTTCATTGATTTCTGTTTTATCATATTCCTACAACAATATCTCTCTCATAGACAACAATTAATTTCAAAATAATAATTCCCAACTTCACATCTAAACAAGTCTCATATTCTCCATACAAGATGAAGTATGCAATGTTAACGAATAATGATTTGCACATGAATATATTTTGATTTCAAAAAATGATGGCATAGATGAATTTATCTCTTAGGACTCTTCAATTTGAAAAAAAAACATTTGACACAATCATGGGACAGGGTCCATCTTGAATAGTTCACCAAATTTTCCATATTGTCTATACAAGATGAAGTATGCAATGTAGATCAATAATGATTTGCACATGAATATATTTTGATTTCCCGCAAGGATGGAATAGATGATGTTCTCTCTTGAGACTCTTCAATTTGTATAAAAAACTTGGAAGCAATCATGGGAGAGGGTCCATATTGAATATTCCACCAACTTGTCCATGCTCTCCTCTTCATGCTACATTTATCATAACATGCCTTTGAGCTTGACATGGGTGCCTCTACCTCAATGATTTATCCTTCCTTTGGGGGATTTGCAACCTCCTTATTGTGTAATTATTCAATGTTTTCTATTTAGTTAGTGTAACTTAATGAGTGTAATTTATTCAATTTATTCCCAAGACATCGAAACACCAACTTGTGTCTTCCCTCACAACTAATGTGGCATATTAGGTGTAATGTCATCTCATTCAAAGGTGTTCAAAATGAAGAATATTTCACTCATCTTCTTGTGACTTCCACTACTTTTTTAATATGAAGGAAATCATAATCCTATAACTGTAATACATGCAAACTTGACTCTCTTTACTTGACTCAAATAGAGTATAGAAATGAAATTTTAGTTCGGAGATAAAGAGATACCTTTAATCAGCATTTATGTATCAATGCCAATAATTACCATACTAACATATCTGTAATTTAGTTAATAATGTTGGAATGCATCATGTTTCTTTTATAATGGAACTAATACCTTATTTCTTTCTTCTTATGCAGGGGTAGACCTCATAGTTTTGATAAAGAAACTTTTGGAGATGGGAAACTCACATAAAAAAGTAAGAAAAATTAGAAGGAATATGCCCATTGAAAAGGAAAATGAGGTAAGAGAAAAGGCTAGGTTGGAAATGAACAAAGTGAGACATGATCGAACCATTTCCACTGATAGTGTGACCGATCCTAACACACTTGATGAAAGAAAAACCTCTAGTTCAGAACCACGAGCGAATCAGTTGCGTCCAACAAACCCAACGCAAATTCCAACATCAACATAGTCTCCAACCAACAATCCATCAACGAGAAATGCGGAAGCTCTTGAAGACATAGGTATATTGAGAGATGATGAGTATCAAGAATTGGACGTAGGAGCAATGATTAATTTGCAATATTTCCAAGAATACCACAACCATGTTGAGAACACTCCCAATATGGAACAACATTTGAATGAAGCACCACAACAAAGAAGCTTTGGGATTCATAGCTCATGTCCACCTTCCCTACGTCGACTGTCTAGTGCAAGAAAAAGGACTCCTAGATGTATCCATATGGAGGAAATTTGTCTGTAATGCCTTGAAGGTAAGTTTCCCAAATGCACTATCGATTGGAAATGTAGCAAGTTAATGAAGGAGTATTTTGAATCCAAAGGCGATGCAGGTAAATGTCAATTATTACTATTTTTGTTAAAGTCAAATTGTTTAGTTGTTGTTAGGAAAATTCTGGGCATAAATATGGTTATAAGTTCAGAGGCTAACAATCATATTTTTAGAAATATTCAATCAGGTTTTAATGTGATTAGGAATATGTCTGCACTAAATATCTTTATGCAGCTCGTCATTTGTTATTAGAATTAGTTGTAAGTAAGTCCACGCGGTAACTTTTCCTCCTATCAGACACTTCTCACATACTTAAATTAAACAAAAAAAATTGTTAAGAAGTACTCTTTTATAAGAGAAAATATTGAGAATCCATGTGCAAAATATTGTTGGGATTTTGTCTCCAGGTTGCCTCGTCGAGATATGAAGCTATTTGATGTTGATAAGGACTTAGTACAAAAGTTCTGGCATGATCATGCTAGACTTTCATCTAACCAAAGTGAGGTGCTAAAGTTGAGAAAAGGTTCTACTAAACGTGAAGCCCGCGTCAAACACTTCCTTGACACGAAACATAATGAAATCCAAGAGAGATTTAAGAATGAGAACAAACAATTGAATGTGGGCCAAAGGTCCTTTGAGAAATGTAAACCATGGTATGTTCATATATGAATTGATCGAAACACATGTTGTTGTAGATACCATGTAAAATATGAATATTTTTATGACATGTATAAACATATATTTTGTGATTTTCATATTAACATTGAGAAGGGATGCAATGAATCCATAATACCACCAAATACATCGAGACATTTTATTGGTAGCATCATGTGTTCAAGTCATAAAGGACAAAAATAATATGGAAAATCATGACTATATGGGAATTGTTCCTGTTGCAGTGGGTTTTCTCTTTTGAACTGTTGCATTCATGGAAGCGATGAGCATCAATTTGGAAGTATGATCATGGAGATGCAGAGCTTCAAGTATGTAACCTATCAATCAGATAGTGTGAAGGAAAATAAAATTATTGCATTGGTGAAGTCACACGTGCAAATGATTATTGCATGTTTTTCCTCTTACACATTCAGTTTCTACATATATATTCTTTAAAGGTCACATTCTAATACAGGCCTTGTTTTCATGGAAACATGTACATGTATGTGATTTTTTGATGGAGTTCTATAAGAAAACTGAGTAGTATGTTCAGCATGTGCATGTAGTGTGATGGAAGGATGATCAATACAGAAATTGTAGGGACAACTTTCCCATTAGGACCATATTGTCAATTTTGGATTTTGCAGAAAACTACACCCTTCAGCCAAAAAATGAAATTCAGTGTCAATACTACCATTTCGACCAAGTCAGCATCATGGTAGATATTACGTATAGGCATGGCCCTGAGAGCATCATTAAAAACAAAAGAATACAGAAGGAGACAAACTTTTACACAAGTGATGATAGATGCCATGATCTGCATTATGTGCAACATTGTTTTCAAATTTTCTATGATCAACTAAAGGAGGGATATGTATAGATGGATCAGCATAGGATATGGTCAGATGGTTGTGTGAACTAGTTAAAAAATGCCTGAGTCTTCCAATGGATGAGTATGTTGCATAAGACTTACAATGTGCCGCATATATGGAACTACTTTGAGACCGGGAATGACAATGGTGAACATGACGGGGTCGGTGCATGCTTCAAGACCGCACTACGAAGGGAGGAGATGAGGTTTAACAGAAACCCCAGTATCAGAGATACAAAATCCATAGTTCAACGGTGGTATGCAGCAATTTCAAGCCAAACTAAAGTGAAACATACATCAATAAGGGAAATAAGAGCAGTCGAGAATTTTTTACAAGTGTTTGACATAGATCAATCATGTTCTTATAGTTGCGACACAGTACAAGGAACACATGGATTTTATTCAGTTCGAAGCTCAACCAATGCACTATTTGAAATATGGACGTGGAAACTTGCTTTCTTTTGCATCCCTTGTAGCAGTGGTGAATGGGATGAATGCAAATGCATGGATTGGGTTGATGATTGGGGACATATGTCACTTGTAGTATACTGACGTGTAGTCATTGAAACAACCCACTTAGAGGAGGATCAGTCAACTATTTCAACAGACTACGACCATATCTCAGATATTGTACATCGAGGACACATATATGCAGTTGTTTCCTCGAAAGAAAATGAATGGGGCATTGTTGGTTGGTTGGAACAATGCATTCGAGGTAATAAAATCCTAAACAGATCATTGATTGATGATGAAAGCAATAAATTTCCTATTGGATCGGTGGTGGTTGAGGGTAAATATCTTACACTAGATGGGAAATCAAGAAGAACTAGTGGGCATGTATTCATGGATTACAGACCATGTTGTATGGTCTATCACTTCACAAACTTGATTGTTGGCATGAACATCCGTTTATAGACAATGTCAAACAAGAAATCAACCAAGGTATGTTACTTCTTTCCTCATTTAGAGGACGATATATTTATGGAGACAATTAGAAATAGAAAGGATCTATATGGCTATATTGAATGAGATTAAGTAATTGCGCTTACACTCCTCTTACACTACCACACTAGACTAACGTTAAACCAATCCTACCCTAAACGTTTGAAAACTTCTATGAGATGACTATTTTGATTGGTTAACCACTCCGCATTCAACTTACACAATGTATTTCACACGTACAATGAGGCATGGACAGGATCGGTGCATTGTTTCTAGGGTTGCATGGACACCACTCGGGTGAAACCTTAGTTCACAAAATATGGCCCGGAGGCATGCGTGGGCTATGCAGAGTTGGGGGGAGGCTACCCAAGCCATGATCTCATTCCACAATCCCAATGGAACTGAAGGTTCATCAATCGCAGCCCCGTTCAATGTTCTATGGTGAGTTGCAATAGGCCCGCAAAAGCCATTCAGGGATTCCTAGGCCAATTCAAGGCCAGGGTCCAAAAACCAAACCGAACAACGATTTCTGATTTCGTTAGCTCCTGTAGGTGTTTTTGGGCATGGTTTTCATGGGCATGCCACCCACAGCCTCCTGGAATAGGTTTTTTTAGGGACGGTGCACCATTTCTAAGGTTGCATGGTGGTTACTAGGGTAAAACCCTAGTTTGCAAAATATGGTTTGGAGGCATGCCCAGGACGTGCGGAGTCAAGAGGAGGCTATCCTGGCCATAATATTGTGCCACAATCCCAACACAACTAATGGTTTTTCTATTGTATCCTTGGTAAATTTTCTATGGCGAGTTGCAGTAGGACTACAAAATCTGTTCAAGAACACCTGGGCCAATTCAAGGCCGAGGTCCAAAAACCAAACTAGTTGAAGATTTCCAATTTCGTCAGCTTGTGCAGGTGTGTGTGGAAATGACAAACATGGGTAGGTCACCCCCAACTACCAGACATAGGTTTTTGTAGGGCCGATGCACCATTGCCAGGGTTGCATGGTAGCTAGTCGTGTTAAACCCTAGTTTGAAAAATATGGCCTAGAGGAATTCCTGGGTCATGCGAATTCAGGGGGGAGGCCACGTAGGCCATTATCCTATTCCATAATCCAAATGGAATATATTTTGTGTCCATCGGATCCTCGGTCAATGTTCTATGGTGAGTTGCAGTAGGCCTACAACAGTCATTCATTGATGCTCGGAACAATTCAAGGCCAAGGTCCCAAAACCAAACCGGGTGGATATTTCTGATTCCAATGACTCCTGTAGGTGTGTTTGGGCATGTTTGTCGAAGGAATGCTACCCATGGCCATCTGGAACAGGGTTTTTTAGGGCCGGTGCACCATTGCTAAAGTTGCATGGTGGTTACTAGGGAAAAACCCTAGTTTGCAAAATATGGCGTGGAGGCATGCGCGGGCTATGTAGAATCATGGGCGAGTCCACCATAGACATAATCTCATGCCACGATCCCAATATAATTGACAATTCGTTGATCAAATACCCAGTCAACATTCTATGGCAAGTTGCAGTAGGCCTGCAAAATTCGTTCAGGGATGCCTAGCCCAATTCAAGGTTAGGGCCCAAAAACCAAATCAGGAATCAATTTTTGATTCCTTTAGCTCCTGCAGGTGTGCTTGGGCATGGACTCCATGGGAAGGCCACCCCCGGTCTCTCGGCACGGGGTTTTGTAGGGTTGGTGCACCATTTATAGGGTTGCATGCTGGTTATTGGGGTGAAACCATAGTTTGCAAAATCTGGCATGGAGGCATACCCGGGAGCTATTGCATGACCAATTATACCTATTTATCTTGGTTTTTGTGCCTATGTGAGATGTCATTTGCGTATTCTCTCTACTATTGGTTATCATTTCTTGTGATCATCATATATTTTCATGCCACTTTCAACTCGACATAAATATGCAATCGGACGTCAGATCGACAAATCATCGACTCTGTTGGTATCCTGGAATTATACTACCCCTAGGGGGGCCTCTCCACTGTGTTTTTATGGACCAGTGACTTCATTGTTCATCGGTTTCGTAAACTAGGGTTTTTCTCAGTTTCTTCTAATGCAACTCTCGCATTGGTGGGTCAACTATGGAAAACCCTCCACCATGGCAGTCTTCGTAGTGTTCCCATATTGGAATTTCCCACGCACAATTTCTGGAGCCAATGGCATGCAATCTTTCTGCTTCGTTTGGTTTTTTGCTCCTGGGCCGAGAGTCACCAAGTGTCCTTGAATGACATTTTCATGCGACATTCAACTCGGCATAAATCATAAACCGGAGGTTCGATCGACAAAACATTGACTCCCTTGGTCTCCTAGCATGCCATTACCTCTAGGGGGACCTCCCCACAATGTTTTCATGGCCCAGTGACTTCATTGTGCATCGGTTTCATACACTAGGATTTTGCTCAGTTTCCTCCAATGCAATTCTCGCATTGGTGGGTCAAATATGAAAAAACCTCCATCGTTCCAGTATTTGTAGTGTTGTGATATTGGAATTTCCCATACACACTTTCTAGATACAACAACATGGAATCTTGCTGTTCCCTTTGGTTTTTCACTCCAGAACCAAGAGTCACCAAGTGTCCCTAAACGACATTTTCAGGCGACTTTCAACTCGACATAATTCGGCAACCGGAGGTCAGATAGATGAACCGTCTACTCCTTTGATATCCTATAATTCCATTAACTACAAACCAATAGAACACATACCTAGAATATATGTACCTACACTACAACAAAGAAACTAGAGTTTCATGAATTACAAGTAGAAGCACATAATTGTATGAATTATAAGTAAAAACTCATACATGGATTACACGTATATAGCCAATTAAGGTTTCATGGATTGAAATAAATTCTCATACATAGATATGATCTATTATTTTAGTCTCTCTTATGTAGAACCACTTATACCATATACCTAATCTACAAGATAAAATAGCAAAAAAACTAGGGTTTCACGAACTACAAACCATAAACCTAAAAACTAGGGTTTATAAATTTAAACATATAACTACAAACTAGGGTTTTATGAAGTAGAAATTCAAATACATAGAGATGGTATGCTATGTTAGTCTCACTTATATAGAAATACTTAAAACATATACCTAAGCTACATGCACAAATACGAAAAACAACTAGGGTTTCGTGAACTACAAACCAAAACCTAAAAAATCAGGATTACAAATTTACACATACATCTACAAACTAGGACCATATACTTACATAAATAAACTTAGACCATATACCTAATCTATAAGAACAAATGTCAAAAAATCTATGGTTTCTTGAACTACAAACCACAAACTTAAAAGCTAGGGTTCACAAATTTAGGCATAGAACTACAAAGTAGGGTTTATGAACTCATTAGGTTTATATCATTATATTTGTTACTCTCACTCAACTAGAAACTAGTACACCATATACCTAGAAGATATGTTCCTACACTACAACATAGCTAGGGTTTCATGAACTACAAACCACAAACCTAAAAACTATGGTTCACACATTTTACATATAGAACTAAAAACCAAGGTTTATGAACTCATTAGGTTTAGATAATTAGATTTGTTAGTGTCACTCAACTAGAAACCAATATACCATATACCTAGAATATATGTACCTTCACTACAACAAAGAAACTAAGGCTTTATGAATTACAAGTATAAACAAATAATTGTATGAATTAGAATTAGAGACACATCAACTTGATTAACATAAGGGTTAAATTTTCCCCATTGATTAACATCAACTTGTAGAATTTGTGCATGATAAACCGTAAAAAGTATTTGATTTGATTAGTCTGTAAAGAATATGTGACATATGACTACAATCCTAGGCATGTTCATAAACAAACAAAAAGTTACTTTATAAGAGGCTACAAGAGATGGCTAGGTAGGGTTGGTTGTTAGGGTTTCCCTCCTAGGTTTAGGGTTTCCTTATTGATTATAAACCCTAGGTTATGCATGTTAACCCCAAAACACCATTTGGGTTAGGGTTTCCTCATTGATTATAAATCCTAGGTTATGCTTTCTAACCTTTAAACTTCAGTTAGGGTTTTTGTGTTGATTCTAAACCCTAGGTTATGCATGCTAACCCTTAAACTTCACTTATCCTATGCCAAAGAAACAAGTACAAGAGATCGTTAAAATTGCAAGTGCTCAACAATAGCATAAAAAATATGTATGTATTCAATGAGAGTAAGCAATTCCAACTTCATCTTCAAATGATATAAATTTCCAAATTGGTCAAAATTAATGTTTTCCAAGTAGATGTAACAAATGCAAGCCAACAACAGTCATGTTCAATATGATTCTCAGCTCATCAATAATATGAAATTTCCAGTCAATCAAATGGTAAGAGAAGATCATTCCAATATCAATTTCTAGCTTGCAAAATGAGAGAATAATTACTATGTAAATACCAAAGGAAAACAAGTTCTTTCTATTCCAATTTGGACAATGAATAAGACTATCAAACCAATGATATCTTTCATCCAAGTATGATTGTCCCAAAATGTTACTTCAAGTCAAAGTAAAGATGCAATAGCTATGCCAATTTCAAGTTTGCAATTAGGAAGACAATTGTTAAGTAAATGAAAGTGGACTACAAGTATTTTCAATTCCAACTTGTTCAATGAATGGGACTGTAAAACTAAATGTATTTTCCATCCAAGACAAATTTTACTATGACTGTCCCAAATAGTAATTTCCAGCCAAGCCAAGAGTGGAAACAAGTACCTATAGTCCTCAACAAAGATGATATCTTGTACATGTTTTTTAGAGGTCTTTTTGATATTTTCGTAGTGTAAATGTACTTGTAGATCACTATCAAAACTTCTTATGTATGGCTGGAAATGTCAATGATATACACAGTCCTCTAGGACTGTGTATCTATCACAAAGGAAGGTAATGTTGAGGAGGGACATGCTAGGTGTTAGTATTTTGGTTCAACAGGATTTAAGGTTCAACAAAGGGATAGATGCCATTCTTCATGAAATTCACCTTGAGGAGCAAAGAAAGTATTTAACTTTGTAGCTTTTGTGAGAGAATAAGGCTAGGGATTGTGGCATTTGAGAAACCGTAAGGTTACTTGGTGTGGTTGTTGTGGAGGAGAGAGAAGGAAACAATATTACACACTCATGGAATGAGTGACCAACTTTAGTTATAGTTGATTCTTATCTAGGATTTGTTGGTAGCTAGGGTTTCAGAGAGCTTGACTTGTAGAGTCCTAGGAGAGATGCTAACATTAAAGAAGGGGTTTTAGGTTAGGTGTCTAGTTAGCACTAGGTCCTTAGGGTTTAGGTATTCAATAACAAGGCTAAAGCTAGGTGTGGCAAGCCAATACAACAAATTGAATGGCCAAGGGGTGAAGGTAGGCTTGGAAAACTAGAAAAAGATCTCGAAACAATTATTTTGTAGCAAGAGGAATACTTCATGGGAAAATTTGCTAGATTGAAAAATTATTTGCACTATGATTTACAAGATATTGTATTTGGTATTTAAAATTATCATTGTTATTGTACACGTTTATGCAGTTGTGTATTTTTTTTGTTAACTAACCTAAAGTGTTAAAGTTTTTATGCATTTTATTAGGAACATACAGACTTTATTGCTTCGTCAACAATAAGTATTGCAAGCGCATCAAATGCAATATACTATTGCATTCGACATAATGTATGCAAATATGTAATCAAAGGAAAAGTAATATAAAGAAGTGCAAAGTGATATATTCATATACACAAATTTCCAATCATATACAGTAGTAGTGAAAAATGGAACATAGTTCCCAATGTCTATACAATGGAAACTCGTTCCCTATACAAAATATGGAAACTCGCTCCCTATACAAAATATGGAAACTCGCTCCCTATACAAAATATGGCAACTCATGCCAAAATGCCACATCATGGGAAGTGTACATCGGAGGGTCTCTCAATCCTCCTACCCACCCTTGGAGCTCCTAGGTGTATCTCCAAAATCTATCTTCATGTTCTTCGAGCTAGAGGAAGCTCGTTCCTTCTTACCGCTTCGACCACCTCCCCTTGGGATCTGAAACAAAAACAATCAAATTTCAACTCCTACAGGAAAGTATACAAGTATAAAAAAAATTTAAAAATCACTATTAAGTGTTCAAATCTTAAATAGCTCACCTCACAGGAGACCGTGAGTGGTGAGGTGTTTTCCCTCCTCCGTGATCCAAGTCTCTTGGAAATGCCACCCTGCAACATTTAAACAGTAAGATAACTCATACAATTTAATGCCTATGTTAATTTTCGTTAATATTGCACGAGATTTTCGTAAACTAATCAATATCACCATGAACAGAATAGGCTAGTCCTCGGGGCTAACAGATGGAGTAGTGGGTTGGTCCTCGAGGCTGGCAAGTGGAGCAATGGGATGGACAACCTGCTCTGATGCTAGGGTGGATGGAATATTGGAGGATGTAGCCACATTGATGTTGGCTACAAAATTAGGGGGCACGATGAGAGAAGGAGTGGACTGGAGTGGGCCAAGTGGTGATGTAGGGCAATAAACCCCAACTAGTTGTAGAATGGAATGGGACACCCTATAATGGGAAATGAGGGTAGTGGGGGAATATTGGGAATGGGGAAGAGGTATGGGATGGGGTGGAGGTATGGTTGAATGTGGATGGATGGTGTATCATGGTTGGAGGGGGAAGGGTGGAAACATGGGAAATTACAAGGGAGGGGGTGGATGGGTGCACCAAGGGGGAGTGAGTGAAGGCTATGACGAAGAAGGGGGAGTTGAATGGAAGTGTGGTGGTGGATGGGAGGCAAGGGATGGATGGAACGAGGTGGGGATGGATATATGGAAAGGGACATGTATGCCAGGGGCTACACCTAGAATATATGGTGGGAAAAAGGCACTCAATGGAGAGATAGTGACACCGACGTGCCTATGTGCTCAGACCTACTTACATATTCATGGCCTCATATATTAGTACATAAAAAATATAACTATGCAAAGATAATCCATCAAAACTGAAATTAAATTTATACTTTATTACACGATACCTGCAAATGAGGGGATCTGCTGATCCCCAACTAGGATGGTTTGTCACTCACTCCTCCAAACACCTGTGCAAATACAAAAATATTTAGATTCAATTACTAAATATTAACTACATTGGACAACAATATTTACTAATAACATTACATTTTAATTACTGATAGGAAAATACCTATGTGTATGGTGTCGCAATGTCCTTTGCAACTTCCATGGCTCCATCTAGGTAGAAGGAACAAACATCCCCCCTCCTGGGTGCTGGAGACTCAACATTAAATAGATGTAGATTAAAACAAATCAAGTCATCAACATATTATTCTAAGTTTAATTTATTAGAAATTATGAGATTCAATAACGTATAATCAATACTTGAACATTAAATAAAACAATAACTATCTTGTTGTAGGTAGATCTCTATGGCATTATCCTGCATGGTAATATGGCATGGATTCCCACAATGATAAAAATGATGTGGCACTGGTCCCATCGAGCTAGATGTATCAACTTGGCTACCACGTGCAGCTGTTCTCCCTCGCCCACCACCAGTAGACCGTGCAGAAATTTGTCTTTTGGGGTGGTCCTACTCACTCTATGAGGACATAGCCACAAATGTGGTATGTTTGATAAGGTGTCACATTCCACGTCTAAAGGGCTCATGGATATCATCTATCCCGCTACCTAACCCATGGGGTTGAGGAAGCGTGTTCGGGCTCTCGCCTAGGTGCAGGAGCTCCTCTGAGTGGGTTCTGATGGGCATGAGCTCGATATTGGGCTCATCCAAGACCGACGCCCTTGAACACGGTGATGTCTAAGTATTTCACATGGATCCCTAACACAAAATCAGCGCACAGTTTCATGAGAAAATATTGTGGTACCTCAACATTGTTGCATGGAGGCTTGTCAAAAACCATGAACCATATCTTACTCCATTTTTGTTTCCATGGCTGGTAATTACACTAGTCTATGCAAACTCACCTCTTCCTCACATTAGGAGGTTTTACTATTCCCAGATCTATAAATTTACTCCACAGTTGGGATTTTGTGATATTCAAGTCTTTTATAGCTTCTTTGGATATACCAGTGGCATAATGGTCCCTCATTCAAGCCCTATATTGGCTCAAATTGGTTATCTCACTGTGGGAAATGTTGACAGACTCGATTAACTGGTTTAAATCCCTGTGTATTTCATCTTTGAGGTTTTCTAGTGGTTCACCATTAAGTTCTTCATTTAATTCAGTTTTTATTGGGTCCTCTAATTGGTTCATTTCACTCCTTTGTTGGGATGGTTCATTGGTATTTTTCATTATGGTAGAGGTAATGTATCTGCAATATCAAATTTGTTCGATTTCAATTCATTTGCATTTTTTTTAAATTTTAGATTTTATTTGAAAAACAATGAAAAACATTAAAAACAACAAAATGCAAATAGTAATCCACCTACCTTATTCCAATGGTCGTAGGTGTCATTTTGGGGTGCTTGGACGCTTTTTTTGGGCTCATAAGCGACTCCAATTATGTGTGCACATGCGGGTTTGTGAGTGGAGATGGACTATTTGTTGTTGGTTGTTTTTTATAAAAAACATAGGGACATGCATGCGTGTTTAACGTGTACGCACTAAACATGTGTGCACATCCGGACACGCGTGTGTGTCCAGACACGTGTGTGCGTGCCTAAGGGCACATACATTCTCTTAATGTCTACATCGGCAAGATGACATGGAGGTTCAACATAAGCGAAGCAGGAACATGTGTGCACATCGATGTGTACATGCCTGTTCCTAGTTTTTTTCTGCTCGCGCACTCCCATTACATCATAGTTGTGTAAAACCTTCTTATGGGAAGCCAGTTATCCAATATAACCATGATTAGAGTTGAAGTCAAGCTAATAGTTGTAGAATCATTGGATTTAATCTAATATTTATCCAATATAATTGTGATTAGAGTTGAAGTTAAACTAATAAATGTAGAAACGCTGTCAGTAAGTTTCTTAAGTCTTTATTCAAAAACAAGACTATGGCTGGACCGCTCGCTGCTGCTCCTCGTCCTCAGTGTGGGGTTTGGATGCCGTTTCTTTTAGCATGGATTTATTTCAAGAAATGGGCACTCATGCCCAACTCTCTGCCTTCAAGGCCATTTTTCAAGCTACCGCTCCTTAGGCAGCTTCTCATTCTTCTTCTAAGTTCATGAAAAAGATGGACGAGATCCCTTCTCTGGAGATCTCTCCTTCGGATCCATGCCAAAAAGCTCTCATCCTCTCTAAGAAATCCCTCATTGGTAAGTTCACAGGGTTATGTCCCAGCCCTAAGGTAGTCAAGATTTGGATCGCAGAACATTGGAACCCTCTTCTGCCAGGACAGGTCTCTCTCTTTGTAGTTGGTCGAGGGTTTTTTGTATTCTTGTTCTCAAATAAAGAAGAAAGAGACATTGTATTTCATTCGGGCCCTTTCTTCATGTGCTCGAGAGTTCTGTTCTTAGCCCCTTGGTCTCTGGGGTTTAATCCAGAAGCAGAGATCACTGCCGCTCCAGTCTGGGTAAGACTTCCTAACCTCCCTCTTCATCTTTGGGGGTAAAGCACTCTGATTGACATTGGTAATAAGCTAGGCCGCTATCTAGATACTACAGAGGAAAAAGGGGGTTAGTACAGATGTTCCCATATCTGTGTAGAGGTGAATCTAGAGAAAGGGATCCTAGAGGCCCTAAATATTACATTAGGTGAATGGAGCCACATTCAAGAACTGGACTATGAGAAGATCCCTTTTAAATGAAACTTCTGTCATGTATACATCCACTTCACTAAAATCTACCCCAAGCTTGCAGAACCACAGAAACCAACAAATATCCCAGCTTCCAAAGATAGAGAGTTCCAGACGGTCTCTAACCGACGCCATCCTCCCAGGTGAAAGGAGCCTCAAGCGTCTCAGCAAAAGGTCTCCCAAGATCACTCTCCTCTTGCAGATACTCCACGGCTAGAAAACAAAAATAGTTTTGGAGTTCTCCAAGAAGATGAAGTATAAGAACCTGAAGTTGCAACTATCCAGGAGCAGGGCAACCGTGGTCCCATTGGCGCCTTGGAGGCAGCTTCTTCAAAACCTGCTTCCCTTGGTTCAAATAAAGATCCCATTGATTTGGGTGGCAAGACCTCAACCTAGGTAGGACTGGAATCCTTGGTCCCTTCGACAGAGGAAACCTCCAAATCCGAAGACTTTTCAGCTCCTTCTCCTCCCCTCACGAGAGGGCGAAAGATAGATAAAGAACGTAGAGAAAAAGAAGCAGCCTCAAACATCAGTGCGGGTTCCCAGAATAAATTGGATCCCTTCAATAAGGGGCACTCCTTTCCATCTGTTTAAGGTTTTTCTTCTGTATTCTTCTCTGCTCACAATTCGTGAGAGTCTACTCTTGCAAGCAGTACTTTTCTCGAAATAGCACCAAAAACATTTGGGATTCATTTCTCAAAGCACTTTTAAGAAGGCTGACTGTTATAATTGAGGCCAACATCCTTCTTTCTTAGAATTCCTCTTTGTACGCTTGGCTAGGCTACAGCCTTTATTAAAATTTATTAAAATTTCTCAGTTTCTGTTAAAAAAAAAACTAATAATTGTAGAAGCATTGGAGTTAAGCTAATAATTGCATCTAATACTTAATTTAAAAGTTAATATATTGGAAATTGCAATTCAAGTAAAATTCATGATTGGATTTGAAGTTAATCCAATAGTTGTATTAAGCTAATAATTTAATAGTTGTATCTAATAATCGAATAGTTGTATTAACTAAGCTATTTTTTATTTTTTAATTGTTAATTATGGGTTAAACTAACCTGATTTAAAAAGAATAAAAAACATAATTATATCTATATGGAAAACCTAAACATGTAATACTAACTCTATATTAGATTAGATAGCTGCCCAACTACTAGATGCACGAGTTTATTAGGAGTTTGGAGGAGTTTATTAGGAGTTCGAACTATTTTATTACGAGTTCATCTCTTACATCACTGCACATTAGCTAGACTCCTAGATTCCAATTACAGTTGGACTAAGCCTTAAGCGATCAAATTTGAAGTTAATCTAATAGTTGTAAAATCATTGGAGTTAATATAATAGTTGTATCTAATAGTTAAGCTAATAGTTATCCAATATAACTGTGATTAGAGTTGAAGTTAAGCTAATAGTTGTATCTAATAATCGATGGTGTTAAGCTCGTAGTTGTATTTAATCATCGAATAGTTGAAGATTAATTTTAATTTGTACAACTATCGCTAACTGTACTTATCACATGTTAATTAAGCTATTTTTTTTGAAATTATTAATTATTAATTTTGGATGACGCCCATAGAATCAAAGTGAACAGTACACTTGTGTCATTCTCATCCGTAGATGAAAAAGTATAGATGGTATTCCACCCCAAAATTATAACATATACGCCTATCCGCGTAATTATATTTTTGACATCCACTTAAAATGTATATGTAATTTATCTTAATGTGAAATTCCTTTAATTAAGTGATGTTTGTTAATAACAATATCTTTTTATTTTATAAGTTTTTTTGTTTCCATTTTGGTGAAGCTGTGTGCAACTTGTTCATTCATGAAATAATGTTTCAAATGACTTGTCTTGGACTCTACATGATATCGTAGTTTTGTTGAAGTGCTCAATTTGATCAAAATAGAAATGGAATGTGTAAATTAATAAATTAGTTTGGTAATTAAAAAAAAACTTTACATAATGTGGAGCATACCATGTAGAGAAAAAATGTGCATCAATGGTATTATATGTTTAATGTGCATGTAGAGAATATATTTCTAAAACTAACCCATTTAAAAAAATTTAGACTTGGTTTGATATTTTTTAATTCAAGCCTCCAATGTTGTGCCTCTTTTTGAAATTCATTGATGTGTATGTAATATATTCAAACCAAGGAATTTATACATTTAGTATGCACTATGAAAAAAACTTGATTTAAATAGTATGTTTACAATATTTTTGCAAGGTTTGGTAATTTTTTCTTTTAAATTTATCCTTGCATTGATGCACATTTATCCAAACACATCTATGCACGTACTTATATCTGCACTTAGGTATGTGTCTCTCTTTGTGTCTGTCTCACACACATACAAAAGTAAACTATCTTAGAGTGAAGCCTACATTCTTAAGGCATAAGGCTATTCCAACACCATGTTGTAATAAATTACAACTATACACTCATTATGACCTCAACATATCACCTACATACACCTACACCTACTTTACTAAAAAAACATAAAACAAAACATACACCTACTTTACTCCACTAAAAACATAAAGCAAAACATACACCTACTTTACTCCACTAAAAAAGATTTGATGAAAAAATAATATGGAGAAGTGTTATTTTCCTTGTATGGTACTCTTGTTTCCCTCAAACTTTTCTCTTTTTCTTTTTATTTTGTTGAGTTTTCTTTATCATGAAATTTTCTCTTTGTTTTGTATTTGGAGTAGAGAAAAGTTTATTATATTTTAGTCTTTGTCCTTTGTGTGGCTGATCTTTTTGTCTATTTGTTTTTATTTGTTTTTAATTTTTTTTCAAAAAATATTTTATAACTCTTAATTTTTGTTTTGCATTTAGAGTAAAAGAAAGTTTATTATATTTTATTGAGATCATTTCTCCCATAAATTACTCAATAACATCTAATTTCTTTTAAATCATTTATTATTATTTAAACTTGTGTTAGCTTTTTTCTTACATTCAAATAATTAAAACTCATGTTAGCTCTTTTCTTACATTCAAATAATTTACATAATTTACCATAATAAATGAAATCTCTATTCAAAACATCAAACCTCTTAAACTTTTACATTATTAAAATCCATAACTTCAAACATCAAACTTCTTAAACTTTTGCACTATTAAAATTTATAACTTCATACACAAATATATCACTTTTTCAAAAGTAGTGAAATTTCTATAAACCAACCCATCATTATGATGATGGTTAACATCCACTGAGACCAAACTTTGGTTTATCGGACCTAAAGAAACAAATTAATTAGTTTGCTTTAAAATTGTATTCCGATGCTCAAAGGGCTTGGTGAGAAGCGTCCCAAGCTCACTATAAGTTTGACAAGTTAAAAGGCTAGGAAGTTCGGTATTGCAATAAAGATTATGAAACCGAGATCTAATGTGGGTGTACGCAGTGCACTCTAAGAGGAAGTGGTTTTCATCTTCAATGTCCCTATTCTCACAGAGACAACAAATCCTTTCCATCCATGGTGTTTTAGGAACTGTCCAATGACCAGTTTCACTATGGAGCTCATGAGAGTTTGTTCTTATCTTGGCTATATTAATTTTTTTCTTTGAGCTGGTTAATACAGAGAGGTACTTTTGATCTTCTAGAGTATGGTTGATGAACTCCTTATAATATCTTAGTTTTCTTTTAGCCTCTAAATCTTTCTCAAACCACAATTTATCTTTAAACTTAGAAGTAACAATAGTTTTAATGTTATTAATATTTTTTAATGCAATATTTTCGTCAATCTCCTAGTGGATTAACCAGGCCTAGGTATCTTTATACCAACCTCGCTTGAGCCTTACTTGGTTTTGGCTTGAATTAAAAGCTAGCTTTGGAAGTCTATGGTCCCCCATGTTATTGATTTTGTGTTTGTACAACAAGAGCCTAGTCATAGCTAGGCTCTCAATAAGGGAAAGACCCACTTCTATAAGGAGAATAGGATATGTTGTATTGCTTTTAATTTTGAGGTTATACGTTATAAAACGCTTCTGGATTTGTTCAATATTCCTCCAGGATTCTCCAGAGATGCTACAACACCAAACCTCACAACCATACAAGATAACAGGAGTGACTAAAGTTTCAAAGAGGAGCTTCTTTTTATCCCACACCACAAGGTTTGCTACTTTACAATTATTTTCAAGACCAAAATAAAATTTCCACCCTCAATTAATCCTTTTCTTAATGCTATAGCTCCAGTTGAGTTTGTGATGAATATTGATTCCTAGGTATTTGTAAGAAGACACTTCCTCCAAGTTGATATTGTCATACACATTAGCATAAGTGTCCTACTTGGATTTTATAATCATAAATTTTGTTTTGTCAGTGTTGACAGTCATACCCATGGTAGAGCAGAAATCCTTAAGAAGTCGAAGTTTCTTATCAAGATCAGATGGATGCCTTGCTAGAAGAACAATATCGCCAGCATAGAGAAGAAGGATGATGATTATCCCAGCTAAGAATGTGCCATCACAACCAACTTCTTCTAAAAAATCTTCTAGCTTATCGATGTAAATGCCAAATAGGGTAGGGGCGATGGGGCAACCTTATTTAACTCCGATATTGCAGTTAATGTCTCTCAACCACCCCTCGTTGCTATTAAACTTGGAAATTACATTCTCATATAACCTTATTGCAATAGCTCTCAACTCAAAAGGAACCTTTAGCTCTTATAATCTATTCCAAAGGTTATTTCTAGGTATTGTATGGAAATCCTTTCTAAAGTCCACAAAGTAGCAAAAGAGATTGGATTTATCATTGCGACACTCCTCTACAATGATCCTAAGGGTAACGAGGTGGTCTGTTGTTGAGTGTTTCCTTCTAAAACCCGCTTGGCCTTTATCCCGCTTATAGTATGTGGATAATGGAAAAATATACTTTACAAAAAAATGAGAAGAAAAGTAGCAAGGGGTATTCCTGCGATGTGATAATGATGTTACTAATACAATGTACTAATGTGATCTAGTAATGTTATTTATATGGGTTGTTCACAAGGAAAGTTTAGGTCTATGTAGTGATAAAATTTATTATTATTATTATTATATTTATTTAATTATAATAACTTATATTTATATTTTAAATTTGAATTTTAAAAAAATAAAAAATCTTATAAAATTTTTAAATTAATTATTTATTTTTTGTAAATAAAAGTGTATTACTACTTAAAAACTGATTACAGAAATATCATCAAAACAGGAATTCTCTAACCAACCCACCACCGGAACTACCTATCCCAATTACATTCCAAAATCCTCCACCTATCCCACCCATAAGCCAAGAGAGTTCCCTCTATGGAGATCTCAATCCCAGTCTTACTTACAGAGCCGAGATTCCTATATACTTGCAACATAAGACAGCATAGCAAAACTAAAAAACATAACAGACAAATAACTACAAAACCTAAGGGATGACTTCACAGCCTCTTGAACAATAGCAGTCAGCAAAAAAATGAAGCAGCACCACGCCTCAGGGAAACATCAAGATAAATTAAGCCCCGATCCCTGACAGACCGCGCCCTTTCATCTGCTGCATTTCCTCCATAGAGCTCCCCATAGGAGGGGCACCAGCATTCCTCCCTCTAGCGTGTCTACTAGACCCTCCCGTCACAAGCTGCTCCATTCCCGGGTGATAAAGCACAATCCCCAACTAGGACGCAATCTGGTTTACCTTCCTATGCATAAGGAAATAGTCTGCACTAAGGGCTTCAACCTTGCAAAGAATCTTGCTGCATTCAGCATTATGCTCCTTCCAAGCTCTTATGGATTCCTCATCTCCCTCCCTTTTTTCCAGAATCGTCTCTAGCTGCTCTCCAATTATGGCCACGGATTCGATGTTCACCTGGGAGACAAGGTTCATAAGAGCCCAATAAATCATCACTAGGAAATCATGAGCCGACACTCTCCCCACTGTGGACCCAGGGTTAGAGACCCACCCATCCACCTCCTCTCAAAATTCATCTATTGGTTTCGACTTAACCTGCTCCCAGAGGGCCTTCTCCATGTTTTCCATCACAAGCCTGGAGATAAGCGGGATGCGATCCTTAAACACCTCTGCAGTAGCCTGAGCCTACAATTCAGCCCGGGTCACCGCCCTCTTCCCCTTACCACTGTAGTCTTCTCCTTTTCCTTGACGACCATTCCCACCCACGCTTCCATGAGGCAGTGCCATTTCCCTAAGTTCAGCGTTGTTCTCCATTCTAACAGAAACTCCATCACCTTTTTCGGTCTCTGTAATTACACTTAACCAATAAGCCTACACTCTATCAAAAACACATGCTTCAGCCATGGCTATCCTGGTCCAATTAATAAGGATCACTCCCATGATTGAAATAGCATCTCTGTCACAGATCATGATAACGCAGGTCCGGCCACCTCCCTGGAACGTACTTTGCCTAGGGATCCTCAAAGGAGTCTTCATCACTACTGCATCACCTAACCGATCATGAATAGTACTACCTATCTCCTCCATTAAACTCTTGTACTTAATCTTAATGATAATGGAGAATCTCTCCAATTGCCTCTATCTAAGACCACCTACTTGGCACATGTTAACAAAGGTGACGCGTGGGATGACCTTGCTGCCACCACCCCCCTCCACGTTCCTCATTCATATGATCCTGCCCCTGCGCTCTGTCATTACCATCATGATCCACGAGTTGACGATAGTGAGGAAGACACTGTTCTCCCTTGAGATCTTCAAGTCATCCCCACCTGATATCGCTGACGTCGGTGACCCCAACGTTGGCCATTAAGTCCACCACCCTGTTAGCCTATCTCTTGACGTGGTGAAAGGACATCACCGGGAAATCCAAAATTAGAGCTTGGAGGTCCTTCATTATCCCCTCTAAGTGCCAACTGGATGCCACTTTCTCTGCTGACCTCTTTTTTGCCAGTTGTTGGGTCATGTGGATGAGAATTCAAGAGTCCCCTTCCAATATCGTTGGGAGCTATCCATTCTGGATGAAAAGATAGATGCCTTGGATCATCCCCTCCAGTTCTGCCGATTTGTTGGTGTCGAAACCTATATTCCCATGAAAAACCTATAAAATTTCCCCCTTATGGTCTCCACAGGCCCCTCCAAATTGCGCCATTCCAGGATTTCCTTTAGCCACCCCATCAAAGTTAACCTTGAAAACTTGAAGTGTATGCGGAGACCAGGACGAAGGGCTCTCCACTCTGTAGACCTTGGGTTTCCGAGGAAGGTTGCTTATGACCCCCTTATCCAGACCCCATGCCTCTGCAACTGATTTTTCCCAACCTATAAACTCTTTATCCTCATCTAACCACTGCATGTTGTGGATTGTCTCCAGCAAGTTGGAGCAAATGGTTTTCCAGGATGCCTCTAGAGACCGTTCTCGTTCCCGAAAAATGCTGTTGTTCCGCTCCTTCTAGATAACCCAGAGAACCATTCTAGGGAAAGCAAGCCACAGAAAGCTAAGAAGATTATTCTTGAAGGCCTTTGGGTTCCAATCCCTTAGGGTCTGAGCTAGATTCCCTCTGGATCTATTACTTCTTCTAAACATCAGGGATCCTTTATCCCATAATCTGACCGCAAAATGGCATGCATCCAGGAGATGGCCTATGCTTTCCTCCTAGCTGGCACACAAGACACACCTAGATGGTACCAATATCCCTCTTCGCCTCAGGTTTTCCACTGTTAGAATTCTCCCTCGAACTACCAGCTAGCAGAAGATGGCCACCTTTGGCCATGGGTTGGATGTCCATACCTTCACCTAGATCTCGTCATCCTCCACCTGTCCTCTAATATTGATGTTATAGGCTTCCTTGATGCTGAACATGCCATTCTGGGAGTAACCCCACCTGAGCCTATCAACCCCTTCCTTAACTTTGATGACGCGAGTATTGAGTTCCTCCTCCAAGGATTTGATGGCTGCTTCCAGGATTTGATCCATGGGATCAAGCGGGATCACCCATTTACACCTGTCACCCTAGGCATTTCCTTCCCAGTACTGATTCACCTTATCCCAGCCCTCGTCTAAGCATGTTCTCCTTAATTAAAGCCAACTAGGATCCTCCTCTAGCTTGGGTTGTTAATTCCATGATTCATCCCACATGTTCGCCAGACTTCCATCCTGAATTTGCAAGAAGCTATGCTCCTGGATTAGCCGCCTTCCCTCCCTTGCCTTCTGCCATTTCTGGAAACCTTCGGCTTCCCCACTAAAACGAACCAACTACATAGCAGGCCATCCCCTTGCATACTTCAATTTCCATATCTTGGCCCATGGATCCTCTTTGTTGGTGCTCCATCTCCACCAAATATTGGCACCCTGCACTTCCCCCACTGCTTCTAGATCACGGAGCCCTAGGCCCCCCAATTTCTTTGGCATGCTCACCTTCTCCCAGCTGACCAGGGTGAATTTTTCTTTACTGCCTCTGCCCCCCATAGGAAATTGCACTGGAGATTCCTGATTTCCTTGAGCACTGAATTGGGTGCCAATGACACCGATAGAAGGTACATAGGCATAGCCTAGATAACCAATTTAACAAGAACTAGTCTCCCCAGGAGATTTAAAGGTTTTATGGCCCATCTTGATAGCCTACTCTTTATTCTATCTACTAAATCTTTCCAGGAGGTGTGCTTAATAATTTTCTGGCTTAGAGGGACCCCTAGATATTTAATTGAGAGCTTGCCTTTTTGGAAACCCAAGATCCTTCCAATGTTCCTCTGAGTAATAATCGAGGTATTGAAAACAAACACCTGCGATTTCTCCAGACTAATCTCCAACCCCGAGGCTTTAGCAAAAGCCTCTAGACAATATTTGAAGGCTCGCACCTCTTGGACTGAAGGGTGCCCCATTAACATTGTATCATCCACAAATTGCTGATGAGTTTGTTTTTCCATGCCTTGGAAAAAGGAAAGGCCTCGTATCCTCCCCAGGCCTACCTAAGCATGTATGAGTCGACATAGGCCTTCTGCTGCTAGGATGAAGAGAAATGGAGACTGGGGATCTCCTTGTCTAATTCCTCTTGATGGCAAGAACAATCTGGTCGGGGATCCATTCAGGAGGATGGAGAAAAAAGGCGAGGACACTAGCCCCATGACCCATTCTATCCACTCCCTACAGAACCTAAAATCCTTTAGCATTTCCTTCAGGTACTTCTAGCTTAGTTTTTCATATGCTTTGGCAATATCAAGTTTGATAAGCATTCCTGGGCTTCTAGTGCATTTGAGCGAGTGAATGGTCTCCTGGACCGTAATGATCCCATCCAGAATTTTCCTCCCCTCCACAAACCTCGATTGCTTAGGGCTGATGATCCCCATGTGTAGAGGTTTCAGTATATTTTCTATGACCTTAGAGATTATTTTGTATATCGCATTAGAAGGGGTGATAGGTCTGAACTTACCTGGAGCATCAGTCCCATCACTCTCTTTGGGATCAGAGCAAGGAACGCTGCATTAAAAGCTTTGAGCACCCCTTTGCTAGTCCTGGATTCCTCCACTATTGCCCAAACCTCCTCTTTGAGCATGTCCCAAAAATGGTGGAAAAACTTGGCTATAAACCCGTCTGGCCCAGGGGCTTTCCCCTGAGCCATCTGCTCCATGACCCCCTCCACCTCTTGCAGGGAGATCAGTTTGGTGAGGTTCTCATTGTCCTCCCTTGTGACAATGCTGGGGATCAGGGATATGATTCGATCGATATCCTGACCCCTCTCATTGTTGTCTTCTGTCATGATTTCCTTAAAATGATTGACAATGCCATCTTCTACCTCAGCCCGAGATCCCACCCGGGTCCCATTGGGAAGTTTAAGGTTGAATATCTTTGGCCCCAAATGGTTGTTGACTGTGGCATTGTGGAAGAATTTGGTATTCATGTCCCCTTCCTGTAGCCACTTCACACAAGACTTATGTTTCCATAATACTTCCTCCTGTCTTTCTCTGGCTTCCAAGGTCCTTCTCCTTTTCCTTCAGATCTGGGTCCCACCCAACTTCCATCCCTCTTTGTTGGGTAGCAGTCAGTTCCAAGATTATCCTTTTCTTGTCTTCAAATATGTTTCCAAGGTCATTCTTATTCCATGTAGGGATTTTGGCCTTCAGCACTTTGAGCTTCTGTTGAAAGTTGTACATCCTTGTTCCCCCTTGAGTCCTTCATCTCCTACCACCACTATTCCACCAGACCATTAAAGTCCCTGTGTTCTAGCCAGAATTGATTGAATCGAAAAGGTTTTGGTAACTGATCAGTTGCCCCTTCCCAGCTTAGGCACACGGGCCAGTGATTAGAACCTGCTGTTGGGATCACGTTCGCCCTTATTTCTCCTACCCACCTTATTATACTTTCGGTCACCAGGAAATGGTCTAGCGTTGAGGCCACCAAGTACTCACCACCCCTTTGATTATTCGAGGTGAACCAACCATCCCCAGTTTCTAGATCCACGAGGGAGCTATTGACTTGGGTTTCCCCAAAGTCCTCTTGATATTTGTCCAGCATCCGCTTGCCTCCCTTTTTTTCCCTGAGCAAAGATATTAGATTGAAGTCTCCTCCGATTATCCAATTTCCCGTTGATGTCGAGGCACTGAGCCATCTAAGATTATTGGCAAACTCCTGTTTCTGCGGGAAAGCACTCAGCCCATAAATGTTCATGATCGTTCCTCTCATCTCTAAGCCTTGAATGTGGAAATCAGCTGATAGAGAAAAACGTCCCGCTCGCAAACCTGCGAGATCCACTTCCCTTTCTCGCCATAAGATAGCAATCCCTCCTCACATACCATCTGCTTCTACATCCATGACCTAACTACCTTTCCAAATATCCTGCCCAATCTTTTGCATTGATTCAAAATTGCACTTAATCTCCTGTAAAAAAAGAATATATAGTTTTTCTTGCTTGATCTTTTTTGTAAGAGTCCTAATCTTCCTGGGGTGATTACACCCCCTAATATTCCAGGTCACTATCTTCATTGGGAAACCCTGCTTACCTCACGAAAGGATGCCTTAATCATGGGGTATTAGCCTGATTCGATCAGCATGACTCCTATTTCTGCTATTCTTTGCTTTTTCAACTTCCTCCCCCATTTCTGATCTTCCTCCGGAGTTTTCCTTTTGCTTCCTTTTGGCCCTTCTGATCTAAGCACCAAATCCTTGTGCACTTTAGAACACAAAATCGCTTGCTGCAAGAGCTCGATCTGTTCTCTGGGAACGTATCCTGAGCCGTCTTTCCTACATTCTGCTTCAAGGGCATCCAAATTCAGCTCGCCTAAGTCCATGTCCTCAGCTTCTTTCACTTCCATGGATACTGTTCAGGCTTCACTTTTGTCTGCATCTTCCATCCCCATCATCTCAGTTTCCAGACTTCTTCTTGCAACCTCGCCCTCTTGCGGCTGAACCTATGCTATTTTTCCTAGGATCTGGAAGGGGTTAGATGATCCCCCTGATTTCCCCACTTCATCCTTACGCTGCTTTTGCCCTCCTGAGCCCCTACTCCTCCACTTGCTCTTGAACTGAGTGAAACCCTCACTCCCAAGCGCTTCTCCCAAGGCCTGTTCCATCTTCTCCTTATCTTCCGTGGGGCAGTTTCTCCCAAAATGGCCGTATTCATGGCAGATCTTGCACCTAAAGAGTAACTTCTCATATTCAGTTTGCTGGATCCATTCCTCATCATCCCAATTAAGCCTGATTGCCTCAGGGAGGTCCTTCGAGAGATCCATATAAAAACGGATCCAAGCAAAGGTGGTATACCTTTGGAGACGGGTCTGCTCAGCGATTTTCACAAATTCCCCTTAAGATTTCCCAATGTCCCGCGGAATCTCTATGTCCTAGTATTCCCCTGGAAGCCCTACCAGGCGGATCCACACCGGGGCTACAGTCATGTTCTCCGTATCTGGGTTCAACCATTCCTTCCATGGCCTCAGATAGAGTCCCGCAGAGAAGAAAAAATACGACCCCCCTTCCAAAATCCTATCCCGATCCTCCTAGTTGAATTAAATGAAGGTAAAAAAACCTTTGGCCCCCAACTGAAGGTCATAATTCCCTTTTGGGCTCTAGGTGCTCTGGATCCAGCGGACCAAATCCTTCTCCCTCAGCCAAACCCCTACAAATTTCTCGATTAGGGCCTTCTCCTTCCACATCTCTATCTTCTCCCGAATGGACTCTGACCGGATCTCAATCGATGGTATTGATTGGGATTTCGGGAGACAGCCCCTCACCCTAGATCTCTTCCCTTCCCCAGCTCCATCCTTGCCTCCATTGATCTTGGACTCTCCCCGGCTCCTAGCTGGGGCTGCCGCCATGCCTGATTAGGGGGGTTCACAGACCCCACCCCACATGAGCCACACAAGAGGGCTCCTCCCTCCAGTCGCTACCTCCTACGCCTTCTTTCTCCCTGCCTTCAAGATCAACTTTCCTAAAAATTTTAAGTTAACTTATTGCACATAATTTTTTATTTATATTTAATACGTTAAATTAACATTTTTATATACTTTGTTTCAAAATTAAATAATCATCATTTTATTTTAACTCACATGTTTTATATGTTGATATAGCAACATTCTACATTAATTGTAATAAGAATGTTGAATTTTTATATGTTTTATATATCTATATAGCAACATTCGACATGAATTGTTATAAGAACGGTGCATTTTATATTTTGGATGATAGTTTTTAAAATATGAACTTACTAAAAGCATCTATGTAAACAATTCATAAGGCATCTATGTAAACAATTCATAAGGATGTTGAGTTTTTTTATATGTTTTATATATCTATATAGCAACATCCTACATGAATTATTATAAAAATGTTTTATTTGTCAAAATAATAAGTTTTTATAGTTTTTAAAATATGGACTTACTAAAAGAATCTATCAAAACTGATATTAAAATTAACTCATTAAATTTTTGTGAGGCCTAATATTTTTTACAAGTTTTAAAATATAAACTTACTAAAACTAACTTTTAAGTTCGCACTTATATTAGAACGTTAGTTTATCATTTGATTACAATAAACGTGTATCAACGTAGTTTTTCATTTAATTACAAATAAGTATATAAAAGTAAAGGCCTAATATTTTTTATAAGTTTTAAAATATAAACTTAAGTTCGCACTTATTTAAAATGTTAGTTTATCATTTGATTACAATAAGCTTGTATTAATGTAGTTTTTCTTTTAATTATATAAATAAGTATATAAAAGTATTTGAAGAGGATGATGCAAGGTTGTGTAATTTTAGTTTTGTATTTTGTATTTTTTTTAATGTTGTATTTCTTATTTGTTTTTAATTTAACTAATTTAAAATTCAGGAAAGAAATAAATTTATTTTTGAATAAATAACTAATGAAATAAGAAAATATAAAGAATTTGGGAAAAAATTATGGAATATTTATATTAAATTAAAAAATTCCATTTCAAAAAACATATAGGTAAGATTTAATATAGTGGAAGCATATTTTGAGGTTCCAGAACATTATAGGTTTATATATATATATATAATTGACTAATATTTATGATCAATATAATAAGAAATTTTGGCTGAAATTTTGTTTGTGTTTTTAAAATATTTGAAAATTTAAATTTACATTTGTAAATTTTGCAAGCTTGTGTTTGTCGCATTTTAGTTGGAAAGCCTCTAACAAAAACATTTACATATACTCAATGCTACATAAACATTACGAATTTCCATGCATTTACCCTAATGTCTACATTGAAAGGATACGCTACCAAAATATCACATGGTAGTGTTACTTGGGTTGTCTAAATGGTATCAAAAAGTTTGAAATGGTGCCACATGAGAAATATGATGGAGATATTTAGTGCTAAAGGTAACATTCTCTTGAGTAGTGTAGTTTGCAAAGAAGGATGTAACACTAACTTGGCTTCGTATCTAAGGTAAATAATGAGAGTGATTGTTTCAAAGGGGTGGATGTAACAAAGGAAGTTGGTCAACATAGGAAAATCCCATGGAATTGTATGAGCCAAGTCCAAAGATGAGGTCTATGAATGAAAATAAGTCACCTGAACTATAAATATTTGAGTTAGAGGCCTCCAATAGAGGGGTCAAAGAAAAAAAAAGAAGGGTTGATGCGCAATCATGAGCTCCTTTAAAGACACTTTAGTTGCCATATAAATATAAAAAAAAAGGAACCTATAATTTCAAGAGGAAATTAGAGGTATCTACATTACAAATTTAAAGAGGATATAAAAAGAAAAAATATAGGAAAAAGAATAAGCTTTCATAATATATAAATTTTTCTTTTAGAAATTTTGTGTTTTTTTCTTTCTAAAAATTGTTTTTATAAAATTGGATTTTTAAATTTTCATAAATATATAACATATATGTATGTTTGCATTCAACACTATATGAATTAAACGGTAGTATCTTTAAAAAAATTGTGTACATACATAGAGAACATATTGTACCATGATGTTTTCATTTTTTTATGAATTTTGAAGTCAAAGAACTATGAAAAAGGGAGATGTCTGCACATGTGACACTTTATGGACATAAATTAATTTTTTTTTATTAGTGTATAGACCTCTCTTTCTTCTAGTGTACCATATAATTTTTTTGAGAAATGGTGAAGTGTTACTCGTTGAAATGGTTGGCTAAGCGATTGGTAAGCATATAACGGAAAAGTTACCATTGTCACCTTAGTTACTTATAGTCCCCAGCTTCTTTGAAAGTTTAATCCTCCTAGGGGAGAGCCCTATTTGAACTTGCAAAGATACTGAAACAAAGTGTTCTCTTTCAAGGTCGTAAGAGATCAGTGCCTAATGGAGTCAAATCATTAGAGTGGGAGTGTTATGTTCATTGTGGTTGAGGACGATATTAGTGTAGTTATCAATGCATTAGTATATTATCCAACAATAGGAAAAAGTCACTCAATTATAAGTATTTATCATTTGTGGAGGTTACCCTTGGTTTCCTCACTCCCATTTTCACAAGTGTTCCCTCACTGGCTATTTTTATCCTTAACACCTCAAAAGTTGTGTAAATAATTATGTAACTCCTTATTTAAATCTTGTGTAAATCCTTGTGTAACCCCCCTTTGATATTTTGGGAAGCTTCCTTGGATTGTGTGACACCTCACCTCACTAATTTTGATTCCTCTTCATGTACGATGTGTCCACACATGAATTTGAGTTGGGTGGAGTGGCTTAAATTCACTCTCCTTGAAATTTGAATTAAATTGGTTGGATTAGATTTATGATGCAGGAGCCTCCTGCTCTCCATTTAAATTTCAAGCTAAATTTTGGACCAGGCCTAGAAGGGGTCTTCAATTCTGAATTGATGGTCTTTGAACTATCACATTGTAAATAAACCTATGTAAAATATGATTCTATATGGATGATCAGTCACTAGGTGAGTGATTAGTCATTAATGAGTCATGTAACAAAACCCTCATCTATTGGCAGCGATCCATAGGATAGGTATGAGAGTTTGAATTAATTAGCATGTTGTTGAGCATATTGAGGATCTACACCAGAATTGTTCATAAATCCTGTTGTGTATAAATATGTAAGCCTACAAGGCATAGAAAGATCAGAATAATAGAAGACAGAGAGGATAGTAGTAGTAGAGAGAGAGATACAGAAGTTAGTAGGGCCTATAAGGGACATATAAGGGGCCAATTAAAGATTTATTAGACCTAATGAGATCAAAACATGGGTTCAGAGAATAATTATATGTATAGTTTCAGTGTGTGAATGAAAAAGCCTATTTTGGAAAATCTTTGTGTGAAATTATATCTCTGTCTGAATGAGTGATTTTGTAAGCATATGTATGAATGCTTGATTAAATCTCTATTAATAGTTGATAAGCTTGTGTGTGAATTAGGGATTCTGAGAGGGAGAGAAACAAAGATCGATTGATCGATTCCTTGATCAATCGAATGAAAATTAGATTTATAATCAATTGAGACTTCATGAATGAGAGCATGTTCTAGAATAACCATGTTGCAAGGTTATGAGTCAGTGATCAATCACTGAAAGGATCGATGATGAACCAAGTTTAAGTATGTGCAGGTGTGGATGGTCAAGATCATAGTAAAAATATATCTACAAATAAGGATGAATTTCGCAAAGTAGAGTTGCGACAGAGATAAACAATAGCCTTGGAAACTGATCGTTTATACATTTGACGATCATGTGGTGGTGATTAAAGGTCTATAGAATATCAACGATCAAGGGCCATTCCATTGGTGAAAGAGCACAGTGGATAAAAGGGGAGCTAACTTTAAAAATAAAAAACAACCACTAGGAAATCGGATTGGAGCCAATGATTAAGATTGATCATCGAAGTAGATTGACGACGGATAATGATTTTGCTAGGAGAATTTGTGGGTTTTGAAAAAAATTTGATGTGCATGAAATATTTATGGAATGTTTTTCATAGGTTTTGGAGTCCATTTTTTATTTGGTGGGGACACTAATCGGACGATCAACAAGCCATTTCACAGCGTGAACAAGCAAGAGGGTTAACAATCTAGCTGAGTGCAAAATTTTAAATCCCTATCTACTTTGTTATATTTTCTGCCATTGATTGAGGTTGGTCGAGATTTGATGACTTAAAAATATTTTTCTCATTGAAATAGCCAGGGGTTTAACAGCAGTGGCCAGACACAAAAATTTCCTAGGATTTTGTCGAGTTGGCTAGATTTAATGATTCTGCTAAATATAAAACAAGTTAAATAGTGTATCAGTCTATCATGGAGACTTATAGAAGGTGATCATGGCATCAATTTAACCTCTTGTATTTAGATTACCCCCCTTGGATTGACTCAAGTTGGCTTACCTTGGTTTGGTTTGACCCGATTGAGTTAGAATTACCTTATTTTGTCTATCGATTCATGTTTGATATCATTGGTTTAGGGTTTATTGATGGTTATTTTGGATGGTTGTTTTATTATTGTTTTTTCACACCTTTGATAATGAGAGGTTGGTAATCTTGTGAGCTTAGGAAACCATAAATTCCCTGCTATGTGAATGAATTTTGTGCTCGAAGCACGTGATATTGTATGGTGTTGCTGGTAAGCCTAGAAAAATATGGTGTAGTTTCTTCGTGTACACTACTTGGCTCTATCCTAGAACTACACATAGATCTTGATGGTGAATAATGATATCTCAATGTCCTAGGGCGTTTGGATTACCATTGCACCTGGTGATAGGGTGGAAGAAGAAGTATGAGGTGAGGAATAAAGTTTTTGATTCTCAAACTAATACTTGAGATATTCTTGAGTACACCTCTATTGTATATCTCTGGTCTCATCTCGGGGGTGGCTTTTCAAAGTGAGATCTGGCTTGGCAGTGCCAAAATCTGGTTGGAACGTGGTCTGGATGATGCCAGTTACCCATTGATGAGACAAGTGATTTATCTCATGTTTATTTAATTTAATTCAATATGATATGATTTATTTATAGATGCACATGAAATTTTTTATAAAACATGTGAGTTATTTGTGGAATAAACATCTCACTGAATTCAATCTATTTATGCAAGTAAATTTTATGAAGGAATTAGAAACTAGTTTTTGGGATTTTGTGCACAAATTGTTTGAGTAAATAATTATTTGGTACCTTTGTTACATAACTTATATATTTCCCATTTTAATTATATAATGTGTATTTTTATGGTACACTAACCTCAGAATGGCTTAAGACACTTCTCTTTGATGCTTCTATCTTTTATTCAAAAACTAGCTCTTCGATTATACTATTTGGCATAGTTTGGAGACTTGGCACATTAAGTGTTTGTAAAAATGTATGAGTGTTCATTTTATGATTATGTATGATAAATAATTTTAAATTTTTTTTATAATTTGAGGATAAATATTCTTGGTATTGTTGTGGAAATGTCTACCGAAATTCTAGATCAATTTCCAATTTTTAGCTGCTTCAATGGAATTGTTTTCTGTAGATTTGTGACTTTGCATATGAATTTTTTTTCAAAATGTTTGAATGATATATATCTCTATTATGAATGATAAAACATTTTATTTATATTTTTAATTTAATTTGAATGATTCTATGAGATATGGATTAAATTATTCTAGCCATTCCTAGAATTACTAGTCAATTCAGATTAGTAGTTCATTAAATAATTTTATGAGTTGTTTAATGGACTATTTATGGGTGGAAATATACAAGCATATTAGTGTAAGTGACCCCTCATACACTTTCCATGATATAAAATAGTAATATATTTCTATTTATTTGACATTTGGAAAGTTAAATGGGAAATTAGGCACATTACCATGAAATTGGTAAACAATTTTTAGATTCGAATCTCTATTTTTGGTAAAAAATGAATGTACAAAAATATGCTTTATTCTTGGTACTTTAATATTTATGTAGAATTATATTTTCCATATGTGTACCTTCACCTATGTGTTCCTCAGAATTCGGTACGATTGGCTTGATTGAATTCCTAGCAGTGTTTATTAACTAGTTGTACTTATTGAACTTGAAAGATTCTTCATTCATGTACTCGTATCACATTTGAAAAAAAAAAATATTTTTCTATACATGCATGCTTAAATATTTTTATCATGGTTGTACGTTCAATTTTTTTGCATTGGGATGGTTGCATGTCGAATTTGTACAACACTAGTTGTTAGTATTGAACAACTAGTTAACTAGTTCTTGTGGAATCATTTCCATAATTAATAATTTTAATTAACTGTAAAATGGAAATTAGGAATGATATACATGTTATTATGTGTTAATTATCCAATTGAATTGATAAAAACTGGTGAACTAATAAAGAAACGAAATTATATTAACTATCGTCAATTTTGTGCTAAGTGTCGTTAACTATCTTAATCGAAATACTAATTACTAGTTAATCATGATTCAGAGTAAATGCCCTTTAGAGATGGAATTTATGCATGAATTTGATTGGAATGAATATGTGATGTTTCTATAATATGTTATTAATCCTTCCTAGCCTTTATATGAGACGTTGGAATAACTATTGAATTCATTTTAATTTATTGGTAATTAGATGGACTTTGTCGTGATTAAATATCGATAAATGAAATTTAATATTTTTTTAACTAATTTGATGTGCTAATATTATATAATTATCCTTAGAGAGATAATGATATGTCCCTCAGACTCTTTCATAAACCCAAGGTACATTACAAGTGATATCAGAGCTTAGGTTCCAACACTGTAGTTGTTGGGCCTCCTAGAGAGTTATTAAATTTTGTATATGTGCATTTGGAGTTTAGAAATGTTCTTAGTAAGATGAATTTAACATCCCTCGTGTTAATAAAAGAACAAGAAGCCCCACATCATAGATTAGTTTGTTGTATGCCTTTGAATTAATTAAGATTTCATATTTGTTGTTCAATAGAATGATTGGTAACTACTATGTGGTGCATGTCTAATAATTGAGTGACTCGAATGGTTGATGCTTGTGCATTCCCTCTTTTACTCTTCATTGAATTGTTAATATTGAAATGCATATTGTAGTATTCCTTATTTACTGTTACATTATGATTATTAGTTGATAGTTAAATAATCATCATTATAATAGTGTTGACTATGTCCCATTATCATTATTAATATAATGCTAAGTTATTAAGATGATATAGTTATACTATGATTAAATATTAGTATGATTTATTAAGTGACATTTATACCCTAATTGGATTTTGTATTTTATATGGATGGTATGCTTTTGTAATATCCAGAATTTTGAACCTACCATTTATAGGCATGACCCTATTGATCATGATGATTATATTGATGTTTAATTTTTGGTTCAAAGACCCCACTGCATATGAACATGATGATTTGTTTTGTATATTGGGCGTAAGCCAATTTTTGATGATATATATGTATATATATGTTTTTTGTTGGGCGTGGACCTTGAAGCACATGATCGATGAAATGTTTTGTGTTGGGCTTGGACCCTGAAGCACATGATTGATGAAATGTTTTGTGTTGGGAGTGGACCCTAAAGCACATGATCGATGAGATGATTTGTGTTGAGCGAGAGGCTCTAGATTACCTGAGTACTTACATTTGTGTTGAGCATAAATATTTGGAACACATGAAAATATAATTGGAAATGTTAGGCATAAGATCTGGAGCATTCCATGTTGATGTTGAGCATAAGCTCTTAAGCATCGGATCTTTGGCCATTGTATCCCTAGGTGTATCGTACAAGTACATCCTAGCATTTAGTGTTGAGCGAAAGATCTAGAATTGCACTATGTTTGTAACTCCCTGCTATAGGCGTTGAGTATGGGCTCTGGTAATCGCTAGGGGTTACTGAAAAGAATTTAATAAATTTCGAGCGAAAACGGCTCGAGAAAAATATTGATCATCATCATACTTATTTATAAGTGATTAAATGAAATTTCAAATTTCTGTATTCTCATCAAAGTACTGAAGAGCTACCACGTTATACGAGGGAAATCCAACATAGAAGGATGTTTAGAGTTTCCTAACCTAGTAGACCTGAGCCATCTATCTACTTGACCTTCATAAAGAAGTGTCGTTAAGTCTAGGGATCATGATACATGATGCCCGAAGAAAAATGATAACAAGTATTTTAATACTATGTATTTTATACATATTATGTATAAATACTTTACTATGATTAATTATATAATTGAATAAAGAAAGAAGAGAAGCTCCACTAATCACTATTTATTATTAAATAATTAATAAATAGTGAAATATCTATGAAAGACTAACCAGGAACTAGTTAGTAGTTCCTAGGTTAAGAATTCAAAATTACCCTAGTAAATTAAAAAGGGTTCAAACAAGAAATCAAGGATTTCTTGATTTGACTGCCCCTTTGACTGAAAAGTCTTCCTATAAAGACTCAAGCCAAGCAAAGGCTTGGGGTTATGATTTTTATCTTGGAGAATTATTATTATGTTTGTTTTTTCTCTCAAGTGTTTTCTTGGAGAAATTTCTCCTGCAAGGAAAAGAGGACTGATTCAGAATTTGAATACCAGTTAGGAAACCCTACCTTAGGAGCTCTAAGCTACTTGCATGTTGGAGTCCAGCTCAGGGGGATCCAGATTAGAACCAGGAATGGTTTTGGGTCATGGTTGGGAGGAACGTGGTAGTTCCCAAGTGACTCGGTCATCAAGATCAGAGTTCAGATCTGTCTTAAATTGATAATGCTAATTCTTTAAAAAGTGTGTAGGTTCAGCCATTAAAGGAGCTTCAGGAAGATAAATTACAGGTATGAGTTCTTAGTATGTCAAAGTTCATTTCTAGGGTAAATGTTGGCTACTTTAAGTAAAATCTTTTATATATTTTACTAACCCTAGGTAATTAATGTTCTTCCTAGATTCTGCTCGGATCTTTATTTCTCTGCAATATTCCTAGGATGGTAAATATTATTGTAGGTTGTATATAGCTAGGTTTCCATCTTTAAAATTTGTCTGCTGTATTCTTTTAATATTCAGAAATTTAATACTGTAAACTAGGTAAGTCTATATCTGCTATTTTATTGTTTATCTATTATTTATATCTCTACTGACATATTACATTTGTCAGTAGAGACATGTTTTAGATTATAGTAGATTTAATCATAGGAGTAAGCTAAATAAATAAATATACTATTTACCTACCCTAGAGTATTACTTACAACCAAAACTATTTTTATAAGATAACTATATATACATATGAATAAGACTATTAGGTATAAGCATATATGGAAACTATCTATACATTTAAATTCTAAAATTTAAATAACCCATCTAATACCTTTCAAGTTCTGTAGTCATAATACAAATTTACATTAAAAACACTCCACATAAATGAAACTACATTATAAATAATTAGAGGAGGCATCATGACCATCCACGTTGTTAGCACTGGAATTGAACTCAAGGTTGCGGAAGGCTCGCTCCCAGGTAATAGCAGAACTGATTTAGACTACGCCTCTGGCCCTGCGTAGTCAGAGAGGGAACTCTTGCTTACTTTCTAGCTTTACTCACATAAAATATTCAATCAAGAATGGTGAGGAGGCCAGAATCCTGAATAGGGCATATGCGTTGATGTAAGATGCAGGTGGGACTATCAGAGAAAGGAACCATTGGGAAATGGAGTCGAAGGTTCGGGTAGGGACCATATTGCAGGAGGTAAAGAATGGCGTGAATTTACAAACAAAGGAAAGATAGTCGTCGATCTCGCAATCAGGAGATATTTAGTAGGTGATTAGTATATGAGAGGGAACAATCCATCATGCAGAGAATCTAGAAAATGAATTCTGTGTAACTTTGATAGAAAACTTAAATGAATATCTAAAACAACAGACGGAGCATAGCATGTATGAATTCCAAACTATTATACACTTATTTCAGACATGAAAGGAATTAAAAAACTGGAATGAAAATAGGACGAACATTTTCACGTAAAGAAATTACATATTGAAAGAAACAACGAGACAGAAAGATCTGCCTTGAAAGACAATCCTTCCTCTGCAAATTTATTCATAACACAGAAACTAGAGACTAATTACAATGGAGAGCCTCAACCCTTGAAAGTTTCCCAACCAAACCCTATAGCCCTCTATCAGGAGTGTACTTATACTATTTCAGTGCTGAGATTACTCTCTGAAACGAACCTAAAAACTATTTCTAGTCATAATCAAACGTTAATAGTATAGAGAGTGGAACTATCGCCACGATTTACAAATATGAACAAACATTATAGGGATCCCACACATAGTAATTCAGAATGACAGTGTAGAGTGTTCTCCACTAGTACAAAATGAGAAATTAATGACTAAAAAAATGACTAAAATCAGGCTATAAACAACTATTTTTGAGTCAGCGACTGATAGTAGCTAATTTCCACTATCTTATAGCTAGTCGTATTTCACTTAGTCATTAATAGCTTTCCTTATTAGTAATTGATTTAGTCATTGATATTCAATGATTTAGTCATTAATAGTCAATGATTTAGTCATTGATTTATTCACTAATTTATTCATTGATTTAGTCACTGATTGCAGCAATTAATGACCAAATATATGACTAAATAAACTACTAGATGATACATATTAATGACTAAGCTAAATACGACTAGATATGAGAAATTAGCTACTAATAGTCATATATATGTGAAATTAGTCATTTTTGTAGTCACAAATTTATGATAGGGTACGGAGGAATCGAACCACCAACCTCCTTCCTATAATTAAGCAAGTGCTCTACCATTGAGCTAGAACCCTTTAAGAAGTTGTTATTGCTTGGTAATGATGATATTCAAACAAATTTTGCATTATTCAAGCATACAAAGTAATGATTATCAAGTTACTATAGATCCATAATGGCTTACTCTTTACTAGTCCTTCAAGTCACTTTTGCACTAAATAAATGCATTTGAAAGACTTGAAGGACTATTACAAGGTAAGCCATTATGTATCTATAGTAACTTGATAATCATTATTTTTGTATTTTAATTCATCACATTCTACACAAACAAATCTTTTCAATGATAACCAATTAGCACTCAAATAATGCACCAATCAAACATCCCCTCTTGAAGGGGAAATGCAATTCGTATACTCACCTAATTCCTTTTGATTACAATCTTAGGACACATTTTACAACCACCCAATATAGAGAAAACCATTGGAAAATATGTGAGTTTCAACAAACCCAATTTTAAAATAAATATTCATGGCAAATAGAAAACCCTAAAACAATGCACTATTACAAATGTTAGATAATAAATCCTTACGGCAACACAAACTTTTAATGCAAAAATAGATTGTCAATTGATTCACCAAATGATTTCAATTTTGGGTGGTGATGATTTCAATTTTGGGTTGTGAAAGTTAGGATTAGAGAAAATCATTGTTGATAGAAAAGAACTTTTATGCATTGCCACAACCATAGAAAAATAATATTATAACGATCATTGTATAGTATATACACATATTTGGTCTTTAATTAATACAATTAAGAACGTTATATCAATTGATTTTCTTGTAGCCATTGTTGTCCACTACTAAAATATCTTTGGGATGCCTTTACATGACCTCACATAGGACAATACTTGCATTGTCCTCCACCATCTTTGCTTCAAAGTTGCGAATTCGCAATCATATATGGGAAAAAATGTCTGCAACCACATATGGGAAAAAATGAAAAAAAAATCGATGGCCATGATTTCGAGTGAAACTGAGGACTTAAAAATATGTTCTTTCACAATCCTTTGGCTTGTTCTAGGCATTTGGCCCCAATTATCTTTAGGTCCAACTTCACCGATGACAAGACATACATTATCCTTGTAATGTCATCATGAGATTGAGTCCTTCATTTAATGGGAGAATAGAAGTTAGCATAAAATATGAAGTTAACATAAAATATGGTTATCTAGAAGATAACCAATTAGCTAATTTTCAATTATTATCCCTGGACTCTTTTACAACGAAAGTTGAAGAGAATGAGACAAACCTGTTCTCCCATAATTTAGCCTCCCTACTAACATGAACTTCCTCAATCTTCTTGATGGCCTTCAAAGTATTTTGAACATTTCTATCATATCTCTCAGGCTTGTTTCTTCTTCTCTTAAACTCGAGCATTGTGTCCTGTTTGTTTCAAAGCAATGGTATTAACTGGAAACTTTGCATGTCTAATAATGTCATCAAATTAACTCCATCCACATCCAAACATGGCCTTAAGAATTTGGTATGGCACAAAAAATGAAATGGTTTTCCTTGCATTCTTCAAAATTGTTAAAAAAAATTACTATTGTTGCAAAAATAGACTAATATCGAAGTTTGTTATGGCAACTATATAATTGCAAAGAGATAGACCCAAATAAGTAATCATCTTTATTGCAAGTTTGGATGAAAATTGTGGCACAACATGGGAAAACATGGGCAAACATATCAACGTGTCTCATAAGAACACAAAATATACCTTAGTAAGTTATTTTCCATGTAGCTTTCAGTATGGTTTAGTCCACTTCACCTTTCGAGGGTTACGTTTCATTTTGAAATTCTTATGACATTTGGAAAGGCACAACCGGAATACTTGAAAATGAGAAAAAAGAAGTTAGGAGATAGCACTATCATTTTAGTAGGCTAGGAAGAAACTTAAAAAATTACAAGATATGACCTTTTTGGACAGCTCAAATCCAATGTAAAATGTTATATTAATTGGATGGCTACTAGGTTCAGGATTGATAATAACCTACCTATCTTTCCTCCCAATATTAGATCAGTTAAGATAGGTGGAATATTCCTTTTGAAATGTGTCATTATCCATGTTTATAAAGAAATAAATGCAGTGGCAGACCTTATGTCCAATGAAAGCTTGGGTTTGAATATCAATACAGCATGGGTCCTGCATACAGGAGTACAAAGAGGGTATTGGTATGCCATATCAGCCATGGAAATTCAATATGATATTAATTCATATGAAAAGAGAATACTTTGATCATGAAGATGTTTCAAAGAATCAGTTGTTGACAAGCTGCTCCTTGATGAATTCCTTAAACCTACAATTGAATGTAAAAATAAAGTAACAGTACGTATATTTTCCTGTAGTAAAAATAAAAATAAGAGTAAATAGACAGATAGCTTACTGAAATGTCGTCAGGGGATCAGATGATGCAACAATCATCCACAATTGTGTTATATCAGATGGGTCTATTTCAACTCTAATCCGATGCATCAAAATACATGGCATAAGGACAGTATTCCTTGGGCAAACTAAAGAAATGAAAAATGAAAATAATTGTACCGAGTAGTTAGTTGTGTACCAAGCAAAGTGTAGCTTTGGTAGCCTCAAAATAAAATGCAGTACTTGCAACTAAATTGTTGGGATTGGGATCCTACAAGAGATTATTTTTTCATGTAGTCAATCTATTAGTCAGAGACAATATATTGTAAAAATACATACACATGACTATACTCACAAGTCCTAGAGAAATAGTTATCCGAAGGTTGTTGAACAAATTTTCCATTTCAGAAAGTGTTAAAGGATTCAAACCTATGACATGCATTTAAAACAATCCTTCAAGTTAGATATCACCTAGATAAACTAACTAAATCCAATGCATCCTCAAATCAGCACAAGAAAATTTTGTAGGAGATACCTAGCCTCAAAATAATAGTAACCAAAAACATTTAGCAACTATAATGAACACCTTACCAACCATTCTTACAAGCCAATATCAACTAATAGAGAGTAATGGATAAATGGTCATGGCACATGATTCACAAGTTTCTTTGCTCAATGTTCAACTCACCAACTCTGTTCAAGTATATCATGGCATTTTGATAAATTGCAGGAAATCCTTGTAGCATTTGATGCATAAAATTGTCAAGTTAAAAGAAAGACCGATAATGCAAAAGTTGAGGAGAGGATACACAAATAGTCACCCAGTTCATGCTCATGTTCATTTTCAAACCCAACAACCATGAAAATCCAAAAAATATTGCCATGCCAAATATAGTGATTAAAATTCGCCATCAAGTTCAAAATTTAAACTTAAAATGGATTTCTTTTAATTATATAACTTAAAATGAATTTACTGTTAAGCTATATAACTTCTTCAAGGAGCGCATTTACCAGATGAATGAACCAGAAATATTTGGCTTACATCCTCTTCACTTTCTGTCGTCAGTGATGATACTAGTATTGAAAATATGCATTACAAAAGAGTAGCCAATTTGTTTAGCAGTTTGTTTTGCAACTATAATTTGCATCCCTGCATTACTTCATAAAATAAAATACTCATGAATCTGTTTGTTTAAAAATTAAAAGCATGGATTGTGATTGATATTGCCTAAAATACACTTGCTTTCTGCTGAAGCCTTAAGTATTGTGTAGTCATTCTATAATTCAGTATCCTCAATACCTTTCTTCTTATCCTGATGTACAACTTTATACATATTTCCAAAGCTTTCTCTTAATTCATTCCGACATCTCTTGATTGAGTCTTCCTGAAATTGGGATCAATAAAAAGTATTAGCCTGGGTAGACCTTATGTACTGAAGAGATTTCCACTTTGAGCTATGGATGAATAAATGAAATTGAAGCCACATAGGATTTAAGTCTTAATAAACATTAAAGGTTATGGAAATAAATAGGGATGCATGGATTCCTACTTCTAAATCATTTACAGGATTAATGAATTTGAATTTGATCACTTGGGAAGCTTATATTAAAAGGAGATTTTATGGTCCAATAAGATGCACAAACTGTCAGCAAGTAGAAGAGTTCAAATAATATATTTTAAAAAACTTCCAGTTGGCTCAAAAGTTCCAGGATGGTCTAATTGGATCTAGAACCACAAAGTTGAGTTTACATATAAATTGGAGAAAGTTAGCAAATAGAAATTAAAATAGATAAAATGGAGCTTGGTCCAAGACAAATAAGTCATTTAAAATTTTCAAGACTGTTATGGGGCAGTGGTCCAACTTTGATTTGCTGGAATTTATGGTGGGGAAGGGATGGAAGGTCTTCTTAAAAGGAAACTTCAGTAAAGCAGCCATGGATTAGTATTAAGGCGACCATGAATGAAATATAGATGGAAACAAGATATGAGAATGACCCTGATGTATGAAAGGAGAAGGATGAGGTACCACGGGATGGAAGTTGATCAATTCCCTAGCCCCATCTCTTATTACGAAGGATGAGATCAAGATAAGCTATGAGAAATCTGAAGGAAAATCAAAACCCCTTCTAATGAGATTTGGTTTATGCATACAAAAAAATACAGAAATAGGGAAACTAATAAGCTTGCCACTTAGACTATCGAGCTCCCAAACGTGGAAGAATAGATATGGGCTAATTTATTTTCATCCTATATTAAATAAAGAACAGAAAAGTTGAATTTGATTTTTAGAGAGAATCTGGATGTTGATATTTGGGCATAGAAAAGGATATGACATCAACAAATAGAAACTATCAGAAGCAATCCATAATTCACATTTATCACAATAATGATTCCTGTGGGTAACGAGACATGAGGGACTAACTAGGAATCAATGGTGGAGGGAAAGGACAGAAATGTCTTTTGACGAGCATATTTGACACAAGGGACATTTTCTACAAAAGAGGGATAAAAAATGGAGTAGGGGAAGAAGAGATGGTGAAGATCTGGGGAAAGATGGGAAAATGTCGTCAAGCTCATTAAACGAGAAGATTAGACGTAAGAGAGATTTTCCACAAAAGAGGGATAACAAATGGATTAGGGGAAGAAGAATTGGTGAGGCAGTGGGGTGAGATGGGAAACTGGCGTCAAGCTCATTAATAGTGGGAACAATAGATGAGGCCTTTTAAGTCCTCCAAGTAGTTTTAAACCAGCCTTGCCTGTTTTAGTTTCGTTTTGTTCATTTATAGTGATAGTTTTAAGATTAGATGTGAAAAGGACGGAGAGAGGAAAGAGTTGGATTAATGGCAGTAGCTATGGAAGGAAACAAAGGGAAATAAATGATAGACTTGAAGAGAAACAAAAGCATTGAGAATGAGCTATCAATATTTTGTAATATTTCTGGGAGGATCTTGAGGTGTTGATAACACGGGAAGAGGAATGGAGGAAGGAAAGTAGTGGCGGATATCATCAGGAAAATATAAGACAAATTGGTTCAAGGATCTAGACACTATTGGTGCAAAGCATAACAATTTCACATTGGTATTTAAAATCCATTTGGACTGAATGATATTCTGGTTGGGTTTAATATTTCCATTAAAAAAAAAATTTGAATGTGTTTAGAATGAGATACTAAATCTTCTTAAAGGAATAGAACGTGCAAAGTAAATAAAAAAGAAACGAAGTTGGGGAGTGTAGGGAGCTGAGGTTAAACAGAGACAGTCATTGGGATGTAGAATGGAGAAGTTTGAAACACAATTTCCTACACTGACGCAATTCATCATGCGAGGTGAAACAAGAAAACTCAAGGTTATAGTGTTGGATGAGACGGGAGAAACATGCAGTTAAGCAGAGAACGTCTTTGGTGACACCCTAAACAACCTTCAACTTGGAAAAAGAACTTGATCTATATTCTAGGCCATGAGAATGGAGAGGAGTCTGATGTAGTATTTAAACTCAGCTGCTATGAAGTCTTCTTGCTGGTAGTTTTTAGAAACTTGGATGGATTGTTTAAAGTATATCGGTATAAAACACCTTTTCCAGGATTTCCTGTAACTTTGAATCTGTCTTGCTGCATTTTAATGGAGTATATAGTGCCCATCATAAGGGAAAAAACACGGCTCTTTGGATGTCTTTTAGGAAATATCTAATTTTGTATTACTAGTTTCCTCTCAGGCTAATTCTCTCATATAATATCACCAACGACCAGTTCAAAAACTAAGAAATAATGGAAAGTTGTACTCTGTGTAACTATTTGGGATTTGGCCTCATAATTCAGTTGTTTGTACCTATAGAAAAGAAGAAAAAATAAGTTTATGGATTTGCAAATATCAAACTCATGAGGATCCTCGTTCACAACTTTTGAGATATTTTGAAGGTAATTCTCTTTTAAGTTTACAAATTATCTGGCTGAGAGAAGTTTTCATATATTTCCACTGGTCCCAGTCTAATAAGGACTACTAATTCTAGGGTTATTTAAGTGTGGAGCTGAAGCTGAATTGATGGACATCATTAACATAAGCCTTGTTTTTTATTGGCATGGCCGCCCTTATGATATGTCCCTTATGCATGAAGTTTAAATAATTTTGGTTACCTCTACTTCAAGATAAGATTATGGTGAAGTAGCCCCCAAATCTGCAAATGAATGAGTATATCATTCTGGATAACAGATAACAAAATCAATAACTAGTTTGAGCATCTCTGCGAGAGAGTTGGAATCCAAAGGCCTATTTGTCTCCAGATGTTGCAAAGAAGCATTCTTGGTTTTGGAGGTTCTCCAAGATGGAAAAATTACCTTTGACAACATTAACCTATCTTCTTCCATATGGTGTATTGTGGATACTCATCTGGAGTTTTTTTGAATCCCAAATGAGTTCGAGGTTGCTTACATTCTTGTTTTCACTTCAGATTCCACTTCAATATCACCATTTTATGCACTATCATTACTAACATGTATTGCTTCATCCTCTTCCTCTTCCCATAGCCCCTGTTGTCATTTATAATCATCAGGAACCAGCTTAATGAAATAAATTTTCAGATCTATTGAGTAACCTTTCCTTAGCGAGGAGATACTACTCTAAAGAGCAGCGAATCAGAGCTATTATTTGGACTTCAGAGGGATAGATATTGCACATAAAATAGAAGCATTCACCCTCGTCGTCATCTTTCATGCAGAGCTATCCCCACTCACTTGGCCTTCAAAATAAGAATACAAGCCAGATCCTTGAGGAAGACCAATGGGAAATCTCTAGTCTCCATCCCACAACTTACTCGAGGAAATTATGAAATGGAAGATAGATATTTAAGGAAGAACCACAGACAATCTCATAAATCCTTATTGGAAATTGACAATAGAATTTAGATAAATAGAAGATAGATTCCTTTAGGAAGATCAACTTGCAAGCTCTAGTCTCCTTCTTGGGACTTACTAACCAGAGTAAAAAAATAACCTTAACTTTCAGATCTACCATACTCACTAGGTACGACACTCACTTAGTTACTAGCCCACTCATGATTACCCACAGGAAATCTATCCATCTTGCACATGAAATAGGTCCTTTGATTCCACTATCATCCATATTATAGAGGAGGCCAGAGGGAACAACAGATGATCTAGTCTCCAATGTTATAGATTGTAGGTAGCACCTATCATTTCCCTAACTCCTTTGATGTTTTGGTCTAAACTTGAATATCTACATTGAACTTGGACTCGCATTGATACGTTTCACTTTTCCCTACTACATTTGAAAGAAAGAGGATAACTACTGGGAGTGTAAGTTATTACCCTAACATGTTTGTTTCCACCTAGCTTGAGGCTGAGCGAGATGGATATTGCTCTAACCTTTGGCGATAGGAAGGAGAAAAGAAGTAGTTTCCCATCATCTCATCCTAAATAAGACATCTCAAACTTGCATATATATCCATGTTCTAGCCTAGACAACCCATTTTCTTCTCTGTAGTCCCTAGTATTAGCCTTAGACCAATAAGTAAGTTTCCTATTGGACTGTATTATCAACCCTCTACGGTGATACTTGCATGGAGACATTTCACTTTTCCATTTGAGGTGGATCCACCCTCACCCATTGCATCAAAAAATTATTACTTAAATAAACAACCAATGGAATAACCCATCATGTTTGTGGTTTGGTTGTTTTACAATATGACAAAACGTATTCCATTTTGATGTTGTTTCTCAATGAGACCTATGGTTTAGGGGGGGGTGGATGACATAGCCCACATATTCTGGGGAAACAAAATGTATTTTCTTATAATAATGTCATTTCCAGTATTTTATCTATGAGAGGCGGCCAATATATTATTTAGTTATTGCAAGAAAAAGAAAATAGAAATATATGAATCATGCATATATCCAACCCTTTGGTGCATTCCCTCGTTAGAGGGAAGGGTTTCACTTTTCCCATTTCAATAGGTGGTGACCCCCTTAGCACCCACCCATTACCATAGTTATAGTTTATAGAGAGAATCTCACTATCTGAATGTCATAGAAGATAGGCCCCTCCTTTAATAATAGTCATGTGGCATATAGCCAAAAGGGTCATAAGAAACCTTAAGGTCATACCAGTGTATCTAATAGCTAAAGATTCTAGTCATTTCTATAAGCTGTATTCATTGATATAAGCTATAGTCATAGCCAACAGTGATTTCTCATAGATAGTAGTGTAGTCATAGCCATGGGATGGTCTCCAATCCAATAGAGCCGAGCATGGCAGGTCCATTCCCAGTGGTCGACATTTGATTGGGAAATGGGATTAATCCAATCCACCATATGTATTTATGGGATATGTATGTATGGTGGATACGTATATATGGGTATGTATGGGATTTTCTTCTGTGATCTATGCGATTCAGTTGAGCAATTCAATTGTTTTAGGGATTTGGATGACATATTTTATCCAGTAAATAAAATGGATTTTATTACTTACCAATTTCAGAAGGTTCTCTACTATATGAGAAGTTGGATGCCAATATCAAATATCCACCCAATATAAAATATATTTAGGGGATAATCCAAATACGCAATATAACATATATATGTTTCAGTTTTCCCATTTTAATAGGTATGTTATGGACCCATTCCAAAAAACCCCTCGAATCCATGTTTGTTGGTTGGACCAGAAGATACCAACTTCGTATCATTTGAGGTTGTTGAGAAGTAGTGAAACAACCTATTTTTTAGGGGATGGGATGAAACACATTATCCATCGGGGAAGATACCCCCTTACCTTGTATCTATGTGAGAGTTTCATCGAGACGCCCTTTACATGGAAAGTACAACATTCCCGCCTTCCTCCTTTTTCACTAGGAGAAATTGCCCTTTCTCTGGATCTATAAATCACACATTAATATATGAGATTGCATGGAGACATTTCACATGTCCGTATTAATGAGTAGCGCAATATTAGTTCTAATTTGCAGTAGTTAAAAAGAGTGAAAAAGCTGAACACATATAGTTGCAATAAGTTCATAAGCTGTAATTACAACAACGACTATGCTGGTTTCTACTACGAAGCCTGACACTATGACTAGTCCAACTAGTAGTTCAATAAATTTACATTCCAATAATTTCCTTTAGTCCAACTAGTTCTAATTATCTTTAGTGCAACTATCCCGATAAAAATTAGTTCTAAGCGGTAGCGAAGCAGTGCTATTATTAGTCTCTAACTATTCCTTTTCTTAGTTCCATTCTCTTTCTAACTATAGTTGTGTTATTGTTGTAGCTAAACTCTATAGTTTTTGTAGTTCTTATAAATATCGTATAAACTGCTTTAATAGCTGCTCCAGATCTAGTCATGTATAGGATAGTTGTAGAGTTAATTTTTACTATAGAGTATAGTAAATACTATTATCTTCCGTGGTCTTTGCTAGAGTTGTTTTTAAAGAAATAGGTTTAATAACATATTCCTTTTCTAAATATGATAACTCGCATATATACATTTACTTGTCCTTAGTAGTGAAATCTCTCTAGTTCTAATAGTGATTATAGCCTATAACTCCTAAGCTAATAGTTCTTAGTGTGGGTTACACTTCCCTACATACTACAAACAACAATATACCTATTTATATATAATATCACACATATATACGTTTCACTTTGATGTTCTTAGTGCATGTGGACTAAAGCTACTCTAATACTACAGCCAAAATTACTAAGTAGTACACAACATAGTACGCAATGAATTGAATCCACCATGTTTGTTTGGTTGTTTCTATCACCACCCAATACCTACCATGGTCTTCATATTAGATATTGTAGGTGGCACATGTCATTTCCATAACTTATTCTCCACCTATTCATAGATGTAATTATTCGATATTTCTGATAAGTACTAGCCATATGGACTTCCATCCAGCTTAAATACCCCGTTACCAAGGTTCGTTACCTGTTCCCTATTTAGGCAAGGAAAGTAAATCCAGTGGATTCAACTATTATAGTAGTAGTAGTGTCCAATGGGGAATCAACAAGGTAAATTATAAATCAATGTTTTACCAGGTCAGATTGGGACTATGAAACCTCATAGCCAGTTTCACATTGCTTAAAAACAGTTAGTTGTCATTGCTTGAAAGAGTACAATATTGTAAGGTATAAGTCAGGTAGAAGGTATAGTCATAGGGGCAATGCCAGCGGGGTTGCAGAATCCAATAGTAAATTGGGAGCCTGGACACCACTGAATCGGTATATAAGTTTTACTTAACTAGGATATCTATTTTATTAGCCTGATAGAGATAGGTCTGATCTCATATATATGTGAATATTCTGACTTTTATTATTCCACCTACCCTTGGATTTAATTCCTATGGCACCATAATAGGGGACTATCTTAGTCCCAACAATATAATTAATAAGTTCCTCTAATGGACTTAAGGAAATAAAGAAATACTATATAGAATTCCCAGTCCTTTAGACTCTTCTATAGGGTTGGTTATTAGTCCCCACTATCGAGGACCAACTGGCATACCTAACACCAACATACCTCAGCATAAAATCCATACCTACTACTACCTATTAATTAAAATATTGCCATGGATACATTTACCTTGTCTATTGTTTTGATCCTGATTCCCATACAACAAGTATAGGAGGATTTACGGACAGGATTACTAAAAGATATTATACATAGAGGCTATTAATGTGTCCACACAAATACATAGTAGTTAGAAAGCCATTCCTACTCCTACTAGATAGATTATATTATTAAGTCCCACTTGCCTACGGTATATACTAGCTATGCTATTAGTCCCTCCCCGGTCATTGAAAAAAATAAATATAAAAATAAAACTTACTTCTAAGAGCTAAAGAGAAGAATTAGTTTACTAAGTACGAAGGACATGACGACAAAAATAGTGGAACTAAAAACGCCGTGCAACATGCCTATTCATTAGACCATATTTTTTAAACTATACTAAAGAATCTCAAAAGCTAATTGAAAGGTTCTGTAACATATATATGTGGATCCATAGTTCTTGGTGGTTCGTAAGTAAGTTCACAAGGTGTAGATCAGCATGCAAGCAGTAATATCAAAGAATAAAGAAGGTAGCAAAATGAAACATCTCAAGTAGGTGGAACTAAAAGTGGGTTGAAGGTTAACTATGCTATTTAGTTTACATGTTTCACAGTGGGTTCAATGGGTGCTCAGATACCTCAAACACTGATCACTACATCTCCCCCCTCTAGCTGTTCTTTCTGACCAGTCGGTTATATATTCGTTTCCAACAAACCCCACCACATCATCCAACATAGATTCTTACTTCACCCGAGCACGCTCCAACATAGCATATATCTAGCCTAGCCAGCAGGCTCAATAATCCAAGCCTTCCTGCTATCCTAAGCAACCATCCAACCAACCCGAGCAAGAATAAAGACTAGACATCCGATCCAGTTGTACCATCCTTTCCAAGCTTATAAGAAGAAGAACAAAATTGTTTGCTCTTACACTGGAAATTCCTCTAGATAATGCTTCCGGTTCATCATCTATAATCCCGCTTCTTTTGGATGCATACCTGAGTATAATGGAAAACCCATCTTGAAGATTAGGAAATCCTCTTGAAGGGATTAAATATTTCATTGCTTATACCACAAGCATACAATTCCTATAATTAATTTCCTATTCATGTAATGAAATTTCTCTAGAAAAATATTCAACATATCTTAGGACCACATTTGCATCTCATTGAGATATGGACACATTTATAATGGAACCCATAATTCATAGATCTCTTGTGCCATTAGGGATTGTAATATTCAGAACCTGGGGTTATGACTTTGATCCATAATACCCTTTTGATGTGATCTTAGCACGGGTGGTGGGTGCGGGAGGTCCCAGGGGGAGTTACAAAAAATGCCATGAAATTACTCACATGCATATATATTTATATATAGAGAGAGAGTGGGGGGAGGGAAAAAAACATACTCAACAACTCAGCAAGGGCCAAAAAAGAAGTAAAATCGGCAACCTATTCCCATGTGCCACAATATAAAACAAAAAAAATCAAAAATTAAAAAAAAAGTAAAAATCACAATTAATGGCTGGCTAAAAGAATTTCAATAGTTTTTAGTGCTGGAGATTTTGGCTATATTTTCAACCAAGTTCTTGGTTTCTGTTTGACTCAGTGACTAATTGCTGAATTTGTAATTAATCTCCAATTTTTGTAGTATATGTATATATGTGACATCTTTTGGAATCCATCAGGTTATAAATTATTTTGGATGCAATTTTTTCTTCATTGTTTTATGTTGTTTTTTCTGTTACTCTATTTTTTCGTTTCTAGATAGTTTGCTTGCCACCAGGAAAAAAACAAAAAATAATCTTTCACGGCTAGAAACACCCCCTTATGTATGGAAAAAAACAGGGACCGCTATATTGTCCAAGGTATTCCCGGAGCATTATGTACAGTAAACAGCAAGGAAATGATTTTGAGGTGTCTCCCTACATTTTTAGACTCTATTATGCATGCAAATGGGGCAGATAAGTTGCACAAATCTACAATTTTTCCTGATTTTACAAGTTTTCAGGTTCCCAATTTTCCAAGTTTCTCAGGTCCAAGTTCATGCTTGCCAATATTTTCTTCAATATTTCCAACAAGTTTTTTACCAGACCCTCAGTGCTATATTCTTTGAAATGATATCATAAAATTCAACATTTTGGTTATACATAACTCTATACATTACCAATCAACCTGTATATAATTTATTGATGAACATATATAAATTGCATAATACAGACTTAATGTACACTATAAATTTTCCAAAATGAGATCTACGCATGAATTCATAGCAGTTCCGTAACTCACCTGAATTCCAAAGACAGTGAAGTATGGTATCTCAAAATTGACCCAAATAGGGGCCCACTTTTCAGGGATTGATTCTTCAGCAGCTATACTGGGGAGACTAAATTGGGCCCTCAACATGTTCGCCTAAAGTGAAAAACAGACAACAAAATCAACTAAGTTAACATAAACAGTTTCAACTATTGTAGTTGGGGGAATAATGTCCATTTATCCTAAATTATACCTACCCACCAAGAGATGATTTCAACTTTTCAAAACAGACATTCCATTCAACAAACATTACAAATATCCATCACAAGTGAGGCAAACAAGTGCATCAAGTAACATACCTTACCACCTGGAAAGGACTTTATTTTCCAAAGCAATACCTCCTTCTCTAGTGCATAGACAGAAGAACCCATGGATGTCCTCACATTAGGTGTTGTAGTGTATGAAGGTATAGGAATTCAATTTCAACATTTGTTGTTGTATTGAAAATCCAAGGAGCCAATAAAAACAGAAAATCAGAATTAAAAGAAAATTTGTGATTTACTTCCAAGCTAATGCATTCAGTGATTCAAAAAAGCTAAAAAAGTGAACAGCCCGGATTCAGTAGGATGTCAATGAAATGGTCTAGAATAGATATAATGAACTTAACCTTCGTTCCTTAAATTGATTATGTGCCTTCACCATGAATTCTATACGTCTTCTTGAATGTCGTTCTACCTGATCTTCAACCCATATTAAAGGCTTTACCCGCAAAATGTTGGGATAAGAAAAAAAACAAAAATTTCTTTAATTCAAATTTGTACCAACACACTGGTGACTATTCAATACACATCAAATCCTGAATAATGCTTCATTTGAACATGAAAGCACAAATAATCAAAAAACTTGAGCACTAAATATGTATGTCATTAAGTCAAAAGAACCATTACGAGGTATGAATGATATAGTCATGTCATTTTCAAAGCGAGCCAGATGAGCACACCTGCCAAAATTATAATTGTTGACTACTTTGATCTTCTTGAAAAAATAATAACCACCAAGGAGGAGCTAAATTCCTTTCAGTTGAATGAGGTCCAAGATATCAGAGTCGGAAATTCCCAACCCCATATTTAATGACTAAAGATGATTTAAAATAAATACCAAGTCAACTAAAAGAATATGGATTGTAAAAAATTTATCTACATACTGATGAAACTTGATATCATCTAGATCAATCGCTTTCCCCTTTGTTGATCGACGTTGAGCTTCCATGAGTACCCTATCATTGAGACCAACCTTGCAATGTGGCATTCCACTAAAAAGAAATAAAAATAAAAATAAAAAGAGCTCAATACAAACAACATCACCAATTCTTGTATTGCATGCATTTTTTAAAACTTGTATACATGGGCATAGAATGGATGTGATCCTTCATCAAAATAAGAAATTATGCATTGGCTATCTGTGAAATGCATACAAATTGTTAAAGCCTAGAAATACTCTGTGATAAAGCTTTCACTATTAACTTCTATTTTTCACTTCAGTTGAGTTTGCACATTAAGATAAAACAATTGTGTACAGTAAGGAGTTTAGACCAAAAACCTACTTTCAAGAAATAATTAGTTTGTTCTTCAACAATCATTTCTGAAATTATGGTGCAAATAAAAAACTAGGAGAATGGGAACATTACGGATTACTCTCTCAAAGAAACAAGCACATGTAAGTGCTGAACTTGATTTCACTTGGGGAAATGAAGAATATCTCCAAGAGAAATACTCTGTGATAAAGGTTTCACTATTAACTTCTATTTTTCGCTTCAATTCAGTTTGCATATTAAGATAAAACAATTTTCTTCAGTGAGGAGTTTAGACAAAAAAAAAGCTACTTTCAAGAAATATTTAGTTTGTCCTTCAACAATCATTTTCTGAAATTATGGTGCAAATAAAAAAACAAGGAGAATGGGAACATTACTGATTACTCCCTCAAAGAAACAAGCACATGTAAGTGCTGAACTTGATTTCACTTGAGGAAATGAAGAATATCGAACCATATCAAGAATAAACTAACCTCCATAAGTTTTCCCAAGTGTGTGCAACTGCAATAGGGCTTGAAGATTTGCTAGTGAAATCTCAGTTAGCAATATCTGGTATAGAATTTCCTCACAATTACAAAAAGGTCGCCTAGAAAACATAGTTTCTCTTAAGAATCTCCATGCCCAACAAGACACTATTTAGTAATTAGGTGTATTCCAATCTCCAACTCCTCGATTGGATAAGAATTATGTACTTGACTCTACCATGCATGCTAAAATCAAATTAAGTGTCAACATATGTCAATTCATTATAGGGACTATCTAAAGCCCAAGCCTTGTTTGAAATAGAACATCCTAAAGTAGCACATGGGAATAAATTCAATTTGCACGATCACTATAAAAAGGTTGGATAAAAATTTAATCTAAAAGAAATTAACCTACAGAGGAACAACATTACAAATATATTTATAACTCTATCCACTACTGCCTAGGAATCATACTTCAAAAAAAATTACCTTGTGGATTGAACCTAAAGTATCACCCAAAAATAGACTAAGTTAACATAGCCTGAATGCAAGAGAAAAAAGAGGGAATACCTTACACATAGATCCTTCTAACAAGCAAATGAATCTAATCTGACTGAAATGAGAAAAGTGACTAAAAGATGATACCACACTTCATAAGTCAAAATGCTAAAAAAGATTTTAAAATAATCCAATATGAAACCCATGCATCACTCCCATTAATTGAAAAGGTTAAAGTGGCCTAGAAAAACACCCAAAAGCGATGCTTGATGTCAGGAATCCATAAGAGTAATCTTATTTGACTGGAGGCTTCCTTAGATAACAAAAATAATTATCACACAGATATACCTTCGCAGTATAAAGAAGATAGGAAAATTTGATCACAAAATAGAGGTGAATAAGAAACAAGCATGACAAACAGATCCATAACTCATTAAGAAAGCAATCTCACATAGCCTAAATTGAAATTGAAATGACCAACATACAACACAAATTGGTTCATCAACCTATACTGCACATAACATCTGTTGACCTACAAATTAAACTAGATGGCTAATATGACTTCAAACACTGATTTTAACAAAACAAGAAAATTCCTCCTCGATGCACCCATGACCAAAAAAATAAGACCAAGTTACGTACTTGTACACGCAGATGACATGGCAGTGTAAAAATGGGAGTAAGTTGTTAGATGTTTTGCACTTTTTGGGCCATTTTTGTCGAAATCCAATGATAAATCATGGTTGAAATCACAATTTTTCATTGTTAATCATAGGAACAATTTTTCAATCCCACAGGAAATATTGAACTTAAGTTTGATTGAGGACTAGGTGAAGCTTCAAATAATTTGAAGCTTCTGCTTTGTGTTGTGATATTATTTTCTCCAAAATAAACAATATTCGTCATCTAGTCATTGTTGGGGATTCCAAGATTATAATCCATTTTGTGGCATTGAATTCATTTCTAAACTTAAGGCCCTCTATGTGGAACCATGGGGAGATTTCAACATCTCTTAAGTGAATTTCATGAAATCAAGGCCTTCCATGTCCTGCGAGCCTTGGACAATTTGGTAGATCTCCAAGCAGACTAGGACTCCTTGTTAAACTAGGTTAATATGTAATTGAATGGAGAGGTTGTGGGACTCTATCCAATTCCTTAGAAGGATTTTTGCACGCATTCCATTCTCATCATGTATGAATGACAATTATTTTAGAGATATGTATTTATCCATTTTTTAAATTTCTGACTGTGAGTTGAAAGATCTATCTGAGATCTAGTCTACCCTGTTGTGGATAGTTCACCAAATCCATGATAAGGCAGAAGCTATTAGTGTCATTCAAGAAACTATTTTTTGTTCTTCGTTGGGTATTTTTCAGAAATTCTCTAAGTATAGATGTTGGAGGAGAAAAATTATGTGAATGCTAAATCTAGAAGTGTAAGCTCTGGATGGATTGGCATTGTCAACACACCAAAATTTCCCGATGTATTATTTCAGTGGCTTGTTTTCTCTAGCAACAATATTGTTTTGAGATTTAACTCTATTAGGTGTAATTCTTTGAATTGGAGAATTTTGCATCTTTTGATATTATTTAGCATTCATCCTAGTTCTAGGCGGTTCGATTGGGGTTGTGTTGTTCGCAAATGCTTGTCCGGTGTTGCAATTGTATGGCATTGTAGGCCCATTGGTACTAGTTCCATTCCTTTATATGCGGTGTGTTTTAGAGTGAAGTCCTTCAAGATATTGGGATCATATTTGGCATAGCTCTCTTATACAATAGTAGGCACAGTTCGCTGACCACTGGGAAATGGACTCTTGGTAATCAGTGGACGTATTCAGTTGAGATGATGGACTCTAATTTTAGAGATAATTCAGGTTATGACAGTAGTTTTCTTATTAAGTTGGCTCAAAAAAAAATTAAGTGGGAGATTAGCTAGCCGATTTCCAATTCTCAACTCCATTTTCAAAAATATGAATTCTTAGAAAAATCAGTTGTCCCTTAATTTAGTTCTGGATGAAGCAGATAACAAGATTTTGAAGTCAATTCTTGTTGTCAAAGAACGATTACAAAAAGATTCAAAAATATATTCATAACCAAAATGAGTATTCAAACTCTGGTAGGAATAAAGAATTTTTGGTTAGTTCAGCTTTGGAAATTTTCTTGGGGAGCTTCAAATCAGTTGCAAATTGAAATTGACAAAGAAAAGGTGGACATCGTGATTAGTTCAACCCCTCTTCTGAAGAGTCAATCCTACGACTGTGATGGCCAGCCCTCAAATTTCTGATCTATTCTGTAATATTTTCTAAGTGAATTTTTCTCTGTGGCATTTTTTATTGCACAAATGGATTCAACACCCTCCAAAACCTAAATACCCTAATTATGCAATTCCAACAATGTATATCTACAATTTTAACAATTCCAGCCAGATTTTGGCAACAAAATTTGCTAGAAAAATTGTGCAAAACATATAATGTTTAGCTTACTCCATTGAAAAGTACCCAAAAAAACATTTTTAATGCATAATGAATTACTCAGAAATGTAACAAGTACTAACTTGGTTACTCAACATATTAAACAAGACTTGGGTACTCAACATACAGGTACTTTCCGACATGAACATTATGCACCAAGAAGTGCATCATTAAATGCATTATTTCCAATAGTGTATTTTTCAATTATCAATGGCTCGAAACATATTGATCACCAATATCCATAGGCATAGAGAGTGATGGTTGGTCAATAGTCCAAAGTATTTATCCAAGTATTTAGCCGAATCCTAGGGCCATACGGACCAGCTCGCATGTATTTCACCAAATCCTAGGGCCATACCAACCAACTCGCAACTACTTGCAAGTCATACTAGGGAATATGGAAACTATGAATCAAACCAACTAATATTTTGAGGCTTCTCACAATGAAAAATAACTTATTAAAACCAAAGAGTCAAGACCTTATAAAAAAAAATGGACTGCACCTTTTAAGCCTTCTCATCGCTTGAGGATAAATCTCGCTAGGATTATCATTGGGCTGAAGCCTTTTCTTTAAGAATGAATTCCCCCATATCAGCTACTCAACTGTAACATGACCCACATCATTGAATCCCCTAGATTAATCTCCCTAAGCCTGCAACGATGGAATGTGCAACACTGCTGCTATAATCCTCAACATTTGGTGCCAATGTTGTCCCAAGAGCAGCAGATCTTTCTTCAGTCATCTGTCCTTTCTCATTAGAACAGAGCTTATCCAGGGTATTCTGTCGAGCCAAATTATCATCCAACACACTTGATCCAGACAGAGACCCACTAGAACTATGTGAAACCTTCTGCTGTGAGAAAGAACTATACTTCTCAAGATGCATATCTAACTCTTGTAGAGCAGTAGCCTAACCAGAGGCTGCAAAAGTCACACCATAGTTGAGTATGTTCTTTGCAATATCACATGATGATGCTAAGTTTGAGGTATCCTCGTCATTGGAATATCCTTCAAATGCTTCATTGGGAACACTAAGAGAGAAAAAATAATGGCAAGCATCAAGCTTAACAGTTGCTTCATCCTTGGCTAATGGCCACTAAATATCATCCCCAACCCTCGCAAATACTACAACAACATGTCCTCCTTGAACCAAACTCACAAGCATGAAATCACCATTGGCCAATTCCATACTGTCTTTTTTATCTATCAAATGAACTAGAGCTCCATGTATTCTGATTAGAATATCCTCTGTGGCCTCCATGGGGGAGCTTGGAGAATGAGATTCAACACTACACTCTTCCATATTTATTCCATTTGGGACTTCAGGATACATTCTGTACCCTTCATACCTATTTCCCTATTCAATATTTTCTTGGGCTTCTGATGAGAAAACAATTGGATTCTCTGCTGGATCACTCGTATGCATAGAGGAATATAAAGAAATAGTTGGGTGGTACTGTTGAAAATGAATATCTATGTAGAAGGAATTTTTCTTAATGGGCTCTGAGAAACAAAGTCACGGTTCGTATTGGTATCAATTACTGTAGGATACAAGCTCTCTTCAGAATTAGGTTTTGATTTATAATGGTGTTAGCCATTGAATTTGAAACCAGTTTCTAGGGTGGGATAGTTACCTTTAGATCCTCCTGGTTGAGCGGCGCTATGAGATCCCATGCCTCTGTCAAATTTGAGAAAACACTCCAACTTTTCGATGTCTAAAATATTCCCAGCAACTAAATTCAATAATTAAATATTAATTATGTGTCGCTTACCTTGATAGTTCTCCTAGATATGAATATTTAGAGAAAAAGACTGTAATTTTCCTCTATGATATTGCTTGCGATGTGATCCTGTATAATTCCTCAATTTTGTACCTGACCCACTTAAAGAATTTTGATCAGGAAATATCCCTTCCAATCCTGACCACGGACAATTGCGATCCACTCTAAATTGAAGAAGGAATATAGCTTACAGTGTGGACATATACATGATAGGGTTTCTGTGGATTAGGATATTTTGAACGACTGCACACACTGGTATAGTGATGGATAACTCCTTCACATATTTTTCCCTCCAAGGATTTGGGAATGCTGACCTTTAATGGGACTACACAATTATCTAGATGACATCATCCTAGGTGGATCCAAAATGAGGTTTTACAGGATACAAATGGGGGGTTTAGCTTGTGCGCAAATCCTTAGTGTTTGAAAAGTTGGAGAAGATGCCTCTTCCATGGAAAAATACAAGATCCTTCCCCACTAGTACGAGTTTTCATGTATTCTCCTAAAATTCATCAGCCTGCCAAATTCATCTCATTTTGATCAGATTGTACAATGACTATTTGCAATGCCCAAACCCGAAATCATTGATTAACATGACAACTACCTCAGTGGAAGCAAGGAGCAAACGAGCCGGAAGGGAAGGGGGCACATCAAAATATGCTGAACCATTTTGGCACTACTTTAATGGTCACTTCTTGGTTTCGGTGGGTTTGGCATATATATATCAATTAAATTTAGAAATGCAAAAAAAGAAAAAGGAAAAAATCTTAAATATATATAAAAATAATCAATTAAAATATTAGTCTTCAAATTATAGATTTAGGGATGGAATAATGAAAATTTGTGAGAAAATAATTTTTGATGGTGACTTTAAGTGACATTCATGAAACATTTTAGTAAAATATATTTTTGGTAGGTTAGAAATCTATTAAAGAAAATAATATCATGTATTTATGAGTATGTTTTAAGTGTACATGATGATGACAATGGATCACTCTCATTTATGGTATGTTCTAATCTAGGGTTCCAATGCCTACTAGTCATGATTTGACAGATATTAGCAACTGGGTTTGTAGGATATTTGGACTTACTTTTTTTACTGTGGGTTTGATGGTGCCCTCGGTCGCTTGAGCTACTTCTTCTTCTACTTCCATATCAACAACACCTGTTGGATTTTTTGAGGTTAAGGAATCCTCTATCATATGTTCTTCACCTCGATCAACACTAATTACTGATATCATAGAACAAAGGAATGTGGATCCAAAGATGTGAGAGATCCTCCCTATGGGAATAATCCTATGAGGGAATTCACAATCCTTTCCGATAACATGTTGAACAATGGTGTTATGGCCAAATGCCTAGCATATTTGGATATTGAATCCATTTTTAGGGCTCGACTATATGATAAAGAGATGGACGATTTGGATATTAAAGCAATTTCCAAGGCTTCACTAGATGATAAAGAGCTGGATCAAAGGGGGAGTTTTGTTAACAAACAAATCCATGTTACCCACCCAATTAACTTGCTTCAACCACAACTTGAGCCAATGTGATCATGAAATGGATATTGATTGAGGACTGATTTGAGCTCATACCCGCCAAAATAACATGCTTCAGCAACAACTTGAGCCAATGTGACCACGAAATGGATATTGATTGACTTTAAACATGACCTCATTGAAGAATAAAAAAACAACAATGCAAAATAGGTGCATATCCAATAGTGGTGGATTATCTACCTTGTTTGGTGGATTTTCTAGTTTGAGAGATAACACAATATAGGCTAGACAATTTATTCCTTAAACTAGTGAATTTTGCATGTACACTTTGAATTAGGATATATGGAAGATTGAAGAAATCTTGTGTAAATGTATGGAATGCTACAAGTAATGTCAAACCATATGGTGCAAATATTTTTCAATAAACTATATAAAACTCACTTTAAAATTAAATAAACAAAGAATGCACATTTAGGTTATAATTTGTCCCACTTAATGTTATGGCCCAATCATTGTGAGAGTAACATAAATTGAATACATCGAATATATGATCTATATTTAACATGTTCACTATCTTTGTAGGATATTTTATGGTGACAGTAATGACGATGTGCCAAATGATGGTTGAACCCAAAATTAATGTGCTCATTGTCCAAAATCATAAAATATTTGAGGTTAGTATCTACAAATTGATTTTATAAAGGGAGTGCTAGGGTTCTTTGTTTTGCTTTAAAAAAAACGCCATTTCCTTTTTCTACAAATAGGTACTTAAAGGAAATTTTGGACATTCTGAACATAGCCATGATGAGAAGACTAGAAAATAGGTAAAACCGACGAATTAACAAATGACTCAAGCTTGGTGAATTTCACTAATAAGACATAAAATACTCTTGCATGTCGAAACTTCAACCAAATATCGAAAGGGTCAAACGATGATTATTTTTGTAAAATGAGATACGGGCATAGCCAGTGTGAAGAGCTAAATGCGATGGTATAAAAAACAAGACATGACAATGCATAGATCGAGAAATGATGAATCTCTGAAACTCGACTTGACCTCTGGTACATTATATGTCTTGAAATAAGAAAATGTACTTGGCAAGTGACATAGGGGGTCATTCATGAATCAATCTACATGAGCATTTGTACAATTTTCATGAATTTTTACACTACAGATGGATTAAGGGAACCCTTTGCAGAGTTAAAATTCACTAAAGTGTACAAATTCATTGTCAAAATTGTAATTTGATATTGTCAAAGTGCACATGAATGTATAAAGCATATCATGTGCAATAATATTCCACAAAACCCTAACATTATCCTGACCTGAAAAAAANAAAATTGTAATTTGATATTGTCAAAGTGCACATGAATGTATAAAGCATATCATGTGCAATAATATTCCACAAAACCCTAACATTATCCTGACCTGAAAAAAAAAAACACTAAATATTCCCAACCCCACAAATTCCATTATGGATTCAGAATTGTTAACCTACACATGGTCAGAGATAGAAGGTAGACAATTTACAAAACTTACTAAATTGTGACACTTCATTGTCACAATTGTAATCCAATATTGTAGGAGTGACACAATTAAAAATGAATAATTCATATTGTTCTAGCTAGTCATTTTTTATGTCATGACTAAAATGGTCGTTTATGTTAGTCATTTTTAACTTTGTCACTTATTATCTAGTCATATTTGTTTATTGGTGACTAAATTAGTCGTTAATTTTAGTTGTTTATAGTTCAGTCAATCAAAACTGCTCATATTTAGTAGTAAATCATTTGAAAAACATGTGGTGACTAGAATTTTTAGTTACCTAGTAGATAATTCCTCATTTTGTACTAGTGCTCCATTCAGGTAATTTGGCATAAAAACGATATTTACATCGCTTGCTTGTGATCTGTTGCACACATGGGACTTCTCTTTGACATGCTTTTCTGCCTCCTTTCACCACCCCGCTTCCTTCAGACCATGGTAAACCCTTGCTCCGGTGCTCAGTCCTTTTCCTAGCCCCTCCTTTGTTTGGTAACACTGTTATAGGGAGGAACTGAAAAAAGGGCAGCCATGCATTTGATGATGATAAACCTCTTGAGAGGTTTATCATTCTTATACTGCTCTCTCCCTTCTATGAGGAGGGTTTTCTCATAGGCCATGCAGCTAGGTGAATGTTTGACCTCCCCCTCACCCATGAAAAAGTTGTTAAGTGGAAATTAGAGGGGCGGTGATGAAGGCTTTGGACTTCTACTGTCCCAGGTCAAGCATTTTCTCCAACAGCACAGCAACCAATATGTGTCGGGACTTCAGAGGTCGAGACTGCAATTAGAGGTGTCAGAGGAACGTCCCTGGGATGTAAAAACCCATGCATAGCACACCTAAAGGTAGGGATGTGTGGAAATAGGTGAATCCCCCTAGGTATTAAACATCTCTTCCCTAGTGGTTGGTGATTTCCTTGTGTAGACAACCAGGACGATCAAAAAATGCAATTTTATGTTCACCAACCATTAGTACCCCTTGTCGGACTAACTTCTCAAACCACATAGCCATGGATATCTGTGAAAGAACATAACACTTCTCGTAATTCAACCTCTATCCCTCACCATCTGTGCATTTCCCTACTTCAACGAATTCGAAGGATGACACTATATAGGGCGAGCTGAAATGACCTAGAGAAGGATATACTCTTCAATATCGGTCTTCATGACAATAGAATGTGTGATGCTAGGATAGGGATCCTTTCCTATGATGTTCAATTATCTTATCTGATAAGGATAAGACTCTAAGCACTTTCTCGCGTGGTTGCCCAGCTGGTTTAAAAGATTTGGATCTGACCTTTCTTTCCTTTTCGCTTGCTGTGACGGTGGTGCTGAGCAGATTCAGTTTGCAACGTCTCTTCACTTCGTCACTTCAAAACCCTGAACTACCTGCTTCCCTACTATTTTTTGTACATGAGCCATGTGCCTGACCTATGGATCGGGGGAAGTCAGTGTCATTGGTCATGATCTTCTCCGTAGGCGTATCGCAAATGGTGTTGGGAAATCAGTTAATCCAGCGTGAGTCAGATCATGTGTGGGAACGTCTCTTCTACTGTTAGATCTACATTGGGTGTGGCACCTATAGCCTTGCGGCCTTTTCAGCCCTTTGATTTCAGGGTCTTCTACATCCATCGTCCACGTTTCTTCAACTTAAGCCTCCAATTCCTCCTTCCTAGATCCAATGAGAAGCTTCAGACCGCGGCATGTTCTTACCTGTCGATCGAGATTGACTTTCCCATGCAACCGTCGATCTGAGTGGATCCTACCACCCTTTCATGAATCCGGACCCTAACATTGTCCGTGCTAGTTTAGATCATGAAAAGAACCTCAATCGTGATCTATTCCCCTCTTGGTCATGACCGTTGATTCTTTGCAGCCGGTACCACTTTTCGCGATTTGGAATCGTGACTTTCTCTGCAGAAGTTTGGCTTGCGAAATCAGCTGGGGCCATAGATCTGCTCATGTTCTCATCTCCACTGTTATATATTTCTACCCTTTAACCTGTTTCACGATTTGGGAGAGTTCCTTCTATTAAGCATGTTTTCACAGTGAAACCACCTCAATCCATCGCTCAGGTTTTGCCTTGATCTTGGCCTTTCATTTGTTTATCCATTTTAACTAACTTCGCAAATGCTAAAATTGACCACTCCCTTGCATCTTTCACCCAAACCATGCTTTATCGTCGATCTTTTTCCTTGTGATCTCAGGTCGTTGGTCTACGACACTTTTTTCTACCATCTAGGATGCTTCTTCACCTATGGAGGAATCTACCACTGTAGATCGAGCTCTTTTCTTTATCTAACGGTCTTAAATGATGGAAAATGTGCATTTGATCATCTAAAGGGTGTTCATATAATTTTCTAATGAATAGGCTCCTTTTGAACTCTATCAGGCCCATAAATCGACTGTTGCAAATGGAGTGTTAACAACTGGCTCCACGAGGGATGATATCCTGCCAATGAGGTAGCAAAGAACCCCCACGGACCAAGTGCCAAATCCATTGGGTCCTCCCCAATACTTTCTTTGAAACCTTCATGTTGCTCTGAGCTCCTACTTTAGCAAATTTTGGGCACTCTGCAAACTAGGCTCTTAGCCATACTCTGAAACTGAGAATAGTTGTGACTGCAAACCTGTCTTACAACTGAAAATGGAAACAAACTAAACAGTAATGAAGGAAATGCTCAATTATTGTTGAGCTTATTTGTTTCTACCTACTCTACTTAATTTAGTGTATAAGTCCAATTAAGTGAAATCAGACTTCCAATGAAGCCAATCAAGCATCTTGCCTATCAGTTTTATTTCTTTTTTATGCTTGATGAACAGGGATGAAATGCATAATGGAAAAAGGCCATAACAAATAAACTGATATTTATAGCAGAAATGTGACCAGTCATTACCATTACCCAGCCTTTCCACGTACTCCTCTATGAGGTCATAGAAAACATGGAAACCTTCGGCATATTCTGTGCTCTGTTCATGGGAAATTTTCCTAGGACTCCTTTCCTCTGGTGATTTGTCAGGATGATACTTGAGAGATCTTAGAAAAGGGCCCACAGAATTGTTCTCCAATGAAACATCCACCATTTTGCTCAAAATTTCTGAAAATAGAGCTTCACCTTCTTCATATTCCTCAACATGGATGTCCTCTTTTTCTTCGACAGAACCGAGTAAGCGCATTCCTCCTTTATGGGGTGATATTCCTGAAGGAAAAAAATTAAAAAATGTATTTGTTTGAGGACTGATACCTCCTTCTTCGTGACTCAACACCTCATCACAAAATCCCGACTTATCAATAAATGGAGAGGGATTGCATGACTGTTCCTCTTTATCATCTTCTTTTCCACATAAGTTTCTTGAATGCACCATATCCTCTAACTTCTGTTTCTACTTGGATATTTTAATCATGTTCCATATTAATTCAAAAGAGGAATAACACAAGGGTAGGCTATCACCTTTAGCACATTTACCATCCTCTCCTGTCTCAACCCTCTGACTTTGTATTGCAACTTGATTTTCTACATTAGTAGACCTTGGTTCTATAACTAGATATTTAGGTATAGCCTCCAGGTACTCCTCCTCATACTCATTATACATAGGAACACCTAAATCCCTTCTAAAATCATCATTAACGGGCCTGGGGATGAGCATATTGCAACCTTTAGATAACAAGCCTCCATAACCCTTTGCTTCTATGTCAGGGTGACCATCTTTCTATCCAACAAGGGAAAGCTTTTGTTGGATAGGGACTCTCCCTTCCTGCTTGTAGGGCCCAACCAATTTTTATGTATCTTTCATTTCACCACCACTGTCCTGACCTAACAATTTTTTTGACATCTTAAGGTTTTCCTCAACCTCCAAACAATCAGTAAACATATGCTGCAAAGTGGTTGATTTTATTTCCAAAATAAGTAAGGACAATTCTAGAGGAAAGGTGGCTCCATAATATATATTAACAGCGTTCTCAAGAGGTTGGACTTCCTTGGGCATGTTATAATGAAAGCTTGCAAATCTTCTGTTAAAACTAGACATGGCCTCACCCTCATGCCTCTTCGGGGAATAAAATTCTGAAATTATTTGATCCAGCGGCCTTCTCTTACCCCGGAACTTCAAAAAGGTGCAAGAAAAATCATCCCATGTGTTAATTGACTAAGGCTGTAAGTGTTTGAACCATTCTTTAGCATCCCCTTGCAAAGACTGGGTGAAATCCCTCATATAAACATCTCCATGCTTTACTCAAAAAGGTCAGAGAAATGTTCAAAGGCTTGTAAATGTTTCTCAGTAGTGAAGTCTTTTGATTCTCCATCAAAATTGGGGAGGTACTTGTAATGTTTCACAGGAAAATGATGGAGGATAAGAGGCAATTGTAGTGGTTTGTACCGGTCTGGAATACTGGTAGAGCCCAGGTTTGGCACATTGGATACGCTATTGACTGAGGTCTCCCGAGGTTCACAATGGTGACCTTCAATGTCATGTGCTTCAGGAGAAAAATCTCAATCAAAATCGAATGTACAAGATGATGTAATGCTTTTGGTTCCTAAAGAAGGATAACCAGGAATATATTCATAGCTTTGTTCCGAACGAATTGAACCATAGAAGGTTGTTTTGATAAATTTAGGAAAGGATAAAAACAAACTTACAAGACAAGACAAGGCATCTTGGAAGAAACATATAAACTCAAGTATCTTAACCTTTCACCACGCATTTTTAGGAATTTCAAAGGGTCCATTTTCTCTAGAGGATCCTACCAATGTTTCTGACAATTTGATTTCTAGGTCATACCACCAGCGGAGTCACTGAAGTATGAATCTTTCAATAGTGGAGTCACCAGGTTAAAATTGCACAACCTTCTTAATTTTTGATCATTGTTCACCATCAACAACCAGATCTAAAACTATGTCGTTCTTCCCAGGGATGATATTCAGTCTCGTCCCCGGCAACGATGCCAAATTGTTAGCACTGGAATTGAACCCAAGGTTGTGGAAGGCTCACTCCCATTTAAAAATATAACCGCTTTAGACTATGCCTCTGGCCTTGGACAATCAAAGAGGGATCTCTTTCTTACTTTAGATCTTTACTCACATAAAATATTTGATCAAGAATGATCGGCAGGCCAGACTCTTGAATAGGGCATATGCGTTGATGTAAGATGCAGGCGGGACTATCAGAGAAAGGAACCATCGGGAAATGGAGTTGAAGGTCCAGGTAGGGAACATATTATAGGAGGTAAAGAATGGCGCAAATTTACAAACAGAGGAAAGATAGCCATCGATCTCGCAATCATGAGATATTTAGCAGGTGATTAGTAGATGAGAGGGAATAGTCCATCACGCAGAGCATCTACAGGATGAATTATGTGTAACTTTAGAAGAAAACTTAAATGAATATCTAAAACAACAGATGGAGCATAGAATGTATGAATTCCAAACTGTTATACACTTATTTCAGACATGAAAGGAGTTAACAAATTGGAATGAAAACAGGATGAACATTTTCACGTAAAGAAATTACATATTGAAAGAAACAACGACACGAGAATCTCTGCATTGAAAGACAATCCTTCATTTGCAAATTTATTCATAACAAAGAAACTAGAGACTAATTACAATGGAGATCCTCGGCCCTTGCAATTTTCCCAACCAACCCCTATCTCCCTCTATTGGGAGTGTACTTATACTATTTCAGTGCTGAGATTACTCTCCGAAACAAACCTAAAAACCGTTTCCAGTCACAATCAAACATTAAAAGTCTAGATAGTGGAACCATCGCCATGATTTACAAATATGAACAAACATTATGGGGCTTCCACACATAGTAATTCAGAATCATAGCACAGAGTTTTCTTCGTTTAGGTAATTTGGCATAAAAATAATATTTACATCGCTTTCTGGTCATCTGTTGCTGACATCAGACTGCTCTTTGATGTGCTTTTCTGCCTCCTTTGACTATCCCACTTCCTTCAGAACATGGTGCTCAAAGGAAGACAAGAAAACCCCCACTTCGGTGCTCAGTCCTTTTCCTAGCCCCTCCTTCAGTTGGTAACACTGTTATAGGTTGGAACTGACAAAAGGGTGTCCATGCATTTGATGATGATAAACCTCTTAAGAGGTTTATCATTCTTGTACTACTCTCTCCCTTCTACAAGGAGGGTTTTCTCATAGGCCACATATATGGGTGCATGTTTGACCTCCCCCTCACCCACGGCAAAGTTGTTAACTGGAAATTAGAGGGGCAGTGATGAAGGCTTCAGACCTCTATTGTCCCAGACCAAGAATTTGCTCCAACAACACAGCCACCATTATATGTCAGGACTTCGGAGATTGTGACTATAACTGGAGGTATCAGACGGATGTCCCTGGGATGTAAAACCCCATGTATAGTGCACCTGAACGTAGGGATGTGTGGAAATAGGTGAATCCCCTTAGGTATTTAGCACCTGTTCCCCATTGGTTGGCGATTTCTTGGTGTAGACAACCAGGATGATGAAGAAACACAATTTATGTTTGCTAACCATTAGTACCCCTTGTCGAACTAACTTCTCATGTAGAAATTCAGGCCTGCAGTAGATTAATTTCACCCACAACAATTAACAATTGATCATGCAAAATTATCAACAATGGAGACTAAATATGGAGCTGTAACACAAAATTATATTAATTGAGTGTACAATAGCCAACCCTGTAATAACATAGGCTGCTGAATATATAGAATACATGAGCAAATCGAATGCATAAGGAAGCATCCAAATCTAGCATAAAGCAGGCTTACCCAAAATAGGCAAATCCCCCATAGGTGTAAAAAGCTGATCCCATATCTATCAAGGACCCCACGAATTAGAAAGGGCGCATGGGCAAGCTAAAGAGTGGTCAAATGGCAGCTCATACATGCTTTTTCATGGAGGAAAGAGTGGAGGAGGAAGAGGCAACAAAGCTGATTCACCTCACCTAGTCTTGCTTTCCTATGTGCCTTAAAACACTAAAAAAGCAGGCAATAAAGTAGAAAAAGCAGAAGGGCGCCTAGGAGGCCAGGAATAAAGCAAATTTGATTCCTAAGGCTTTCCCAAGTGCTACATGAGTCAATAATGGCAAGTTTGACCTCTATGGATAGGAAATTAGCAACTTGCACATGGTGGGACTCATGGACTAAGCAAATAAGACAAAAATAAATGAATTAATGTCTAAGTGGGTAAACACTATGGGTTGATTATTCTAAAACCCCCCCTTAAGCCTGACTTTATGAGTAATAAATCGAAATATAGGGCCTAGCAACAAGGCTTAGTCACCCTTTTACATACTGCAAGTCCATATGAAACAAGGAAAGAGGCAAAAACAAC
>LPNX011044168.1:0-35768 GCA_001517045.1 Pseudotsuga menziesii | reverse complement strand
ATATATCTCCTCAGTGAGATCACCATTCAGAAAGGCACATTTTACATCCATATGATGTACCTACCATTGCCTTGATGCTGCAATGGCTAGAGCTAGCCTGATTGAATCCATGTTTGCCACTGGGGAAAAAGTCTCATTGGAATCAATGCCATGAACCTGAGAGTAGCCTTTAGCTACCAATCTAGCCTTGTACTTCAGTGGTGAACCATCAGCAGCAAATTTGGTCTTATAGACCCACTTACACTGTACTAGTTTTCTCCCTGGAGGAAGATCCACTAGCTCCCATGTGTTGCTTTTCTATAGCGAGTTGAACTCCTCATTCATGGAAGCTTGCCATCTTGGATCTCCTACTGCTTCTTCATATGTTTTAGGATCAGAATCCACCATCAAATAACATCTTTCAGCAAACTCAGGATCCTTCATGCACAGAACACTCTCAAATTGAGATCTAGTCCTCCTTGGGTCATTGGGATCCCCAACTAACTGTCCTGCTGCATGTAGCATCTTGGCTGCCCATTTAGGCCTTGTGGGGCTGTTTGGGTCTGCAATAAAGTCATCTCCATCAGACAAATCAGAATCAGCATGTTCAACAAACTTTGTACTTACTTCTTGAGGTTTAGGTGGTGAAGAGGCTTCACCAATATCCACTTCTGCAAGGGGTTCTTCTTCAAACTAAACACACCTTTCAATGAAGGCTTTGTTTGTGCTCAAGTTTATCAACTTGTACCCTTTTGAATCTTCAGAGTATCCCACAAAAATACACTCTTGGATTTGGGGCTGCAAATCCTTCGTCTTCTCTGTCGGGATTCTAGCCCATGCCTTTGAGCCAAAAATCTTGAAATGAGTCACATCTGGCTTGTGCCCACTCCATGCTTCGAAAGGAGTCATGCCATCCAACTGTTTGTGAGGCACCCTATTCTGAATATAGGCTGCACAGTTGATAGCTTCGGCCTAGTACTTTGGTGGCAAAGTTTTGGCCTCCATCATGCATGTTTCCATCTCCTTCAGTGATTTGTTCTTCCTCTCTGCAACACCATTTTGCTGTGGTGTGTAGGGGATAGAATGCTGCATCTGAATACCTGCATCTGCACAATAGTTAATAAACTCATTCTTGACATACTCACCACCGTTGTCAAATCTGAGTGCTTTGAGTTTTCTTCCACACTAGTTTTCAACCAAAGCCTTGAAGACTTTGAATAGGCCAAAAAATTCTGACTTGTGTTTCATGAAGTGAACCCTACAATACCTAGAGAAATCATCAATAAAGGTCAATGCATATTTGTCCTGACTCATGGACATATGAGGAAATGGTCGAGCAACATCACTGTGAATCAGCTCGAGGGGTGCAGAGGTTCTCTCATGGCTGGCTTTCTCAAATTTGTGCTCTGGGTGTTTTCCTAGGATACAGCCTTGGCATACTCCTTTGAAATTTTTTATCTTGGGCAACCCTATGACCATATCTTTCTCACTAAGATCAGATAAATACTTGTAATTTAAATGGCCAAATATTTCATGCCATAGCTTGCTAGCTTCATTAGCATGGATAAGAAGAGCATAGGGGTTTGAGTAAGGCAGGAAGTGTGAAAACATGTATACCTTTTGAGCATGATTCGCTACTCCTTTTGCAATGATTCTTCCACTTGAGATTTCTATGATCTCAAATTCATCTGGTGAGAATGTGACTTTCTTAGGAGACCCAGTGTGGGTCATCTGGTACACTGATAGAAGGTTGGAGGTGAGGCCAAGGACATACAGCACATTGTTGAAGTTACCATGATCAAGATCTATCCTTCCTTTGCCTTTGCTTTCAGTGAGAGAGTCATCTCCCAGTACAATAGATGGTCCTTTCGACATATCCAGTGAGGAGAAGGCCTCCTTAGTCGAAACCATGTGTCTTGAAGCTCCAGAATCTATGATAAAACTGGGTGAGCTTGATGTGCCAGCAACTAGAGCATGAACTCTCTCCCTGTCATCAGAACTTGATCCTCCTTCTCTCTTCTTTGAGCCTTCTGGAAGGGAGATGCCATTCTTCTCCAGCAGTTGAGTTAGCATATCTATCTGCTTTTTCATACAAGAGCTTTCAGTGTGATTGCCCTTCGAACAGTATGAGCACTTGTTCATTTCACCTTTGTTTTTCTTCTTCTGGGTATTTTTCTTGGGACCTTGTTGATCCTCTGGAGACTGCTTCTTGTGTCTTCCTTTCTCAGGTGGATTTTTATCTTTCTTCTTGCTTTTTGAATCCACCCTCGAATCTCCAACAATCAAAGCTTGATCTTTGGATGGTTTGATGGTGCCCATCATCACCAGCTTGTCTTGTTCTTGTGTGAGAGATTCCATGAAATCTGCAAGGCTGGGCATCTTCCAGGTTCGAGCTGTGAGTTTTGTGGAATAGAAGGTCGAAACAAAGATTGAGTAGTCAGGTCCTAGCTTCGAGAGGATGGCCAATACGAGCTGCTCATATTTCTTTTCAATACCACATTGTTTCAGCTGCAAAACTAGTGCTTTGAAATTGGAGAAGTATAGCTGCAGTGATTCAAAATTATTGGGACTCAGGGAAATCAATTCATTTTTGATTTGGTGTCCCCTCATCTCATCTGTCTTTCCGAAGAGTTCAGAAAGTTTCTCCCATACTTGATCTGGTGAAGTTAATCCATCGAGATGGAAAAGGAGGTCTCGGGAAATATTGAGACATAAGAGGCCATAGGCCTCATCTCTCTGATTGTGCCATTTGATCTTCTCTGCAGCAGCATTGGGCTCTGCTTCTGTAGCCATAGTCACCCTGTAGAGGCCTTTCACTCTCAACAAGATATCCATCTCTGCTTTCCATTCAAAATAGTTGAAGGGAGTGAGGATAGTTTTCTGTGAATCCATAGCTTTGGAAAATCTGTCCCGGCTGTCAGTAGAAGGCTCCCAGTCTTGATGTCGAACCTGCAAAACAATTTTTGAAGGAGAGTAACAACCTACAATGGCTCTGATACCATGTATAAATTCAGTCCTGCATTATATTAATTTCACCCACAACAATTAACAATTGATCATGCAAGATTATCAACAATGGAGACTGAATATGGAGCTGTAACACAAAATTATATTAACTGAGTGTAAAATAGCCAACCCTGTAATAACATAGGCTGCTGAATATATAGAATACATGAGCAAATTGAATGCATAAGGAAGCATCCAAATCTAGCATAAAGCAGGCTTACCCAAAATAGGCAAATCCCCCATAGGTGTAAAAAGCTGATCCCAAATCTATCAAGGACCCCACGAATTAGCAAGGGCACATGGGCAAGCTAAAGAGTGGTCAAATGGAAGCTCATAAATGCTTTTGCATGGAGGAAAGAGTGGAGGAGGAAGAGGCAACAAAGCTGATTCACCTCACCTAGTCTTGCTTTCCTATGTGCCTTAAACCACTGAAAAAGTAGGCAATAAAGCAGAAAAAGTAGAAGGGCGCCTAGGAGGCTAGGAATAAAGAAAATTTGATTCCTAAGGATTTCCCAAGCACTACATGAGTCAATAATGGCAAGTTTGACCTCTATGGATAGGCAATTAGCAACTTGCACATGGTGGGACTCATGGACTAGGCAAATAAGACAAAAATAAATGAATTAATGTCTAAGTGGGTAAACACTATGGGTTGATTATTCTAACATCTCAAACCACATAGCCATGGCTATCTGCGAAAGAACTCAACAATTCTCGTAATTCAACCTCTATCCATTACCATCTATGCATTTCCCTACTTCAACGACTTCAAAGGATGACACTATATAGAGCAGGCCGAAATGACCTAGAGAAGGCTATACTCTTGAGTACTGGTCATCATGACAATAACATGTGTGATGCTATGATAGGGATCCTTTCCTCTGATGTTTAATTATATTATCTGATATGGATAAGACTTTAAGCACTTTCCCACATGGATGCCCAGCTGGTTTAAAACATTTGGATCTGACCTGAGTCTTTCCTTTTTGCTCATTGTGATGGTGGCGTTGAGCGGATTCAGTTCGCAGTGTCTCTTCATTTCTTGTAGATGCCAGATTCGTCATTTCAAAAACCTGAACTACTTGTTTCCCTACTATTTTTCTACACGAGCCACGTTCCTGACCTATGGATCCACGGAATTCAGTGTCATTGGTCATGATCTTTGTCATAGGCCTATCATAAATGGCATCAAGAAATCAGTTAATCCACCGGGAGGTAGATTGTGTGTGGGAACGTCTCTTCTATTGTAAAATCTACGCTAGGTGTGCACATATAGCCTTGAGGCCTTGAGGCCCTTCGATTTGGGGGTCTTCTACATATGTAATCCACATTTCTTAAACTTAAGTTGCCAATTCCACTTTCCTGGATCCAAAAAGCATCTTCAAACTGCGGCTTACCCGTCGATCGAGATCGACTTTCCCATGCAACCATTGATCTGAGTGGGTCCTACCACCCTTTCATGAATCAGGACCCTAACGTTGTCGGTGCTAGTTCATATCATGAAAAGAACCTCAATCGTACATATATTCCCCTCTTGGTTGTGACCGTCGATTCTTTGTAGCTGATACCACTTTTTCCAATTTGGAATCATGACTTTTTCAGCACAAGTTTGGCTTGTGAAATCAGCTGGGGCCATAGATATACTCATGTTCTCATCTCCATCATTAGATATTTCTACCCTTTAACCTATTTCACAATTTGGGAAAGTTCCTTCTACCGAGCATGTTTTCCTAGCGAAACCCCCTTAGGCCGTCGATCGGGCTTCGCCTTGATCTCGACCTTTCATTGTTTATCTATTTTAACTGACTTCATGAATGCTAAACTTGACCACTCCCTCATGTATTTCGGCCAAACCATGCTTTATCATTGATCTTCTTCCTTGTGATCTTGGGTCGTTGGTCTATGATTCCTTTTTCTACAATCTATGCTGCTACATGTCTCCGCCTATGGAGGAATCTACCACTGTAGATTGAGCTCTCTTCTTTATCTGACGGTCTTAAATCATGGAAAATGTGCATCTTATAATCTAAAGGGTGTTCATATAATTTTCTAATGATTAGGCTCCTTTTGAACTCGGTCAATCCCATAAATCAACTATTGCAAACAGAGTGTTAACACATGTGTTCCTTTGCAATTATCTCATCATAATTTATATAATAAAATCCATGGTTCTAACTTTTCTATCTATACATAACCATAAATAAAATTACATAACTCAACAATATTTTCCTATTATACCTAAATCCTGTCAACATCATGTGATGAGATCTTTAACTTCCATGTTTTCCCTTAATCCCAACACTTGGAGTGGAAACTTGCTTTGTTTTTCAATTCTACTTGAAAAAACCTAGCACCGCACTTACCCTATGGCTAATGAGCGGTACCTTCTTTATCACTTCCTGTATCCTATTATAGATAAGTAGTGCCACTGCCTATATTCTTTGTTCTTAAAGCGGTTCTCCTCTAAACCGCTCTGTCATAAGGGAACAAAACCGGTACCCTAGGTAAAATGGGAAAAAGAGAAGTTTCTCGAGGCTTCTGGATCTTGAGCCTTGTGTCCTCCATTATCCCTATCATTATTGGTTAGTTTGAGCTCAAGATCCCCCTTGATAGGATCTTAGAGCCACCTCACTCACCATTCTCTCAACTATCCCTATCCATTGAGCCTTATAAATACATGCTCATATTCGTAGTTGAGAGGGGGAACTATAGAGGTATTGTTATGCTGTTGAATTGAATACCTAGTCAAAATCATTGGAGAGTGTAGAGAGAAAAGTTGGAGCTTATGGGGATGAAGTGTTTGTCTCATGGAGGAGCTTGTCAAAACTAAGGCAATGGTTGTAAGTTTCTCCATACATTCTTAATGCAAAGCTGATTTCTGTCCCACATTTCTGTTGTTTTGATTTCACATGTATATGTTGCCAGATTCCTTAGTCACTAGCATGGATATGTAGATGATTTTCTAGTAGCTTTGATGTGCTTGTATTTTTTATATGTTTGTAGGTACACAGTTTCATAATTGAATTTGTATTCCAGGTGTCTATAGCATTCAGGGAAGGTCTTCATCCTTTGTCGTTCACTCATTTGTTCTGGATCTGAACCATTCATACCAGAGGAACAACTTCTATCTACAGAAGGTGCAATATTCCTGATAACAAATATGGAGACTCCGCTAGGGAACAAAGCAAATTTCAGTTGATCTGATCTTCCTCAATCCTTGAACTTTTGATAGAATCCAGGCTCCATCTCCAACTTTGTTTAGTTAGATCTGCCATCTGACTTAGTGAATTTTGGTTTGAAACTTTCAGATCTGTTTAGATCTAAACTATTTCGACTTTAGATGCTCTTTTTTACTGTAAATTCATCAATCTTTGCCTTGATTTGATCAATTTATAACTTGATTTCTCCTTCTCCTTGTGTTTTGGATCCATTCAGGGAACCACACATGCCTTGTTGGCAACAAGCGGTGCCACCACTTAATCTCTGTTACCTATAAGCGGTGCCACCGCCTGAGTTCCTTTATCCAAAAGCGGTGCTCGTCTAGAATTGCTCTGTTAAGACCCCTCTAGCATGGTACCAGGAAGGCCTTGTTCCAAAACTAGTTTTTTATTATTTTTTGGAAAAAATTGAGTTTGTTTGCTTTCAGCCCTGTACTTTCAAGCTTGTGTGTTAGAATCTGAATGCTCATGTTTGAAAATTCTGTGGTAAAAGATTGGTTTGATTGAAGAATTCAAAATCTAGATTAGGCTTGTTGATTATTCATTTTCTTTCATGCTTGTTGGTTGTTATTGTGAAAGGAAAATTTTGAAATATTAGGTTTCAGTGAGTTCTCTTTTCATTTCTTTTACAAATACTGAAAGAAAAACCATTTTCTTATCATCTTAATTTCATTTTTCCATAGAGGACTTCTTTTTGCTTATTAAAAAGTTTTTATTATTATTGAGATTAGGTCATTGTCATTATTGAGTATAAGGCATTGTATCTCTAATTAGCCTCACAAGCTTTCAGGTTCTCTTTGTTCTTTTGTCACTCTTGCATTAGTACTATCTCATCAAAAGAAAAAATAGTGTAGTTTTAAGTTAGATCTATCTATGTTTCAAGAAAAATCTAAAAAATAGAGTGCATATGCATGTAGAGTGCTTGTTGTTTTTCTTTTAAAAAAAGGGACTCTTACCCTTTTGATTGCTTCCAAAAAGAAAATGAGTTTGGGATGTGTTGCTTATCTTTGATTTTGATTTGTTCAAAGTAGTTGTTTGGGAATTTTTGGTTTTCAAAATGAAAAGAAAATACTCTATTTCCCTCCCGTAGGTAGGCATCCCACGAATAGTAGAGTGAAATATTTGCATCTACATTCTGCATGGTTTTACTTTTTCTATCAAAATTCCATGCATTCACCTAATTTCCCACTTTAAAATTAATGGTAGTTATAGGATAAAATTTACATAGCAATTTGAGTGATAGGTTAGAGACGTGTTCGGGCGTCGTTAAGCGTAGGAGTTGTCGTTACTTGTCTGTATTACATCCTGGGACTCACGCGGTTCTTCGACGTACTGTCGATATATCGAACGGCCTTTCACATACCCTTGAGGTATATAGAAAGGTACTTCACGTACTCGATTGTATATAGGAAGGCCCCTTGTGAATAGTTATGCATTAGATAGCACTACTACCAATTTGAGATCCCACGTACCTTGCGTATATCGGGAGACCCCACTAGGATACCTTATCTATCTGAGAAAATGCCTTTGGTGGTCTTGCTTAGAGCCATACACCGAAAAGAACATTGGAGGAGATTACTATGCACATACCCTTGAGTTATATCGTGAGTGGCACCTTCTTGACAATCCTAGTGAGATACCTAACTATCTGAACTCCTCCTATCATTTAAGCTTGCTTGCTTGGCCTATAGCTTGAGTAGGGAAAGTTTTGTTGTGTTTTCTAGTTTTGAGACCCTAGGTTAGATAGGAACTATACAAACTGGTTGAGTTAAGACATTCCAGAAGAGTACAAGGCTTGCAACCTGATTTTATTCCTGTTTCAAGAGAAAATCCTATGGAAGCTATCAACCAAGGAGTTGCGACCAACTCCCAGGTGGGAGAAAATGTGGTTGCAAAAATTAGAGATCCATATCCTTCGCACTTGCCTCCCTTGGTCCTACAACCTTCTCGAGGTAATAATTCATTCCATTCCCCCATAGAAGGTCATGTTGATGATACTACCCATCCATATTATGGTCCCAATGCTCCATTTTGGGATACCTCTATAGGACAGGCCATTGCCTCATTTGGCACCCGTTTAAACTCTTCTAAAGATGTTTCACCAAATAAAGAAGAACGTAGACAATACCAGGAAGCTATTATTCATGCACAAGAAATTTAGAATAAAATAGATGACATATTGGGCACACCACCACCTCGATTAGCAAATTTTCCTGTGGGATATCACTCACTTGTTGATTCTATGAGACTTATTGAACCTATTCTAGATCGCAATGTAACTCCACATAATCTAGGTCAAGCTACCAACCCCACCACCTCCCATATTATGTCTATTCCAAATCCTCCCGGGTCTTCCACACTTGGGGCTCAACATTCAATTCTTGTTTCATCAATAACTTCTATTGCCAGGGGGCAACCCCTGGCATGAACTACATTATCTGTCATTGGAATTGTAGCTAGTCATGGGAAGACCTCTAGTATAGAGTAATATATAGTTTATGTCCCTCCTACCCACACGAATATGGTTAACTCCCCATCCATTTCAGGTCAGTCCTTGGGGGCACAACCTGTAACCAATCAAACCTCTTGGGGGTATGGTTACACAGCAAATCAAGTACCTATAGGAAACATTAATTACCAACCCAACCCTACAAGAATGCCTTATGCTGGAATTCCATATACTAGTAATACTTTCACGCCATGGGGGCAACTTAACTAGTCCTACATGCCAGCTATGGGGGGGATACCGATACATACTGCGGGGGGTGACGGAGGACCACCTTATGGAGGTCCTCCCCCTGGGGGGGATAATGGTCTTGGGGACCTGGTGGCTTTCCTCCTTATGGTCCTAATGGTCCTAGTGGTCCTAGAGGGCCTGGTGGATTTCCTCCTAATGGTCCTAGTGGTCCCGGAGGGTCTGTTGGCCCTCCTCCTAGTGGTTCCGGAGGCTCCAGATGTCTACCTCCTAGGGGTCCCAGAGGGTCTGGTGGTCCCAATAGTCCTAGTGGTCCTGAAGGCCCTAGTGGTCCTCCTCTCGGAGACCCTGGCGGTCCTAACGGTCTTGATCCCAGAAATCAACCCCCTGCGGGCGGATCTTTCGGTGTTTCTTCATCACACCAACCTGTCTATCAATATACTTACAGTCCTACTGGTACTTATATGCCATATCAATATTACCAATATGTACAACTTAATCGTCAATTATCTTTCATAGAAACTTTGGACTTTCCTGATTTGTCCAAGTTAATTAATGATCCCATTCGACATAACCCCTCGTGGGCTCCCATTTCGGTAAAGTTACCATCAGACATTCCAAATTTTGATGGGAAGCAAGGAGATGATCTGAAAAACCATGTCATGGAATTCCATTTGTGGTGTTCTTCAAACTCCCTTATGGATGATTCAGTTTGTTTAAGACTCTTTCAGTGAACTTTGACCGGTACAGTCGCGAAATGGTACATTAAACTCCCACAACATTCTTTTGTGGATTTTGGCTCGTGGAAACTATGTTTCTTACACACTTTCATCTTCCTATCAATTATGAAATGGGTACTAATCTCTTAAATTCTCTGTGGAAAAACACCTCCACCCACATATCTGATCATATCCATGAGTGGAGAAGGCGGAGAAGACTTGTTAAGGCTCCTATCCTGGATCAGTTGTTAGCTCATTGGTTTACTAAATATTTGTTGCCTCCAATTTCCCAAGATGTGGTTATGGGTGGTACCGTTACTAAAGATCAAGCCATTAGTCGAGCCCAATATATGGACTTGGTCTATTCCCAGTCCGGAACTTTGTATGACTTGATCCCTCAAGCTCCTCGCCCAAGCACCAATCCTGTAAAGGAACCAGCAGAAGTCCCCATTGATGGGATTGTTGGTTCAATCCAGTCCCATTCAATAGAAAAACCTACCAATCAACCCCATATTTCCACCCCTACTTTTTCAACTCCCAAGGTTTTCACCGAGGTCAATTCCATTCAGAGTATTCAAACGCACAGCAACAATAAAAAGAATGGTAAAAATTAAACAAAAAACCTGGAAACCAATAGGAGAATCCAAAACCAACCGCCAATGAGAAAGATAAAGGGAAAAGAAAAGATCAATATCCATGTCTGCTATGAGAAGGTGACCATTTCATGAAAGAGTGTCCTTGTCATGACGAAATCACCCAATTTTTGAAAACTAATGATGCACCCGCAGTTCTCACGGATCCTTTTCCCTCTCAACAACAACTAATAGACCACATGTCTAATCAAGGAAACTCTAGTTCTTCGAAGGAAATTCACATGATTTCCTCAGAGACTATTAGTTTGCAAACTTGAAGTCTGAATTATGACAAACCCGCAGACAAGAAAGAAGACAATTCTTCTTCAGGGAAAACTCCCTCTGCTAGTTCTCCCGAGTCCTCTTCTATTGTTCCCCTAACCATCCAGAATCCTAATCTCGACATGATTTTGTGTCCACCCAAGAGTACTCTTAGGAAGGTTTTTTTTAACCCTAATTCCCGAGCTGATCAACTTTATAATGTAGTTGAAGATCTCGCTCAAGCACCATGTGCAATGTCTACCTTGGAAGTACTCCAAAATTGTCCTATACAACGCAAAAACTTGTTAACTGCGTTAGGAGCTTTATACCCGGACAATACTACTTTGATTCATTTCAATGTTGAGAACTATAAGTCTAGACTACCTCACAAAATCGCTTCCCAAATCATAACGAAAGTAGTCGGAAAGAAGGTCTTTAGAACTGTCTTAGACGAAGGAGCTTCAACTTTAGTTTTTCCCCTATCTTGTTGGAAAGTTATTGGCTCTCCCGATATTGTAACATCACCTATGAATTTGAAAGCCTTTGATGGATTAGTTTTCCATCCCCATGGTCTCATACCATCCCTTTCAGTGGAGCTTGGGGGGGAATTTGTTTCTATTCAAGTGGAAGTAGTAGATGCCCCATTAGATTACAACCTCCTTTTAGGAATAAATTGGTTTGAGGACATGATTGTCATCGCTTCGATGGTATTTTGAACTGTCCAATTTCCACATCTAGGGAGAATTGTCACCATTGACCAGCTCGATTTATGTACGTCGGATGTTACTACCTCTACAGCTAATAACATCCCTATGTTAGGCCAGTCCCCTCCTCCTTACCAGTTGATTGGGGTAGGCATGTTGAAGGATTCGTCCCTTATGGGGAATTTTCTGTCCACTCCTCCTAACACAGACACAGTGACAGTAAATATGATTTTGTCATTTGATTATTATCCGAAGGGAAAAAAATTTGTTTAGTCCACCCCGTTGAGTCCGCATGAAGAAATTTACAACATTATTCAAACCCTTTCCAATGACCACACTGATGAACTTGATCAGGTGGCTTCGGACGCTTACCACCTTCCATACTAGTTAGAACCCTCTCTTCCTATTCTGGATTATCCCTCTAAGATGTTTCCTTCCGATGAGTCCATTATGGAGATCATGAGTATGAATGAGCCTATCTGGGAGGATCATCATCATAGACCCTCGTTCCTCCCCAACACCAGTTCGGTAGACCATGATTTTGCATCACTTTTTTCCACTGATATTGTCAACACAAATCAAACTCCTATATTGTTACAAGACATAGATTCTGAAGGAAACCTATGCAACATTACTCAAACTAATCTGATTGACATATCAGCCAATCCTGGTATCCTTGAGCATGTTCATGTTGGGAAGAACCACTCAGCAAAAGAATTTGAAGCATACAGAGCACTTTTCAAAGAATTCCGTGATATTTTTTCTTGGTATTATGAAGAAATGTCAAGGATAGACCCGTCCATTTTGTTCCATCATATAAAAACCTATCCCACTACTAAACCTATCAGGGAAAAACTAAGGCAAGTCCATCCACGGAAAGCCACAGCTATCAAAGATGAAATAGAGAAACTTCTCAAAGCAGGTTTTATTTATCTTGTATACCCCTAATGGAATGGATATCAAACATCATCCCTGTCAATTAAAAGCAGGGCACCATTAGAGTCTGCATTGATTTCATAGATTTGAACAAAGCTTGTCCCAAATACAACTTTCCCACTCCGCATATCGACCAGATTATCGACAAATGTGCCGAAAGTGTCATCTTCTCATTTATGGATGGATTTTTGGGTTATAATCAGATTGAGATTTTACCCACCGATCAGCACAAGACGACATTTAGTTTCCGATGGAGAACCTTTGCATATAGGAAGTTACCATTTGGCCTAAAAAATGCTGGAGCCACTTTCCAGCGGGCTATGTCCTATGTGTTTCACAATATAAAACATGTTGTTGAACCGTACCTTGACGACCTCCCTGCTCATTCACAGCGATGGGAGGACAACCCTGGTCATCTTAGAGACATTTTCCTGGGATGTCGTCATTATAACATCTGGCTCAATCCTCATAAATGTGTTTTTTGCGTTGAGACATAATGCCTGTTAGGTTTTGTGGTTTCTAAGGATGGCTTTCAGATAGATCCATTGACAATTGCTGCTATTTTAACTCTGCCAGCCCCAACCAACCTTCTAGAACTCCAAAGTTTGCAAGGGAAGGCAAACTTTCTCCATCGTTTCCTATGCAATTCTGTAGAGAAAACACACGGATATATGCGTTTCCTTAAGAAGGACACTCTGTTCTATTGGGATGACAAAGCCCAGTGAGCCTTTGATAATATCAAACATGCTCTGACTCATTCACCTATGATACACCCCCCAGATTATTCAAAGGATTTTCTCTTACATATTGCTGCCTCCACTACTACCATTGCTATCGTTTTGGTACAGGAAAATCCTGACGGTCAGGAGCACGTGATTTACTATGCTAGTAAGAATCTTATGGATTTCAAAACCTGATATTCACACGTGAAGAAATTAGAATTGGCCATGGTCATTGCTATTCAAAAAAATTTGTCACTACATTTTGCTCCGGACAACCACCGTATTGGCAGAACAGAACCCTATGTATTACATCCTGACTCGTCAAGTGCTCGGGGGAAAGTACTCCCGATGGATAGTCATACTACAAGAGTTTGATCTAGAATATTAGAAAGCCACATCAAAGAAATGCTTGGTCTTTTCCAAGCTCATGTGTGATATTCCCTGTGCTTCAACAGAATTTGAGCCCAGTGATTCATTTCTGGATGAATTCATGTTCCTGATAAGCACTACTGACCCATGGTATGGATATTTTCTCATTTATCTCCAAACACAAATATTTCAGCCAAATATATCCCATGTTGATCACCACTGTATCCGGCACCACGCAAAATACTACCTCATCTTGAATGACACTTTATATAGACGTGGTATCGATTCCGTTCTCCAGCGATGCCTTACCCACGAGGAAGATAAACAAGTATTGAATGATTTCCACTCTGGAGCATGTGGTAGTCATTTATCTAGGATGGCTACAACCCAGAAAATGCTTCGCACTGGCCATTTCTGGCCTTCAGTATTTAAAGATTGTCACGAGGATGTTAAGAAATGCCCACCCTTCCAACATTTTTATCCAAAAAAGTGCACTCATCCTGCTCCACTACACCCCATCATTTTTGTTATCCCTTTCACCAAATGGGGGATTGATTATATGCATTATCAGCCTACCTCAGCCGGGGGTCATGGTTACATCATCATAGCCATTAACTATTTTACAAAGTGGGCTGAGGCCATGCCTACATATGCAGAGGACGATAAGACTGTCGCTCTCTTCCTGTTCAATCATGTGATAGCTAGATTCAGAGTCCCGCAATCCTTAGTTATTGATCACGGATCACATTTTTGTAATCAAATGATGGAGGAACTAAGTGCCAAGATAGGTTTTCGTCATGAAAACTCTATGCCCTATTATCTGCAAGCTAATGGTCAGGTTGAGGCCATTAAAAAAGTTTTGAAAACGATGCTTCATTGGATGGTTGGAGACCATAAATCCAACTGGCACCATATCCTTTTCTCCGCTCTTTGGGCTGACAGAACTTCAGTGAAAACAGCTACTGGTTCCACACCTTTCCAGCTTGTCTGTGGACTCAAAGCTTTCTTGCTGATTCAATGTCAAATTCTATCCTTGAAACGTGCCGTCGAACTTTTCCCAGACACCTCCACAAAGGAATAGATTTTTTTATACTTGAATAACCTTGACGAAACTAGAAGAGATGTTGCCTTGGCTAATGAGGCACACAAGAAATGTGTCAAGGCGTAGTGTGACAAGTCTATACAACCTCGTGCCTTTAACGAGGGTGACCTAGTTTTGACTTATGATCAGAGATATGACAAACTAGGGAAAGGAAAGTTCAAATCCATGTGGCACGGTCCTTTCGTTATTTCCAAAGTTTTAGAGAAAGGGGCCTACGAGCTCATGGACTATGATGGAATCCCCTTAGGACATCCTCGCAATGGGTTGTACCTGAAGAGGTACTATGCCTAGATCTCTCTTGGATAGTATCTTGTATATATGTATATTACTTGACTTTCAGTGCGCTTAAGTATTTTCCATATGGTTTTGAGTTTAGTGTACGTATCTTTTTATACCATGTTTTGGTCGTGCAGAGCAAATGGATTTCTACAGCTTCGCTGATGGTGCTTGTCACCACACCTTGAATCTTACCTCAGCTGCTTGGGTTCTCTATTACCCAGCTTACAATTTGGCTAGTTGAGGAGCAGTTTTTATTGGTCCTACTACCAACAACATCATTGAGTATCAAGTAGTCATAGGTCTTCTGACTAAAGCTGCCTCCCAAAATGTTCGCAACTTGGTAGTCTTAATGGACTCACAACTTGTGGTTTGTCATCTAAACCATGTCTATACCATTAGGAATCCTATGCTTATTCGTCTCTTTTGGATAGTACATTTGTTAGAAAGGTCATTTGAAACTATCACCTATAGGCATATCCCCAGGGAACATAATGCAATTGCCGACTCATTGGGAAATTACATCCTAGAATGGCATATTGCCCATTCATGACATAAAAATCAAACATGGTTCATTGTAAATAAACTATAAAAGACACATAAAACTTATGTAAAATGAATTCACCATTTGAGACATATAAACACCAAGTATAAGTCTGTATATATATATGAACATGTTTTACAAAAAATAGGTCACGAGACCTCTTCTGAAGCACATAGGATTTCAGGTAAAAAATCATCATACAAAAGTCCTGAAGCTATCAGCTTTTAATGGATACATCATGCACTCATCGTCTAATGATGTTGGTGGTAACACATCACTACCCGAGCTACTCTACATAGCAGTTTTCTAAAATGATCTAGTACTCCCGCTGTAGGCCTCTGATACCTCAGTGGGAGGTCATTGATCGAGGCATCCGGGATGTCTAGAGTCAACCTCTCCAGGTTCTCGTCTAAATCCCCTGTCACATCGTCCCCCTATGGTACAAAACGAGCTTCGGCTCACCTGTCCAATGGGGAGGCTCCCCCAAGTCGTGCTTCTCCAACGTCTACATGAAAACATTCAAGTCTCATTACTAAACATAAAAAATATAAAACATCAAAACATAAAAACACAATTTCCATTTTAGGGTGTTTTGTTTCTTACCGATATCATCCCACTACCAACTAGGTGGGAGCGGTAGGTCAGGGTCACCACTAAATTCAGTGCCCTCATATGTATAGTCCTCCAACCATCGAAGGAACGGGTCACCGAACTTTACCTTGCCTCTACCTGCTCCAGTACAGGCCATAATCCAGAACCACCTCTACATGCGAGGGTCCCATGCCCTCAACTATGTAAAGACCACTTGGGGTATCATCTGTGGAACCTGCTAGAAAAATAAGCAAGCTAGAATGGAACCAAAACTGAATTGCTTCAGCTCCCCCTGTCGACACTTGGTCAGCTGATCCTTGAAGATCGGAAGTAGAGCTTCCACCCAGTTGAAAAATGTGGGCGTCATGGCCTCTATGGCATAGAGCATATGCGCTCTAGATGCCTGATTTACTCCTTGGCTTCCCTCCACTCTCTGCATGGTAAACAACACTATCTGTAGAGGGCCATCCACCGCAACTTTTATGGGAATTTTCTTCCTCAATGTCTTGGTCTCGGGAATGCAATGGTGGTCTATCAACTCCTGAGTAGTAATGTCCCCTCCATGGGAACCAGTAAAAGAGATGGGAGCACCCCATATTGAAAGGTCTATCAGGAAGTAGATGTCCTCTACTTCAACTCTCAATATGTGAGCACCAACCTCAAAATATTGTTCCTCCGGATTCCATATCCGGAGTATATGCTCTAGTAGTCATTCATGCGATACCATACTAGGTGTGCAGAATAACTTTAAGAGTCCGCAATCTCTCAATGCGGCTATACAACCCACATTTCTTTCAGCAAAGGCATCATCGTTGTCATGTTGGCTCTCTTTCCATATGACCATTTTTTATCAACAAGAACCTTTCAAAAACCATCACAAGACTAATTAGAAGCATTCCTAATCATTCAAATCATTAAAAATGAGCTAGTTTTTCTTGTGCATATATCTATATTTATCCATGGCTGGCACCGCCTATGTCCCATTGAGGACAGGAGGTGGCACCACCTGTGCATAGTGTTTTTGGTGCAGTTCAAGCAGGGTACCACTTATCCCACAAGGGATAAGAGTGGTGCCCGCTTCCATGGTTTTAGGGCTCGCCTTATAATCCCAAAACACCACCAAAAATCAAAATTGAAGACATAAAATGAAAGAGTAGGGTTTAGGCTATTACTTGGAACTGACAATGCATGAATCCGATGGTGGATGCTCCCGATATCAACGACTAAAAATCTGACCAAGAAAATGCTCCAAAGGCTCTCCACTATGGGTAAATGGTAAAATGTTTTGATTTTTTACTATTTACATGAATTTTATATACATTTTAGGGTTTGACATGCTATAGTTTTTTTTTAAAATCATTTATTACTCAAAATATATCAGTCATAATCCTTTAATGCCAGTTATTGGAGCATTTAACACTTGTTTTTTGAGTAGTTGTAGGATAGAAGAGCGGTGGCAGTAAAGTTTTGGGAGTTCATTTTTTACTTTTTCGTACTACCATAAAATGGAAAAAGTATTTTGAGCATTTATTGTGACACTTTGATCACACTCTCGAAACTTAGCATCAAAGTTCCGAGTCCGTTTCTCATTCTTTTCAGTCTCGTAAAATCTCTCGTCGTGAAAAGAGACCTAGTGGAGTCTTCTTTAAACTCTTTTCGGGCTCCTTAAATACGAAAAGATTTTGGAGTGATCCTGTCTTCTTCACGCTCATTAAAGAATTTGAAGAGTCATTCATCTGATGGTAGGTTATCACTTTTTTGGTTCAGGTGAACTATTTTATAGAAAAGGACCCTATGGAGTCTTCTTCCATGGTCGTTCATACTCTCTAAACATGAACGATAACGAGTTTTCTTTCATTGGACTCGTTAAATTAAACATTGAGAGACCCTCTTTTGGGAACGAACCCCTCCTCTCTCGGGTTCGTAAAACATATGAGTTTGGACTTGTCTTCGGACGAGCTATAACGAGTGTTTGTTACCCTCTTTGAACTCATAAAATCAAAAAGAGGCACTCATCAACCATGATGGGGAAAATGAGAAGGGAATCATTTTGCAAATAAATGGCAGTAGTTTGTCGTTACCTTTGAACATGGCACTTGTCTGCATATCATTTCAATCAATTGGGTATTCAGCTGATTTCCTTGATGATCCAATTTCATGAGTCATGTCACTCCTTTAAGTCTTTCAAAAAAATGCATTGTCCACCATCGCACTGTGTGTTTGTCTGGTCTAGTCATGCTACCAAGTATTTTTTCCTACCGCCCGATGTTCAAAGGGAAGTTGAGTAATTTTTACCTCTGCAGTCAAAACAGTGTCTATGTCAGTACTTTTGAGTCAATCTTATCGTTACCTCATTCACATCATTCCAGAACTTTATTCCGAGTTTCATGTCTTCAATGTGGGACTCATCATGGCCCTCCTTCGACAAGACTATTCCCATCGACATCACCTCATCATCCGGGAAATAGTCTTAGAAACAAAATTTAGTACCTTGAGATATGTATGCTTTAAAGACTGATTCTCTCACTCTTGACATAGGTTCACATAATTGACCTTTGATCGATAGAATCGACTGGGTGTTCGACATCAAAACATCTATTCACACTCAGTAGATTGTACTAGGATACCTTGGGAATCATTGACATCAATGGTGATCTCCCTCGCACTTGTTAACGGTTCACATCTTTGGTCGGTAATCAAGTGGTTTCTACCATGTTTGAATTCAGATCATTGTAATCACATGGATAGAATCTTACTTTGTGGAAGACGAGACGAAGACCATGGGTAGTTTTTTAAGCGCTCATTGCTTTCCACAGGTTGTGATGGAGTTTTGTATGTCTAGCATGGATCCACATTTGTGTGGTCGTGGCTATGCTCAAATTTGTGTCTGTATGACAGAGATCTATGTTGTATGTCTGGTAGCTATGTCCAAGTTTGAGTCCTCTATCACATGGATCTATGTTGTATTTTAGTAGCCATGCTTGTTTATTCCTCGCATGGATCTGCCTTGTATTGGTCTGCAGCCATGAGTTGGTTACATTTGACTATGAGTTAAAAGTATTGATGTACTAAAGATGCCTACTTGACAACATTCTCCGACCGAGCCGACATTTTCACCTTGAAGTGACAACTTGTTCTCTCAAAGCTCTCTCTTATCGTATCCCTCTAAGTCTCATGCTTTGGGGGGGATTTTTTTATACCTAAATCCTGTCACCATCATGTGATGATATCCTTAACTTCCATGTTTGCTCTTAATCCCAACACTTGGAGTGGAAACTTGCTCTGTTTGTCAATTCTACTTGAAAAAACCTAGCACCGCGCTTACCCTGTGGCTAATGAGCGGTACCTTCTTCAGCACCTCCTGTATCCTATTATAGAGAAGCGGTGCCACCGCCTATAGTCTTTTTTCTTAAAGCGGTTCTCATCTAAACCACTCTATCATAAGGGAACAAAAGCGGTACCCTAGGTAAAATGGGAAAAAGAGAAGTTTCCCGAGGCTTCTAGATCTTGAGCCTCGTGTCCTCCCTTATCCCTATCATTATTGGTTAGTTTGAGCTCGAGATCCCCCTTGATAGGATCTTGGAGCCACCTCACCCACCATTCTCTCAATTATCCCTATCCATTGAGCCTTATAAATACAATCTCATATCCATAGTTGAGGGGGGGAACTATAGAGGTATTGTTATGTTGTTGAATTGACTACCTAGTCCAAATCATTGGAGAGTGTAGAGACCAAAGTTGGAGCTTATGGGGATGAAGTGTTTGTCTTGTGGAGGATATTTTCGACACTAAGGAAATGGTTGTAAGCTTCTCCATACATTCTTAATGTAAAGCTTATTTCTGTCTCACATTTCTGTTGTTTTGATTTCACATGTATATGTTGCTAGATTCCTTAGTCACTAGCATGGATATGTAGATGATTTTCTGGTAGCTTTGATGTGCTTGTATGTTTGATATGTTTGTAGGTACATAGGCTCATAATAGAAGCAATATTCCAGGTGTCTGTAGCATTCAGGGAAGGTCTTCATCCTTTGTTGTTCACTCATTTGTTCTGGATTTGAACCATTCAGACTAGAGGAACAACTTCTGTCCGCAGAAGGTACAATATTCCTGATAACATTACCTTAGTCAAATTAAAATAATATAACTTATACCATATAACCTATCATAGTAAAACAAACATCAAATCATATCATAAATTCATATATTGCAACCAGTAACAGGAATCGAATCTTGTGGGCATGCAAGCCCATCTTGTTTTAATTATCAAAATGCATTCATTACATTACATTTAAAACCTTGTTGCCATCAAAGGTCGCGACATCTAATCCCATGGATGTCCAAAACCCAAGGAAAAAACACTAATAATAACCACAGTATAATATAGTAAACAGAATTCCAAATCGTATAACCTTACGACTGGGTCACAAAACAATTTAAAATCCATAGCATAACGATTTGAAAAATAATCAATCCTTTTTATAAACCCATTGTTTATATCGCTACATAGGCCACGATTCACACCAATTACCATATAATTAAAAATACCTACGCTAGCAATGAGGTCACAAGACCCTAGCCACAGCATGGCCTCGGCCACTAACCTTTTTAATACACAGTCTATTAAATATAACCCTACTATAAGCGTTGGCCACCATGGTTCCCAACCCATGATTTTCCACAGCCCAAATTACATAACAACCGAATACCATAGACAATTTAAATACAAGCTATCGCAACACTGTGGAAAAGGTTCATGCCATTGATGGCATGGCCTTTACCCACACTGTCAATATTTTACATTAACCAAGATAATCAATGAAAATTACACACACAGCATCCGATAAGGCGTATGCCTCTGTTTAAAAAAAAAAAACCAACCCATTTAAATACAGTGCCCAATAAAAACGCAGAAGGAAATTGCATACACCATATATCAAGTTAACCATTGCATTTTATAAAACGAATACTTATATATATTTACACAGAGATTCCAATATCTGTACATAGTCACCATTAAAGGTCGAGAACAAGGTTTTACACAGGTGTGCCAATGGGCTATGGCACCATTGCAAGAAAAGGTGCATCCCATGGCTATAAACGCCCAAAACCATAACATTAACAATTTACATAACTGAAACAAAATTACACAAAGCTAAATGGCCTAGGAAATGATTCATGGCATAATGCCCCAACATTAAAAAGAAACTAAGTCTGTATTCATAAGCTCGAAGGAGAAATCGAATTCGCTATAGCATCCAAACCCCAACCAAACAATCAGTCGAAACGTAGCTCTTCCCATAGGCTGAAGGGTGACAAGCATAATCTTGTTGAGCAAGCAGGCTTACCGTGGCCATGAATGCAACACTTGGAGCCAACAGTGTTTTAGCCATGCAGCTACTCCATTCCTTTCAGCACTTGCAAGTGAAAAACAAGATGGGGATGAGGAGTATGCCATCCTTTCAAACTATAAACCAAACAATGTGCAAGCTTATAAATTCATGCAGGCGTACCTCACAATCTGGAGGTCACTTCCATGGCCATCCCTCTGCGTAGAGCCAAAACAAAGAAACCCCAAATGACAATAGAATGCACATCCATCATGAGCCAAGCCTAAGGGAAGGTTGTCACATTTTTCAATGACCATTAAATGCACTAGGATGGAGTCCATTAATGATTTATCGAACCCATTCCCATAGTCAAGCCTTGCTACAAGGTATCGTTTAATATCACCCTCCATACCAACACTTAAACCTTGGAAACGTATGGTTTATACCATATACCATGTCACCCCAAACTCTAACATAAACATTAACATATTACAAAGCTTGCACTATGATAGTACTACAATAATACTTCGTCATAGGCAAGGATAATTTTAAGGAACCATACTTATTTAAAAGTGTATAAATGTTGGCATATCTTACCAATTCTTAAAACACCAACTATAGAATGTTTAACAATATTTTTCAAAAACTATTTTAATTTCCAAGAATTTTATATTGTTTATATAACAAATTGGCGATTTTTAGGTTGAAAAAAGTTTACCCCATCAAAATTGGGAGAAACAACGCTTCAAAAATTGCAAAATGACGAATCTTTTTTGGGAGAAAACCCCCTAAAAATAGCCCATGGGATAAATTTCTCCCCTAAAATTATCCCTGGTCATAGGTTGTGCTAGTCCAAAGTCTAAGAACCCTTGCTTAGGTATGTAGATAATGTTTAGTCCATAGGTTTAGAGCTTAGGGTTTTAATTACCTTAGTAACAAGGTGTTTAGGCTTAAGCACCATGGCATACAAAGTATGCCACGATAACCTCTCGGACTATAAAATCCAAAGCTCTGCTCTCAACCAATATAATAAACTGTCAATAAAAGAACATAAGAGATGTTAAAAAGTATAGTAAAAATATATGTAGCATGAAAAAGATATTAAGACATCTAGAATGACGAATTTAAAACCATAATGAAGAATCATCAATGTACAAGAAATTTAGCCATAATAGATAATTTGACGATAACGACACTTACCAAGTTATAAATCCAAGTCGACAAGAAGCATACCAACTAGCAGCGGGTCCTCTAAGGTCAAGACGGTCAAACACCCTTTACACCAGATCCCACCGCAAAGTAATGAACTGCGTAAGTAAAAGAGAAAGGTGCCTTAGTCCGATTGAACTAAGTAAGCCTATGTAACCAAGTAATACCTTACCTCTCAGATCGTCATGGGAGAACAAGTCCCACCACTCCACAACTTTATTCCCATCAACAAAGTTAAGTTAGTTTATATTTAAATAAACAAAGTACACATGTGCAGGAGTAAAACAATGAACTATACAATTCATTAATTCACCGACAGTAATAACTAAGATGTACAAATAGTTTAAATAACAGAATTAAGACATAAGAAGTAAACGAACTAATAATCACTGAAGAGATCAAAATTTTAAGTAGCGCATGTAAGTCCACATGAGTAATAATGATCCCCTTCGAGTAGATTTTACTAGCTTATAAATTTATTTTATTTTTCAGTTTTTTGGGACATTACAGCTTTCATAGTCTTATTTATGGCACTTGGATGATGGTGGTTACATGGATTAGTAACTCCTTGGCTATTTTAGGAATGTGATACTTGTTTAAATGGTGTTTTCAATTTTTTTTAATGCATGTAGAATGTTTTTATACTATTCATTAAATATTACTATCCTCACTTATCTATTTAGTTAGTGGTGGAATTTCCACTTGGAGGTAAGCATAACTATGGCCTATTTTTGTATTCTATTATTTAATTTATTTGTTTTGGTGTAAGTGGTGCCATTATTATTATCCTAGATATCTTACTAATTTATTTATTGAGTAGACAAAACGAGCCAATTATCCCTAATGGTTCATACTCTCTTTTATTTTATTTATTTTGCTAATGGGGATGTAACTCCTTGTCTATTTTTGGAGGAGAATGAGCCACTTGTCTCTAATGATTCATATTCTCTTTTATTTTATTTATTTTACTTATGGAGATGTAACTCCTAGTCTATAGTTGGAGGAAATGATCCACTTGTCCTTAATGACTCATATTCTCTTAATTTTATTCATTTTATTTTATGAGTTTAAGTAGTATAGTAGTGTAAGATAATATTATATGTATATATATATGGCATTGACATAAATATACATAATATGATACGTGTGATATGTATAGTTGTTAAAAGTATATATAAGAATAGATTCACTATTATATATATGAATGCATGCATGTTTGTATATACTATAATATGTATTTTATTATATGTAATAGTTATTAGTATTACATGTATGCAATATTGTGAATATAGTATATAGATAGAGGAGAACATATGTAATGATGTAAGTGTAAAATTTGGAGATGTTTAGAACTGTTTGGAAGTGTTTCAGTGTTTGGAGGTGTTTGGCAGTGTTTAGAGGTGTTTGGAAGTATTTGGAAGAATTTGGAAGTATTTGGAAGTCTTTGGGAGTTCGGGAATCACCATGGAAATCACCCTCATGGTGTGAGTAAAACATAATAATGAAAAGTATGGACATCATTTACAATATAAACACTTGATCATGTTCAGGATTCAAAGGTTCAACACCAAGGTATTACACTCTTGGTAGACATGTTATCTCTATATGATCCCCTTAGCTCATACATACCTTGCAGAAGAATATACACATTTTCCTCAAAACAGAGCCAATGTATCATGATCACATCCCACACCCAAATGTAGGTGCGTAAGCAAGGATTCACCTTGTGTCTTCCACATGCATGGAAATTCATATATCAAGTAGCTCGACAACACACACACGCGTGCATCGTTATCGCCTTGGTGTTTTCTTCATTATTTTATTTTTCTAAAAATAAATCATTCTTAGTTTAAATTAAATGGTATTATTTTCAAATTTCCGTAAAAATGGCAATTTGTCATATAGACAGAGTTATGCATTGAACCTAACCTGATATTGGTAAAGATGATAGCCTCTTAGAGAATAAGGACTCTATGTCCTTATTATGTAACCCAAAACCTCATAATCATGATGTAAGTTACTCCCCATGGCCAAGTTCTCAGATATATATGGTACCTCTATATGATTCACTCGAACCATACATATCATGCAATACTTTATACATCTCTTCCTTGAATCAACACATCATGATCACGTCCCACACCCAAATGTTGGTGAGTTGGCAAGTCTTTGCTCCTAGCACATGCATAAACACACACATATCAAGTAGCTCAACATGATGCTTATATCATTATCACCTTGCGTTTTTTTTTCCTTATTTTATTTTTCTATTTAAATAAATAATTCCTAATTTCATTTTAAAACTATTATTTTTAAGTTTTCAACAAAAATGCACATTTTTTAATATAATCATGATTATGCATCTGGCCTGATATTAGTGAAGATGATAGCTTGAAGGACTTTTTGTCCTTACTATATGGCCCCCAAATCTTATAACCATGAGGTAAGTTGCGCCCCACGATCAAGAATCCTCAGGTTCGACATGTTCTCTCTAGCTAATTCACTTAGATCATTTATATCATGCAATACAGTATATATGTCTCTTCCTCAAAACAAAGTAATTTAGGTTTTGTTTTTAATTTTTCATCTCAAATTGAACCAAAATGGGATAATTATGAGAAGCTCCACCTAGTTTGATAACTCGCCCGTAGTGAATGACTGGTATATTTACTAATTTTTCTCCCATACCGACCCACTCGACCTGAAATGGGTAGACAAATACGCTTTCTCTAGAGAAAGTCACACGGGGAGGAGCTTGTCGTGCTAGATCTGTGGGGCTAGTTGTGAATTTGGACAAACAAATGCATGAGGAAGCAATTTAATTGCTTTAAGATAAGTAATAAGCCTGTAAATCAATACTAGGGAATTCCCACTGCTATAAGGTTGCTGCAACTTTCGGATGAACAATCACTGATTTTAACAGTTTTCAGGGAAGAGTTGGGTGAATCGTGATTATTAAAAGTAGATAATTGAGTATTTGTACCAGACAATTCATCTACACCCATTGTAAGATCTGTTGATGCACCTCTTACATCAATATTTAGGGAAGCAACGAAATTTTATATAAGTATGCCGATCTCTGAAATTTTTTGTGTTTTGTTTTGTAGTGTGACAAAGAAACAAAGTAATTGACAGGAGCTGATTGTATCTTGACATCCTATCACGTTGAGTAAGCAATAACGTCTGCATCTACACTTTGTTCATAAATTCAACTTGTACAAATTTCAAGAGGTGAGCGTGGTTACCTTTATCAATAGCTATGGCCAGAATCCCAAGCTTAACGATAAATGCCTCTCCCTGCTATTTCAACTCATATAGGTAGTAAACTCTACAAATATACATGTTATTAAGCCGGATTAAGATAAATTCCTCGCCCTCCTATGTGGACTGAGCTTGGCCTGATGGTAACCGTCTCATCCTCCTTTGTCTTCTCATCTCAACTAGGTATGGCATGGACTGGTACACGGTGGTTTGCCAACAGGAATTCACGTTAGCAATCTAGAAGTGTGATCTTAGTTTGTAATGGTATTACCAAGACTATGGACTAGGTATGGCATGGACTGGTACACGGTGGTTTGCCAACAGGAATTCACGTTAGCAATCTAGAAGTGTGATCTTAGTTTGTAATGGTATTACCAAGACTATGGATGAGGATGAGGCGGTGTCGGTGTCGGTGTCCGTGTAGAAGATGGATGGTGCAGGTGCACAACAATATTGATGCAAGGAGGTGCTTCCATATCTGACTCGCGCTTCATGTTTATGTCTTTGTTAGTTTTGTTTAACATATCAAAATCCCTCTCTTTTCTTGATAAAATGAACCCTCATTGTAACCATATTGGTTTTGGAAATAGTAAAAAGCACAACATGAGCTGCTGCTCTAAGAAAGAAAAAAGAAATAGAGTGAGCTATCGACCCGACCATTTGCACCAGGGCCCATCTGGTGCCGTCCAGTCTTTCGTTCACTCAGTTAACTTTCTTTGTCAGTGTTTTGGTTTTTATTTTTGTTTTTCTTCAACTTTGTTTCAGAAATTTATGGTTATGTTTTTATCTGTTTACATTGTGATGGAAAATAATCAATCAGTTATTCAAAGAGATAAAAACATAAAGTTAGATTTCTGAAACAAAGCTAAAGAAAATATGCAATCAGTTCCACTTCAAATAAAAGCATGTACACCAGCTCATCAAAAATAATTTCTATAAAGCATGAAAAATTGAGAAGAGGCAGGGCAGGACAAATAATGTAACCAATTACGTGAAATACAAATAATGTAACCAATTACGTGAAAATATAACAAGTGGAAATTCCCAGTCAGATGAAATTTCCATAGAATGAGAACAAAGGAAGAATGAAAAGCAAAGAATTTAAATACAACTTAAAAATAATCCGATATTGATAAAACTATAAATTGATTGAATATTTTCCATCACAATGAAAAGAGATAAAAACATAAAAAGATTTATAAAACAAAGTTGGAGAAAAACCAAAAAACTAATAACGGAGGTTAAGGAGTGAGCGAAAAACTAGACGGCACCCGGTAGGCCCCGGTGCAAATAGTCGGCTCGATGCTCACTCCAAAAGGAATTGGTCAGAGAAGTCAGAATACGCAGACAACAGTTTCTTCGAATATTTGAAGATACAGATGTAAATTGTTGTTCTTCGAAGAAGACTTCGACATGGGAATCTCAGCTCAAATAACAAAAGAAAGCCAAAGCCCCATACCATATGGAATGTGGTGCCAAAAGAATCAGTGCAGTGAAATTCGTGCCAAAATAAGATTGTAGTGTTATTGCATCTAATGCATTCTCTCCAAACCATGGTGACAATGCAAATTAACCAGGGAAGTGAGGCTGATGTGATGAGGAGGCAGTGCATAAAGAGGCGGTGCATGTCAAATAATTAATAAGGATTTTCTAAAACCAAGAATGTATCTATCTGTCCGGTCCGATAATAAGATCCTCAGCCTCTCAGCCAATTGCATTAGATATAAATTGTTTTTTTTAATAAATAAAAGAAATTGTTATCTGATGTAAACTTTAGGAAAATTGTGATAATTATTTTCTATGTTGTACAAGTTTTGGGAACCCTGGAACGTAGAGAATGTGGGTATCCCATACCTTAGACGTTTCCCAAATTCAGGTGGGGAGTATCCATATTAAATATTAAAAAAATATAAAAAATAATAATTTAAAAAACATTAGAAGAAAATAATCATTAACATAAATTAGATGAATTAACTTATCCCTTGTATTATGGTTGTAACTAGAACTTAGATGGAAATGGCAATAAAATCAAGATTACCATCCACCTCATTGATTATATAACATAGACTCTTTCTAAAGTGGGGATTTTTAGAAGTTATAGTCCCTCTATTTATGGCTATATGTATAGAGTCACTTTTTAGTTTTGTGTCTATAATTAAAATGTATTACAATATCATATGTTTAGAAAACATTCTATGCTTGCAAAGATTTATAATTATTCAAATTTAAATTATTTTAAAATAAATAAATAAATATTTTTTTATTTAAATGTAATATATGAATTTAGTAAAGGTTTATAATTATTTAAATTTAAATTATTTTAAAATAAAAAACAAGATATTTTTTAATTTAAATGTAATATATGAATTTAGTATTAAAAGAAAAGTTAAAACCATTTCCAATTACTTAAAAGTTTACTTTTTATTCATAAAGTAAATAGTAAAAGAAATACATTTATTTTCTTTTACTTAATAATATATAAAAAATCAAAATAGATTTACATTTATTATTGATTAGCCATAATGCAATTGAGCTAGAGATCACTACACCAACTGCACAAGTAGCACGAAAAAACTTTTATTGCAACTTAGTTTTCTAAAGAATTTATTTTAGTCAACCATATATATGTATGGTCGCAAGGAAATAGGAATGTTGTTAACAACCAACTTGGCAATCATGAATGCGTAAGAAGTTCTTAATGAAGGAAAAGCCCAAAAAGAAGTCCCCAAGCTCCTGATTTTAGAGTGTAAAAGTTCCCAATAAGTTCCCAACCATTAGAAACGGTTACCATTGAATTGAGAAAGTTCCCTATAGGTTCCAAAGTTCCCTGGAAAGTCCAAACTTCAGGAACGAGTTTCCTAAAAGCTGGGAGTGGTTCCCGTGCTACTACATAGTTATTTTTGGTCAAAGTACGAATTAATAGTGGTTGACTATATATGGATTACAATTGTATATTAACTCTTGGGAGGTACAATAATAACATTTTTTTACTTACTATTATTGACTTATTTATTTATATCTCTTATATAAGTAATTATGTCTTTTAACTTAATAAATGCAATTTTTTACTTCCTAATATTAACTTAATCATGACTTGTTAAATCAACATGAATTTAAAATATAGCAATCACATTATTACAAAATATTAAAAACCTAAAGATAACACTTTACATTTTTTATATAAGTTGTTTACAATGAAAGCTACAACTTAATGTTAAATTAGTCTTTAATTTAACAGAGTCATTTCATCAATAAAAGAAAATTTACCCATGTGAAATAAAGTAGTTACCCTCAAGATATAATCTAGCTACAATTGATAAGGGAACCATTATTCTCCTCGTTAAAACGTTGATATATTTTTTGTTTTAGTTGAGATGAACATGCTTATTGGACCTATGAAAATTTGATGTAGAGTTTATGTTTGTTTTACCTATAGTATTAAACTTGGTAATAGAAATTTGATCATCGATTATTATTTCAATTAGCAGTATCAATCTGAGATATCATGAATGCTTATATTGTATATTTCCAAGATACTATGAATTACGAAATATTAAAAATCTAAAGATAACACTTTATATTTTTTTTTTACAAGTTGTTCAGTATGAAAGATATAGCTTAATGTTAATCTAACCTTTAATATAACTTAGCCATTTAAAAGAAAAAAAATACCCATTTGAAAGAAAGCAGTTATCCTTACAATACTATCTAACTACAATCGATAAGGAAATCATTATTATCCTTATTGAAATACTAGAATTTGCAGTTTAAGAAAATAAATTTCATATAAGTTTAGTAGGCTTAATAAGCAATAAAAATCAAGTAGTTACAAAAATCTTCAATTTTACAACCATAAGATCCTTTTAAACTATTGAAAATTCCATATTATAGTTCTATTAATTCCTTTTCCAAACTAGTAATAAAATTATGTAAAAGAAAATGTATCATAACAAGAATTGTATATATTCAAAATATCATTTCCAATAGTTGAAAAATATTAAGCTTATTATTCTTATCCTTTTCCAAATGAATGTTTACCAATTGTTTTCAATATTAATATACTTGGAGAAAACCTCTAGACTTTGAAAACCCTAAATTGTATGGGAAATAGAAATAAAAACCAATTCATAAATCACAAATAATATACCAACAAGAGAATTAACCATTTGTTGGCTTCGGTGTGCATCCAAACCTATAACAAGCATATCAACAATATGAAACATGGATTTATATAGACTCCCATATACCAACTAATCACAACTAACACAAATTGAAAATAAAAACGAATCCATAAATCACAATAATATATCAACAAGGAATACCATAGTTCATAAGTCTAGCATAATTTTGGAAACATTTCATAGGCCCCATGAGGATTGACACCTCAACGTCAAGTAAATTTCTTTATTTGACATTTTCATAATATATAATTATTCTATTATCTAGGTGGCGTTATCTCCATTTTCCTTTTTAAGAAAATTATCGCCCTCTTAGGTGTCAACTTGGGGTTTTCTTCATTATTAAATTGTTTAGATAAATAAATACTAGTTTCAATTAATTCGTAATATTTCAAATGGCCATCAAAAGTTGGTAATTTGTCATATAAAAATGGTTATACATTTGTCTTGTTCAAATAACCATCAAAATTTGGTAATTTGTCATATAAAAATGTTTATGCATTTGTCCTGTCCTTATACTAACGAAGATGGTATCCTTTGGGGAATAAAGAATTTATGTCGTTATTGTAAGGCTAATAAATCTCATAACTGTGAGGTAAGATTTCTCTGATCGTTGAGAATGCTCTCTATAATATATCTCCAATATCAACATCAAAAATGGGGTTTGTTCGTCTAGCAATTCATTGCCGACAATGGTACATATAAATTGAATTACAATAATAGTAGACCATTTCAAAAACAATTTTTTTTTATTAATGACTTTGATTGTGGTAGACACTAGACTAGTCAACATAAGTTAAGCTTTTAGACTTGAAATGAAAAGTCTAGATAAAAAAAAAAAATAGTATCAACATCAAAAGTAGGGTTTCGTCGTATAGAAATTCACTCGTGACAATGATACATAAATTGAATTACAACAATAGTATACCATTTCAAAAAGAAACCCTTTCTATTAATTACTTTTATTGTGGTTGTCATTGGACTACTTAGCATAAGTCAAGCTTTTAAACTTTAAATGAAAAGTTGAGATAAAAAAACTTTTTTAAACTTAATATAATTTTAAAGTCCTAGTAATTAACAATACTCCATAACACATTTTCGTGATTATAACAATTAGTAATTATAACAATTAATAATGAATGAGATAAACAAATCATCATAATCATAAGAATTTGTTTCACATACTAATTCTATTTTAAAAATCCATTAATTATCCCAACTCATTAATTTCATAAAATCTTTGAGTTGAAGATCTTTTTCTCTTATCCAACGATAACATTTCTTAGTCTTAGGTATAAGTGCTTAAATTCATGCATGCAATATCTTACACATTGATTAAAAGTATGGTTCTATCATCAAATTCATTATAAATATAAGAAAATATAGTATTTAGTATACAACCTTCATGCTTAATCTTTCACTTATTCATGGTTACACAAAGCGTAGAACTCAAACTATACAAAGAATAAAAAATATTCCATGACAAAAGTAAATATGTCAAAATAAACTTTAAGGTCATTCAACTATATTAAAACTAAGTAAATGTCAAAATAAACTTTAAAAACATTCATAATAGTTGCATAATATAATGTATATATCATTCACATGTTTTTAAAGGGTATGCGGTAAATGAATCTTTCCTTCCTTCAAGATGCCAATGTAAGACCGAATCATCATAAAATGCAATTATAAACAAATGTAACCATCCCACATAATTCCTTGATGACAAAACTTTCCATACACGAGGATTCCATTTGCCAAGAGTATGGGAAAATAAATGACCCTCTCTTAAAAGAGGAAAATCAAAATAAGGAAGAGAGGTTCAAGTGATTCACATGCATCGTAAGGAATATTGAAATCATTAAATGAGAGTCAATACTCAAGCTTCGTCATAGGTAGTACTCTTGCAACCCTTAAACCAAAACAAAAATCATAAAAAGGGCGGCCATTTAGGACTACGTGACATTTTCATGGGCAATTTGAAGAAACAAGTATAGGGATGTTCGAATGTGTTTTTATTTTCAAAAGAAAAAGAGTGGTTTTTTTTATATTCAATAAAAATTAAAGGTAATTTATACATAACCATAGTATAAATATCACTTAGTAGTTGAAAGAATGAGAGGTTCTATGTCACCATAACCAATAACAAGTAGAGAATCCATACCAAGTCAAGATAATCAAAAGTAATACATTCCAATCTCTCTCAAGAATGACCTACCAACCATATCCAAAGGGAGCACATAATAACCCAACAAGCTTATCCAAGGAAGCACCAGGGGAGAGTTAAAAAAACCCATCCCCTAGGTCCATAAAATAAACATCTCCAAGAAACCAAGGACAAATGGCAAAGAAAAAGTTCGTACTCAAATCAAAAGCATAAGGCTTATGAGTATGCCACTCAAAAAAAAAATCTCTTAAAAGAGTTGTACGGAACCTCCTCCAATAATATATCCTTCAAAATATTCTGAGAAGGAGAGAAGGCCAAAAGTCAAAGAAAGTGCTTCATTCGATAAGCTATCTGCACTCTTATTGTACTCCCTATAAACATGTTGAATGCCAAGAAAAAATATTTAACAAGATTCGATCTCGGTGATTTTGTCACACCAATAATCCAGGTCTAGTGCTGCAAGTGTTGCCTCAAAATTAACCCAATATATAATAATAGATAATTCTTTAAAGTCAAATATGTTTCTTTAGAGAAACAAGTGCCTAGTTCACTACCATCCTTCATAAAATGCACCATATCCCAACATGCTCAAAAACTCAAGAATTTTGACATTTAATGCCACATGAGATATTCCAATCAAAATCATTACTAATTTTGGCATTTTAATGCCACATGAGGTATTCCAATCAAAACCATTACTTCAGGGATTAACAAGGAAAGGATTAATAGAATCCATATAAATATTTAGAAAAAGTACATGTTATAAATTTAAATTATAAACACTAAAAATATATATATTTATAAAATTTAAACTTCAAAAAGGTTGTTGACAACTCAATAGGTGTTTTTTTTTGTGTTTCATATTCTTGAAATTATCAATCCTAAATAAGTAGAGAAATTATTATTTCACACATTCATTTTGTGAAACACTTTGTATATAAAAATTTCAAATGCATTTTCACACATGTCTTGTAAATTAATTGATTACAAACAAAATTATTTTATCTATTAACATTTACAGTTTACAGGAATTTCATGGCATATTTTCACACTATATAATGCAATTATATTATTCATCATAAATTAATGAATTCATAACGAAAGAGAAGAGAAAAGACACTTATCTTTCCATAAATTGAGCTCCAAGGAAACTTATTAGGTGTGATTAATTCCCCATCCATAGGTAATTTCTATGAAGATGCCATTCCTATGCTTGAGTATGAGACCACCAGAATAAAGAAGACTTTCTTAAGATTCTCAAATCATTAATAATTAATTCCTTTCCCAAAATATTCCAACACCAATCAAATACAACCCACTATCATGGTTCTTTATTCAATATTTTCATACAACATACAACACAATACCACATACAACACACGAATCCACCAAATTATTTTATTTTGAGTCTCTTAATTGTGATATTCTTCTGTGTTCTATTCAATATGTGTAGTACGATCCGAATTCACTCTCTATTTTCATATTTCATTTTCAATAGTATGTTGCATTTTGGACAATAGATTATGAATTCTTGGACAACCCAAAATGCCAACAATGTACATGGGATTAGGAAATAATTTCATTCCTCAATATTGGCTCTTAATATCACATAATAATTCTTCTTTCATGTCTCACTCTGGATCATACAAAGACTAGGCTAGTTTTTCTTCATCAATAATTAATTAAAATATGGACTTATTCTCTTGAAAAGCTATATTATTTTTTCGCCAAGATGCTCTCTCCTAATTTAAATTCCCTTCATACATGAGTGAATGGTAAGAATGATGAGTCATCACTAACTTCTTTCTTCATTCATTGATGGCAATATTTGGTTACTTTAAAGTATGAGGTAATTGCTTGAGTGTAGAAGATAATTATTTGACGTAATTAAATCATTTCATTAGGTTCTTAATTTAATTAACATAAACATTAAGATGAACTAAAAATAAGATAAATCCCAAATCACATAGAAAATTGTTATACTTACGATATGGAAATGTCATAAGACATAGGTCAATCCCTTGAACCCCTATACAATTCTCCTATTCTAGACACATAACCCTTTAAGTGTTCTACCTGAGTTAGCCTTATAATTTATTGTTAATTATAATTGATCATATTTATCACACTTGAAAATCACTATGGCAATCTCTGTCGTGGTGTGAGTAAAACATAATAATGAAAAGTATGCACATCATTTACAATATTAATACTTGATCATGTTCGGATTTCAAAGGTTCAAGACCAAGATATTACACTCTAAGTAGACATGTTATCTCTATATGATTCCCTTGGATCATACATACCTTTCAAAATAATATACGCATTTTCCTCATGAAAGAAAAACTAGTGTATAATAATGACGTCCCACACCCAAATGTAGGTGTGCTAGCAAGGCTTCACCTTATATCTTCCACATTCATGTACACACATATATCAACTAGATCAAAAACACACACACACGCGCGTGCAGACACACACACACACACACACACATCATTATCACCTTGGGGTTTTATTCATTATTTATTTGTCAAAAGATAAATAATTTCCAATTTAAATTAAATGGTATTATTTTCAAGTTTCCATTAAAAAATGGCAATTTGTCATATGAACATGGTTATGCATTGAACCTAACTTAATATTGGTAAATATGGTATCCTGTTAGAGAATAAGGACTCTATGTCCTTATTACGCAACCCCAAACCTCATAATCATGAGGTAAGTTACTCCCCATGGCGAGTTCTCATATATACATGGTACCTCTATATTATTCACTCGAATCATACATATCATGCAATACTTTATATATCTCTTCCTTGAATCAATGTTTCATGATCATGTCCCACACCCAAATGTTGGTGATTTCACAAGTCTTTGATCCTATTTCAAGCAAATGCATGAATACACACATATCAAGTATCTCAACAATACACTTTTATCATTGTCACCTTGTGGTTTTATTTTATTTTTCTATTTAAATAAATCCTAATTTTAATTAAATAGTGTTATTTTTAAGTTTCCAACAAAAATGCATAATATTTAATATAATCATGGTTATGCATCTGGCCTACCCTAATACTAGCGAATATTATAACTTATATGGCCCCCAAATCTTATAACCATGAGGTAAGTTGCACCCCATGATCAAGAATCCTCAGATTTGGCATGTTCTCTCTAACTAATTCTCTCTTTTTATATATATATATATATATATGTCTCTTCCTCAAAACAAAGCAAAATTATCATGGTCTTGTCCCACACCCAAAAATTGGTGTGTGGCCAAGAATTCACCCCTATGTTCTACACATGCATGAACACGGAGATAATAAGTAGCTCGACGACACACACATATCATAGTCCAAATCAATTACTTCATATTACAAGTTTCCATCTATGGGTCTTACTGTTAGACTCCTAAATAACCGTAAACATGTTTTTAATTATTTAAGTATCCAATTTCCCACATCACAAAGATTAGTGAAATCATATTACAACACTTACATATATCAATGTATCATAAGCAAAATATCATCATATGACATTTATACAACTCCATCATGCATTCAAAGAAATTATCATACAATCATTCTGTTAGTCTTCTACAATATTCAAATTTTCATTCCTAAACAATCAAAAGTTCCAACTTCATTGGCTCATCGAAGCCTCATAACCTTTATACTAGGTCAACACCAAGCATCTACATCTAAAGGTCGTACATATTTGGAGAAATTACCACAACTCTCACTTTCTTAAAAATGTTATTGATCATTACATCATCATCATCATCATAGGTTCAAGCTATAAAATCCAAGTACACCAAAACCACATTTCATCATTATCACATAAAAATCATATCAACATGGTAG
>LPNX011044166.1:35614-53522 GCA_001517045.1 Pseudotsuga menziesii | reverse complement strand
ATTTTTAATGTAAGTGTATAGAGCTCTCTTTCTTCTAGTGCATCATATAATTTATTTGTGAAATGATGAAGGTGGTCAAAAGTTGTAGCCAAAAAAAAAGGATCATTGTATTTTAGAATCATGACATATGTTGGCACAAAAAAGAGGACCCAACTTCATGCACCCACCCATGAATATACTCCTCAAAGACCCTAAAAATCATAGGAGAAAATCTTGCATTATGAATGGTATCACTATAAGTGTTTGAAATAATCATGACCAATTGAGCTTGTCAATTCACCAATGAATTAGAATTTGAGAAGAAGAGGTAGCTTAAATTGTTCCTACCAAATTCACAAGTTTGAACTAGAGGAAGTATTGGACCTTTCTTAGGTTTGACCCTGCTCAAGCTATTTCCACTATCACCATTGACCCATAATCATGTTACTTCCACCCTTACCCTATTCATTCATAGGGTATACCATACCCTCTTTAGACTCCATGGGCTCCTCCTACGCAAAGGAATGACACATATGCCCCAACACCACGGGCCCACAACCCACCTACATAAGTGCACATCGCCACTAGATATAGAAAAAGACACCTCCCCTAATGATTATTTCCTCTATTGTAGTATGTCTCTCCTTTGGTTCACAGAGTCAAGTAGCCATAAACATATATAAAGGGATTCCTTCCCTTAGTGAAGCTCAATACTAGTAAGGTTGTTCCTATGAATGAATAATTTTTCAGGAGCATGAGAATAGTTTTTTGTTGTGTTATTTTATAAGTATTTTTGTTCTTGAAAAGAAGTGAGGCTTTTTGATTGAAGTGATTCAAGATAATAGTTTTGATATTCATGAATATATTTTTAGATTCACTTAATCTTTTGTATTTATTAATGTCTATATTCATTAAACATTGTATAGATTATATTTCATTTTGGTCCAACTTTAATTTTTCTAATAAATGTTTTATTATTTCTCGATTTAATCTTTATTGATTATAAATTTTTTTTATACTTTTCAATATATCAAAAAAATTTGATTACATTAAAATTTTGTTATATTATCACATTTTCAGATAAAAATTAATTTATTATAACATGTTTCTATATATGATAGCCCTTCAAAATGAAATAAGACCCTCTCCTTCAAATTTGATTGCAGGTTATGAACATGATCCTTCCGAAAACATCAATGTGTATTGGAGATTGATAATAATTTTCTCATTACTTTAAGCAACATTTTTAGATGTCTTGATTTGGACATTGATGATGATGATGATGATGATGGTTAACGTCCCCTGAGACCAAAATTTGGTCTATCGGACCTAAAGAAGAGAAATAATTAGTTTGCTTTAAAGTTATATTTCTATGCTCAAAGAGCTTGGAAAGAAGCGTCCCGAGCTTACTATAATTTTGACAGGCTAAAAGGCTAGGAAAGTCGTTATTGCAACAAAAATTATGAAATTGGGATCTAATGTGGGTGTACGCAGGGCACTCTAAGAGGAAGTTATTTTCATCTTCAATGTTCTTACTCTCACAAAGGTGGTAGATCCTTTCTACCCATGGTGTTTTAGGGACTGTCCAACGACCAGTTTCACTATGGAGCTCATGCGAGTTCGTTCTTATCTTAGCTATGTTAATTTTTTTCTTAGTACTGATCAAAACAGAGAGATAATTTTGATCTTCTAGAGTAGGGTTGATGACCTCCTTATAGTATCTTAATTTTCTTTTAGCCTCGAGATCTTTCTCACACCACAATTTTTCTTTAAACTTAGAAGAAATAATATTTTTAATGTTATTAATATTCTGCAAAGCAACATTTTCATTGATCTCCCAGTGATTTAACCAAGACCTGGTATCTTTATACCACCCACGCTTGATCCTTAAGTGTTTTTGGCTGGAGTTTAAAGCTATCTTAGGTGCATGAAATAAAGTTTGCTTGAGGTGTAGACCTAGGGTAGTACCTTGATTACAAAGCTACTAACGATTTTGTAATGAAGGACAATGAAATTTAAACTTCAAGCATTTTATGTACATATTCATATGAATAAGTTATTACCTATTTGCAAATTGGGTGAGTTTGATATGATTTATGTCCTCGAAAAAAATGGGGAATAAACAGATTTAAAATACTTTAGTAATGGAATTGTGCTTATTTTTAGTCGACACCTGCAAGTGAAAAAGTAACCACTACTAATTGTATAACCTTGAAAAATGTTCTATTTTGAATTAACGAGATGTAGAAGCAAGTAAGAAGAAGAGAAACTCAAAGGAAGAGGTAGAAAATATTGAAGGAGGAATACAGATGCCATGTAAATATTTTGTAGCTATGAAAAGTGCAAAGTTCAAGCAAGATGGAGAATTATGGTTGTTTTGGGACTGTGATAAATGCTTTGAGATTGAGGAAGCAAACAAGGAAGTGGAGACATTCTATCAGTGATACACTGTTATGAAAAACATTCCATGATGTCTATTGTGCATTTGGTATCTATATATAAATAAATTATCTAGAAAAAATTAATTAGAGATATTTATAATGAATTTGTTGTGAAGTGTTAATTTTCACTAGCTCCTTCGGTTAATGTGCGGGTCTATTCACCAAGTTGTAGCTTCATTGAAAAAGGTTCCAAGATTGAATCACCTCCATTTCCTCCAAAGAGTCCCTCCCAAAGCGAAATCTGTGGTTCAAATTCAATCGACGCGTATGGACAAGTCTGAGTGGGTCTGAGCCGAACCTGAGTGAGTAAGCGAGTTTGGATGAGTCCTGAATTTGAGGGCCAAGTCTCAACCGAGTACTTGTATGGAACATGACTTGGTCAGACTCTGTAGACTCGGTGAGCCTCAGACAAGTATGATAACATTGATGTAAAGCTATGGTAATTAAAATTTAGATTGTTATGAAATTAACTTGGCATCATCCAAAAGACAATGGGTTTATACCTTAATAATTGCAAGGTATTTACACCTTGATAGCCACATATGTTTTAACCTTTTACTTTGATGTTGTAAATTAGGGAGGGAACCTTTGGAATGTTGTATGTTGGATTGTCACAAAATTGAACTTATGTCAACATCGGACCTTTGATTGTGATGGAATAATATTCAATGCTTTTTGTACTTTTGAAATTGAAATAAGCCATATGTTGAGTTCACGACACTGCCACCTAAACAGGCCTAAATTCCTCTGAAGTTATCTGGCTCTCTAGTTTCTTAACTCTCTCCATGAACTAAATTACTGATTTTTAACTTTCTTTCTATTTTCAACATAGCAACTTGTTGGATGAATTCAGGTAAAACATATTGTATTGTTCCCATATGTGTATTAGAAGTTTGTGCAGTCACACAAAGTGATCTGTATTTATGACCCCCTTTTACTATTGAGTGCTAACGATGCTTGACCATGCTAAAAGCTATTTTTGTTTTGAGCTATAGTCAAGTCGAGGTTACATCATATTCTAGTTTTGTTTGATTTGGTATAGCTGTTATATTTGTGAAATTGTGATAGAGTAAGCAAAATGTTGTAAATTACTGGTCATGATATGGTGTGGGCCATGCAATTGATTGCATGCATAATCCTTTTTTGAGAGGGACACCTTGCCTCACCTTTTTCACAGGGCCATTGGGTTTTGGACATCTTACCGGAGGTTTTGGTGTTGAGTGACGGTGAATACTTTTGGTAAGGGTTTGAAAGGTCATCAGATCAGGGGTGAATAGTTTATTATTTTGAGAAATAATGCCTTGAAAGGCCCTGTCAGGAAAGGTGTTAGGGGTGTTACAATAAGGCTTTGCAAGGTCATAGAAGTTTGTGCAATCACACAAAGTTATTTGTATTTATGATGCTTTTTTCTATTTGGTATATTCTAGTGATGCGTGACCATCCTAAAATCTGTGTTTGCTTTGAGTTGCAGTCATGTTGAGGTTACATTTTATTCTAGTTTTGCTTGATTTTGTATGCCTATGATCTCTGTGATAGACTTTGTCATGAATTACTGGTGATGATATGGTGTGGGCCATGCAATTTATTACGTTTGTGATCTTTCTTTTGAGAGGGACACATAGGCCCACCTTTCTCACAGGGTTGTTGGGTTTTGGACATCTTACTGGAGAATTTAGTGCTGAGTGGGGTAAATCTTGTAGTAAGGATTTGAAAGGCCTCCATGTCGTGGATAGATGCTTTGAAAAATAAGGCCTTGAAGGGCCCTATAAGGCAGGGCACTGGAAATGTTATAGTAATGCTTTGCAAGTCCTTCAAGGGGTAAATACTACAATAAATGAGGCCTGGCCTAAAAGCCTTATTTGAATAAAGTATTTACTTCAAGGGCTCCATACATCTTCTTGCAGCAAGGGTTGACAAGGAGATTGAGGGTTGGCTTTTGTCATTTCGAGCTCTAAATTCCATTTTTATTTTAAGAATGAAAACAATATTTTAACATGCTACACAGGTTTTCATCTTTTTCTCACAGGGACATTCGGGTTTGGACATCTTACTGGAGAATTTGGTGTGCAGTAGGGGTAAATATTTTAGTTAGGCTTTAATAGGCCCCCACGTTGTGGATATATGCTATGAAAAATAAGGCCTTGAAGGGTCCTAGAAGGCAGGGAACTGGGAATGTTATAGTAATGCTTTGCAAGGCCTTTAAGGGGTAAATACTTCAAGAAATGAGGCATGGCCTAAAATATATCTTCAAGGGCTCCATATATCTTCTTTCAGCAAGGGCTGACAAGGATATGGATAGTTGGCTTTTGTCATTTTGAGCTCTAAATCCCATTTTTATTTTAAGAATGAAAACAATATTTTTATATTCTACACATGATTCCTTCTTTTTCTCACAGGGTTGTTGGGTTTTAGACATATTACTCGAGAATTTGGTGCTGAGTGGGGGTAAATATTTTAAAGGCTTTGAAAGGCCCCCACATCGTGTATAGATTCTTTGAAAAATAAGTCCTTGAAGGGCCCTATCATGAAGGGCACTAGGAATGTTATAGTAATGCTTTGCAAGGCCTTCAAGGGGTAAATACTTCAAGAATGAGGCCTGGCCTAAAATCCTTATTTAAATAAAGTATTTACTTCAAGGGCTCCATACATCTTCTTTCAGCAAGGGTTGGCAAGGAGATGGAGCGATGGATTTTGTCATTTTGAGCTCTAAATCCCATTTTTATTTTAAAAATGAAAACAATATTTTTATATGCTACACATGATTCCTTCTTTGGATGAATATTTGTTATATTGCTATAGTTCATATATTATGGCCATCTTTTCAGGGTTCTCTAGAAATAAGTGCAAAAAATTTATATGTTCTTTTACAGTGTTGCTTTTGAAAGAATTACATCATATTGGTCAAATTTCATAACATAACTGGAAAGAAGAAAATAGGATCAATTTAACCATGTTCGTTCTACTGATTTTGGTTTTGAATTTCTAGATTTTTTCATAGCTTTGGAATCTTGTTGGAGTAGTGAATTTAGTTGGTGTTGATGGTCTTTCTTGGACAATTCTAAGGTCAAGGGTTGAAGGCAATGAAAGTTGCGATCCATCAAATGCTGAAGTTATGGAAGAACATCATAGCAAGCTATTTGTTGCACTCATCGTGATGCATGAATGATTTGTACCCATCATTGAATCTAGGACCAAAAAGGATCTCATAGATGAAGTGATTTTCAATAGAGGGTTAGTAAAAATTACTTCATGTTAAAGTAGCCGGGATGTATTGTTTAGCTGTATTATTCTCTTTCTTGATCTATTTCTTTATTGCAAAACATCTCATGCTAAATTCACATGGAATTAAAGCTCAGATTAGTAAATAGAACAGAAGCACACATTCTAGTTTCATTATTGGACTACAGTTTGTTCTATCAGATAATAACACATTTTCTTGGTGCCTTTCATGTTGCACACTTCCCTATTTTGACTCAATTTCAATTTTCATATCCTATGTTACCTAGAACTTCTTATGCCCAAGTTCCTTTCTCCTGGATCCAGATAAATCTTGAAATATGTGATGTTGCAGTGTATAGGATGTGAGGAATCACATCAAAATGGATGAGGAAAATACATTGATAAATGTTATTTCATATGATGATTATGAGCATATCTATCATATGATGATTATGTTCACCACGCCGTACTTCTATATCTAATGATTATGCTAAATATTTTGAAGTGTAACTCTGATATTGGAAGGGTGTTGCCATGTACAATTTAGTAGGGTAACAGCTATGTCCCTACTATTGTATGTTTATAATCTAGTTTACAGAGACTTGGTTCCAACTTCCTATATGTACCTACTGACAACTTAGATAATATTTTGACTGCATAAAATACATGATATAACCTCAAAATATTCCTATTGCGTGACTTTTGGCTTGCTTCATATTGATTTTCTTAGTAGACTCGAGCAGAACATTCTCCCTTTGCCATACATGCACAACCATAGTTTATTGTCACATAAGCAACAACCAATATGCATGGTTAATAACATTTCAAATATCTAGGTCATTTCGTCCATGCCTGACATCTAAATGTAGTCAAGAGTTGCATCTATTTGGGTGCTGAGGAACTTGAAATGAAATCAAATATTGCAAAGAAAGAAAAGCGGTAGATATTAGTTATACCATTCTTTGGGATTTAATATTTTTTACATTCTCAGTGACATTCTGCATTTGATGTTTGTCTTTGTATATGGATAATACTTTTCCCTTCATTTATTATAGTAGAAGAAATCTACATTTCATGAAGGTAAATCTATTATGCAAGAAAGGGTGATATCATATGTGATTTCAACCATGAAAATAACCACTGGATGATCCTTTGGATTATTCCACATGGATTATCTGAAAATGCTAAGTATATAGTGTTAAATTTTAACATGTGTATGGTATTTTCAAAAATTGCAGACTGTATTAGAGATAGGACTTGAGATATTAACAGTAGCAAGACAATTGCAGTTGTAAACCAAGCTTCACACAATTGAACACATGATTTTTCACGAGGAAACCTTTCAAGGAAAAAAACCTCAAAGCATTAGTAATTCATCCTTTAAATGAGATGACTGAGTTTGTACATGAGCAGAGAAATTTTGTTCTTAGAATTCTGAGATTAATGTACATAAAACATTTCCAAAACAAAGGAATCCCTTGCAGGATTACTGCTGCTATACTTTTGATGATGCCATGTGGAATGTGGACTACTACTGATTCTGTAGCAGCCTCCTACTGCTAAACCTGTCCACCACCAAGATCGTGGCTGCCTGCTGCTGCTAACCCTAGCCACCACTGAGCCTATAGAATCCTGCTGCTGTTAACTGTGACCACCCCTGAGGCTGTAGCAGCCTGCTGCTGCTAACTGTGACCACCCCTGAGGCTGTAGCAGCCCTTTGCAACCACCACTAAACCTGCTGCTGCTGCCCGTGACCACCACCAAGGGTGTTGCTTCTGATCGTGACCACCACTGAGGGCTATAGATGCTAACCGTGACCTTCAGTAGCCTTTTGTTATGAGCTATAGTAGCTATGCTGCTACTTCTCTTTACCACAAAGAATGTCCTCCACCACCGTGAGCTATAGTATGACAAGAAGAACCCCAAGAAAGCTTAAGTGTTGCCAATGTTGAAGAAAAAAAATAACCAGTCCCCGAAATAACTTTACATGATCATTCGCACTCATGGAATACATGAATGCCTGAATTGTAATAATATGTAAGCCATCATTACATCATTTTTAGAGGATCCGTAGTAATATTTTGAAGTTGATATGCAGTGTACTCCATTAAAGTCTTTTCAGCTCAAAAGAGATAACTATCATTAAAGAAGAAAATAACGTGGAAGAGAAGCATCATGATCATCATCCTCCTTTATTAATTTCTACATAAAAACAATATCATGCACTCACATGAAATCATTTGTCAAAAGTGGAGAAAAAACTTGCACCCAAGTGAAGAGCATTTGCATAATGATATATTATCTTGCTTTCCAGGTATATAAGGGATACTGCGAAATTTTGCAAACCAAGCCTTCCATAACCGAGGCATATGGGTACACGAAAATATTCATTACAGACCCATTCATCATTAAATTTTCCACTCCTGAGACTCAATTTCAGCCACCCCAATAGGCATCAAGTTTCCATTGGCAAAGAAATAGAGGCTTTGAAGGTCCTCTCCCACACTATTCATTACATTTCCCAGTGTTCAAAAATTGAGACAGTCATTGTTGCCAGCAGGAATAGGTGGACTTTGGGACTCTGAAAGACAGACAACATGTCGTCTGTCTATATGTCCAGCAAGTAGATATCGATTTAAAGAGGTCATGTAACCATCCTCTCCCTGTTGTTCTATGTCCATCACAGTTCCTTCTCCATTCATTGCAAACAGGTGGCAGAACAAAAAACTGAGAGCACCCGAAATAAATTAGTAGTTGAAGCTTTGTACAATTCGCCAACCCTGATGCTTGATTCACACATCCGTTTGCATAACTTATTGTTCTAGAGAAAATACCAAGTTCATGGGCATGCTATAGAAGATCCTTTGAAACCTTAGAAGATCCTTCGAAAGGGAAAAAAATTTCAAAATACAGTAAGCAACTAAGGAACTTGCTGTCCAAATAGTAAAAAGAAGGATTAAGAATGGAACAACCTGTGAGGTGCCGCTCAACCTGTTCAAATGAAAAAAAATAAAATCCCCATCATCTTCATCATTAGCTTAGTTGCCAGGGTATGGCCATCCGTTGAAAAATATGGCATCTTCTGCAACATAAACTCCGGCCACCGATAGCGATGCTCCTTGGTGTGCTCGCGAGATGGTTTCTCATAGGGGTGTAAGTCACCAGTGGCTCTCCTGTCAATGAATTAAACATGATACGAATATTGGGCTCACTAGTGGAATGTTTAACAAATTCATTTCCAGATCTTTCATAAAATTTGGAACTCATGCCCAATCCGTTTAAGACTTCAACCAGTTTCACTAAAAGATCACACCCAGAAGGTAGGGTACATCCTTCTATAATATAGTGTCTCTGTGCTTGAATGTGCTTCTGGGACAGGGGGAAAGCACGGGAATGAATGCAAACTCAATGAACATCTCGAACACTCAACCACTGCAAAAGGCAGACTCGACGAACTTATCAAACACGCAACCACAACAAAAGAAAACTTCTTCAACACTTAAGGTTACATGCCAGAGGGCAGCAATATTCACATACTAGCTCGAAGCGAGTCAGAACTTCAACAAAGTCCCGACAACACATGCAAAGGAGACGTGTCACAATTTTATTTGCAACGAAGAAGGTGACAGATGGAAAACATTAGTTGGACGAAGGGATGACCAAAAAGGTACAAGCATTTTGAAAACCCGACTCCGAAGAAAAACGCCTATTGGCGTAAATATCCTTTTAAGTGTGCATCTTCCCTAAAGTTATATTAATATTAACATGATTATCGATATCAATATTAACATGATTATCAATATTAACATATTATCATTAACATTCTAAATATTAACATGATTAACGATATTAACATATAATAAATTTATATTATATTATTGATGATGATGATGATCATCATTAACGTCCACCGAGACCAACTTTGGTCCATCGGATTTTAAGAAGAAAAATACTTGGTTTACTTTAAAATCTTGTTCTTGTGCTAAAAAATCTTGCCAAGAAGCTTTCCAAGCTCATTATAGTTTTGACAAGTTAGGAGGTTATAAAGGTTTGTATTGTAACAAATACTTTGAAACTCAGATCTAATGTGGGTGTAAGCAAGACACTCTAAGAGAAAGTGATTTTCATCCTCAACGTTGATAGACTCACACAGATGGAAAACCCTTTCTACCCATGGAGTTTTAGGAATAAACCAGCACTCTATTTCGCTATGGAGTTCATGAGAGTTTGCTCTAATATTGGCTATATTGATTTTTCCATGAGCTAGTTACTACCGAGAGATAATTTTGATCCTCCAAGTTAGGATTAATGATGTGCTTATAACATCTTAATTTTCTCTTAACCGCTAGATTTTCCTCACAACAAAATTTCTCTTTAAACTTAGAAGTAATAATATTTTTGACGTTGTCAATGTTCTGCCAAATGTCATTTTCATTAATGCCCCAATGGTTTAACCAAACCATGGCATCTTTACACCAATGCCACTTGAGGCGTAGTTTGTTTTGTCTTGAGTTTAAAGCAATTTTAGGAAGTCTCTCGTTTCCCGTGTTATTTATCTTATTCTTGTATATCAGGTACCTAGCCATAGCAATTCTCTCGATGGGGGAAATACCCACTTCTACGAGGAGAATAGGATAAGGCATATTTCTTTTAATTTTGAGGTTATAAGTTATAAACTGCTTTTGGATTTGCTAAATATTCCTCCAAGATTATCTAGAAATGTTGCACCCCCATGCTTCACAACCATACAAGATTTAACAAGGATGAAAAGAGTTTCAAATAGGAACTTCATTTTATCCCACATGACCAGATTGACTGATTTAGAGTTATTTTCAAGACCAAAATAAGATTTCCACCCTCCATTAATCATTTTCTCAATGTTATAGTTCCAATTGAGCTTGTGATGAATATCAATTCCGAGATACTTGTAAGAAGTCACTTCCTCTACATTTCTATTATCATAAATCAAATTTGCACAGATGTCTTTCTTAGATTTTATAATCATGATTTTTTTCTTATCGGTGTTAATGGTCATACCCATGTTAGAGAAAAAATATTTAAGAATTCTTAATTGCTTATCAAGATCAGAAGGACACCTTTCCATAAGAGCAATATCATCAGCATAAAGTAGGAGGATGTGTTAGTTTTTCAACATTTAAGCTAGCATTATGTTAATATCTTTTCACTGAGAGAATAATAAGCACGGCAATAACATAAGCACATCACAAGAGACAAGAGACACAAAGAGTTTTGATCGGGGAAACCATAAATGGAGAAAACCCCGAAACTTCCTCTAAGATAGTATCACCACAACATGTGAAACCCAAAACAGTAATATGACCTCCCAACACAGCAGTAGCCTTCTGTCTTCTGTCAAGCCAAAGTATTTCCTTCTCCAAAGGTGCGCCACACTTGAGAGATCAAGTGATGTAATTCACAAGTGATAAATAGAGAGACTCTCACTCTCTATTTATATTCATCCGTTCACTTGAGTTTCCATTTCACACGTAGGCTCAACCTAATAATTACTACTCGAGCCTACACCTTAATTAGTGTATAATAACTCAAGTGCCCCGAAACTTTGGGGACTTACCTAATGACTTGACATGACTTGTTTACATTATTAATCCTCCCGATCCAAACATCAGGGCATGACCACATGACTCAAATACATAATAAAAACATCCCGGAATAAACATCGGGTTACAATACATAAGAAGAATACATTCCGAAGTTACATATACATCAACACTCCCTCTTAACTAGGAAGGTATTCTTTCGACACAATTTTTCAGCACTGGTCTTCTTCTCTGTATCAACTGGATCATCTTCGTCTTTGAGTCATCTTCATCTTCAAGTCATCTTCGTCTTCAAGTCATCTGGATCTGGATCATCTCTCGATCTGGATCATCACTGTTGGATCTGGACCATCACTCGATCTGGATCTCTCAGAGTCATCATAACTGGATCTGGATCATAGCTCGATCTGGATCTCCACTGGTCATCATCATGTGTGTACTATCTCGTCATAGGAAGTTCTACAGAGCCAGCCCTTTTTCATGCTGGTTGTAGGCCTACTCTCATGTAGGTCTTTGCCGAGCACTTACATCTAACCTGCTCGTCAGAAAGGCACGCCCAGCACTCACATTTGATCATGTAGTAAACTACAATCACATCAGAAAGGCCCAGCACTCACATTCACCAGCATGGTAGGCACAATCAACTACCATCTGTGAAATGGCTCAGCACTTACAATCACCAGCATGGTAGGCACATCAACTACCATCTGTGAAATGGCTTTGCACTTATATCTGACCTACTAGTCAGAAGGGCACAATCCCATCCAGGCTGGAACCTCGTCCGCCACAATGATGAAAGAACCCTGTTCTTTTCACCCAGGCTGGAGCCACGTTCGCCACAATGATGGAAGACTTTCAACCAGGTTGGAACCTCATTCGCCACAATGATGAAAGAACACTTTTCTTTTCACCCAGGATGGATCCACGTCTGCCACAATGAAGAAAGATTTCTGTACTTACATCTGACCTACTTGTCAGAAGGGTATGCACTCACATCTGACCTGGTAGGAACTGAATCCTACACCCTCATCAGAATGGCCCCCAGTCCCAGACTGAGCTACCTGGTAACTGACCAGGCACCTCCACTCTCCTGGAGAGTGGCAATTGCCCTTACATCTGTCCTACTCGACAGAATGGCCAGCACTCACATCTGTCATGGGAGGAACTTAATCCTTTAGCCATGACCAGAATGGCTCAGCCCTTACATCTGACCTACTTGTCAGAATGGCTCTCTCAGTCCCTGACTGAGTGTTCCTGGTAATTGACCAGGTGCCTCCATTCCCAGAATGGCAGTCAGCACTCATATCTGACATGGAAGGAACTGAATCCTCTCACCATGATAGAATGGCTCAGCCCTTATATCTGACCTGCTCATCAGAATGGCTTTGGATCTCTAGCACTCATATCTGACATGGAAGGAACTGAATCCTCTCACCATGACAGAATGTCTCAGCCCTTACATCTGACCTTCTCATCAGAATGGCTTTGGGACTCATCACTTTCCCTTGGAGGGAACCTCAATCTGGAGAACACCAAGTCTCTCTCTGAAGTACTCGAACTTCATCCTAGCCAATGGCTTTGTCAATACATCAGCTATCTGTTCCTCCGTCGCAACATATAGGAGCTTCGCTACTCCTCTCTGCACCATATCCCTGATATAGTGATACTTGATCTCGATATGCTTCGACCTGTCATGGAACACTGGATTCTTTGACAACTTCACGCAACTCTAGTTGTCACAATGTATACAAGTAGCATCCAACTGGAGATCAAATATATCAGACAGTAGCTTCCACATCCATACTGCCTCACAACTAGCTGAACAAGCTGTGACATACTCTGCTTCAGCTGTACTCAGTGCCACACATGATTGCTTCTTGCTAAACCAAGAGATCACACCCGATCCCATACTGAAGCAACATCCTGAAGTACTCTTCCTATCGATGGCACTGCCTGCCCAATCATCTGACGATACATCATAGCATCAACTGTCTCTGATAAAGCATCACTCAATAGCTTCATGTTCGGTGCCATCGGTGTGGTCATAGCCTTGCAGTCCATCATCCCAAACCTCTTTAGGATCTCTACTACATACTTCCCTTGTCCAAGGAAGATTCCATCCATACTCTGCCACACCTCCATACCTAGAACAATACTGCATCGACACATAACAGGAGCATCACTGGTCTTTCTCCTTCAACCTTGAAGCAAAGGTTGGAATACACTTTACTCTCAGTAAAGCCTAGTGTCATCAGTAATCTATCCATCCTGTCGTATCATGTCGAACCTCAGGATCTTCTGTAGTCACTCCCTCTGAAGCGAAGCACCGTACTCCCTCTGTCTTCTGTACTCTATGCACTGAAACATTCTGTACTGGAGTGACAACTAGTATCCATCTAGGATCACTATATACTAAGATCCTCTATCTTGAACTTCTTCAAAAGTTTATCTCGCACACCCATCTGTGAGCTTGTCATCCTCTATCAACCTTGTAGCAAAGGTTAAGATCTTCATCAAGCTCATCATGTATGTGTTTCAACTCTTACTGGCTGTAAATGTCTCTTCATAGTCTAGGCCTTCCTCATGCTACGAATCTTGCTTTGTATCCCACGATGTTTCCATCTACCGCATGATGGAACTATGAACTTCTCTTCAGGTCTCGATACTGCGCCCTGACATCATTCTTCTTGAACTGGTCTTCCCTTTCTTCTTGGTGGCTGGAAGGTTCTGCATCAATGATGTCACTGCACTCGTCATATTATTCTTCATTTTGAAATGTCTTCACTTGCTCTTCGAAACAAGTCTTCATTCTTCTTTGCTTGTAGGCGATTCTGTATGCGGTCTTTCCTACAAGTCAAATGCATTTGTAAGGTTAGAACATTTCATAAGGAATATTTATACTGGCAAACACTTATGCATAAATATATGATCATGCAACTACTTTAGCCAATACAACATTCATCCATATCTCACTGAAACTTTCTAGATGCCTTCGATCTCTACCAGGACAACATTGAGATTGTGCACTAATCCAATATGTCAGCAAAGAGGTTTCATTCTAGATAAGTAGCAATGGAGAATTTGTATAGCACCATGAGCTACTTACCCATCACATGCATATTAGTATTATACTGTCATTAATGCAAACATCCTATCATGCATAATACAATAACTGAATATAAACAAATGCATAACAAAACAATATCATGAAATGACAATTGAATACTTATCTTTATTTGTTTCATGGGTATACTCCTTCTTGAGCCTTCAGCTTTATCGTCTTCTTCATTCATGATAGCATCGATTCTTATCCAAATGATAAGGAGGATAAGAAGTTCTTTGAGAGTTGAGTTCTTCATATTCATCATTGCTTGAGGGATCTTCTTTGGATGGCAAGATCTTGATCTTCAATTGCTCCCATCTTCTCTTCTCTTCTTATGATTCAAGCTTCTTCTTCTTCTTGAAGTCTTCTGAAATGTAATCACTTCCTTCTGGAACACATTCCTTGAATGAATGAATTCCACGATCCTGGGAGGCCATTCAAGGTGGCCATCACCACTTCTGCATTCTTCGCTTCTTCTTTTACCGCTTCAAGTTGTTCTTTGATTTGAGAGACTCTTATGACTGCATGGTCTCTTCATTCTGGATCTTCACATTCTTCAACTGGTTTCTTTAGGTCATATTCTGATTTTTGTTCTTCCCTTCAAATAGGTAGTGCTCTGTAATGCACATGTGCAAGCCTAATATGCCAAAGCTCATTTGGCTCTACTGTTTCATGGATCAAGGCTTGTTATGGATAACCCTTCAATTTGTACAAGCCTCCTTCTTGTTCTCCAATCACTACCGCATAATTGATAGTCTTTCCTTTTGGCCACATGATGACTTGACCATCTATGAATGCAATCTGCATTCCTTTTACATCAATGCTGAAATGGAGAGAAGGTTCTTCTTGAATCCTGGAACAAACAATACTTCTTTCATTGTTAGAGACTTACCGGAGTCTAGCTTGTATGAAGATTCCCCACTACCTTTTATTGGATATTGGTAGTCATCTCCTAGTTTCACCTTGTGAGGTGATACATGTTCTGAGAGTCTTGCAAAGGATTCCTTGAATCCTGTCATATGTTTGGAAGCCCCACTGTCTATAAGACAATCATCACTTGTGAGAGCTGATATCAGAACATATTCATCCTCACTTGAAGAATCTTCACTTTCATATCTGGATCTCTTCTTGGATGGTTCATCATCCTCTGCAGCATGAGCATGATGTCTTCTTTGGCCTTGACCAAGTTCTTCTTGGGAAAGGCTTCTAACCTTGTCTCCCTCTAAAACTGGAACCTCCATACTCATGTAGGTGTCCAATCCTTTTTCTTCAGAGAGATCATATACTTCCAGGCTTGGAAGTTGTCAACTTCCCCAAGCTGATGTGATATATCATATTGAAATGAGAACCTCAAATGGAAATAGCAGAGGATTAGATCTTACCGATTTGAGATGTCCGTCCTTGTCCCGGAGTTCGCTGATCTAGGGTTTGTCACAGAAACCCTAATTTTAAAAACTTGGAATCTTTCAGATCTGATTGGATAAACAAATAGAACTCTTCAAATGGTCCTATCCAATGTACTCCTTTTCTTAAAACAGTGGAGGGAAGCTCCCGGAACAAGAAGCCCTAATTTTCCAATTTCTTCTGCAGAAATTCCTGTTACTGTTTCTGAGATATCTCCGAAATTACAGATCCTATGTGTCTACAATTTTTCACAGAGGTAACCTCGCATCTCCCTGATCCAACACTGCAGGTTTCATCAGAATCGGTTTCACCATTTGGGATTTATGATCCTTTTCCCAAGGTGACCTGTTACAGGACTGTTCAGAACAGTGATGTTGTACAGCATGCCACGTGTCACTAGTTCATCTTCTGAGTCTGATATTCAGACCACATAAATTAAAGTCCGTGCCCTTTCTGGAACATCTTCAAGAATTCCATTTGAACCTCTGTAACCCAAGATATTGCAGATCTCCCCAGGTGTCCTGTTTATGGATGATTTCTGGAAGAGGATGGAACCCTAACTTGGAGAGATCATATCTCCTAGACTATAGCGAATCTGAGGCTGATTTTTGGATAAAGTGTTCATCAGGATTTTATCTTCAGCCCCTACAATTTTTAGCTTCTGAGACTTCTCCCATCTCAGAATATAGCGACTGTACCAAAACTTAGCAGTTTTAGTATTTAGGGTTTTTCCTAGCTTTGGGTCAAAATAGGGTTTGACTTTCCTGGAGTTTCACCTAACCAAATTTCTTGATCCAAGTCTCTAAAATTAGGTTTTGATGAGGAGAAAAATCCTATGCTGGTCTCACTCAAAAATTCATCTTCTGTATAAAGCCCTAATTTCCACATCGAAACTGAAAATGCTTGAAATTGAATTCCGCATCGACAGAAAGATGCACCCTTCAATGGAGAGTCATCCTAGCATACTTTTGCTGAAAATATGTGGAGGAAGATCCACAAAATAGGAAGCCCTAGTTCCTGTAGCTGCAAAATGTCTTCTTCTCAGGTTAGCTCTGATACCATGTTAGTTTTTCAACATTTAAGCTAGCATTATGTTAAGATCTTTTCACTGAGAGAATAACAAGCACAGCAATAACATAAGCACATCACAAGAGACAAGAGACACAAAGAGTTTTGATCGGGGAAACCATAAATGTAGAAAACCCCGCAAATTCCTCTAAGATAGTATCACCACAACATGTGAAACCCAAAACAGTAAGATGACCTCCCAACACAGCAGTAGCCTTCTGTCTTCTGTCAAGCCAAAGTATTTCCTTCTCCAAAGGTGCGCCACACTTGAGAGAGCAAGCGATGTAATTCACAAGTGATAAATAGAGAGACTCTCACTCTCTATTTATATTCATCCGTTCACTTGAGTTTCCATTTCACACGTAGGCTCAACCTAATAATTACTACTCGAGCCTACACCTTAATTAGTGTATAATAACTCAAGTGCCCCGAAATTGTGGGGACTTACCTAATGACTTGACATGACTTGTTTACATTATTAATCCTCCCGATCGGAACATTGGGGCATGACCACATGACTCAAATACATAATAAAAACATCCTGAAATAAACATCGGGTTACAATACATAAGAAGAATACATTCCGAAGTTACATATACATCAACAGGATGATAACTATTCCAGCAAAGATTGTATTGGCACAATCTGCTTCTTCTAAACACTTTTCTAGCTTAACAATGTAAATGCCAAAAAGGGTATGGGAGAGGGGGGAACATTATTTAACTCCAATATTACAATTTATATATGTTGTCCACCCTTGATTATTCTTAAACCTTGCAATGACCTTTTCGTATAACCTTATCGTGACAGCTCTCAACTCAAAAGGAACCCTAAGCTCCTCTATCCTATTCCATGAGTTATTTCTAGGCATTGTATAAAAAGATTTTCTAAAATCCACAAAGAAACAAAATAGGTGAGACTTATTATTATGGAATTCCTCTGCAATGATCCTTAAGTGTAAGAAGGTGGTCTGTGGTTGGATGATTCCTTTTAAAACTTGTTTGGCCTTTAGCTCGCTTACCTTCCATTTCTAGCCATCCATTGATCTTATTTTCTAAGATAATACCATATAACTTAGCTAAGATAGGGCTAATCATAATAGTCCAATAGTTAGA
>LPNX011044166.1:0-35507 GCA_001517045.1 Pseudotsuga menziesii | reverse complement strand
TTGTAATAAACCCATGGTTTATGTCCAGGGTTTAGGGTTTGGGGTGCCCATGGTTTGGATCCATGTTTTGTAAACAGTGCGCTGTATAAATAGGCACTTATGTAAAGAAGAGAGGTTAGGTTTTTGATGTAAAGAGAAATAAGGCGAAGCTAAGGTTGTTTTGTAAAGAAAGGTTAAGTCCCAGCTGTGTGCGTGGACGACCTCTGCAGCTGTGTGCACAGAGGGTTTTGTAAGAGGTTAAGAAGATCTGCAGCTGTGTGAGCAGAGGCCTGCTGCTGTGTGCACGGCTTTTAAGGACTGAAGGGATCTGCAGCTAAGTGCGCAGATCAGAACTGTGGTTTTGTAGCTAGTTGAATAAAATGCAGTTCTGTGGACGTAGCCCCTACACTGAGGGTGAACCACGTTATATCTGGTGTTGTGGTTCTTGTGTGTTTATGTTTCTGTTTATCTTTCATGCATTAATAATTAGATATATCTGATAATCAAGATCACTGCTGTTAATAAGCTTCGCTGTAATTCCCAGTAAGGGTTAAGCAAGTCACTGTTGTTATCTAACTGCGAAGATATTATATGTGAATGTGTTTGAGGACTGTGTTAATTGATTGTAAGTTAAAAAAGGCTTAAGGTATAGTAATTCCCCTCTTCTTCCTGCAGAAACCTAATTCTGCAGCACCCCATAGCTGTTTTGGGTGAGACTGCAACCTGCGCGCAGGTTGTTGCCAAAAGGGCCAACACTGTGGGTCTTTTGTTGGTGCGACACAAAAGGTTTAAACCCGGGTCTGCCCTATTGCCCAACAAAGTGGTTCCGTTGCCGGGAGAACTTAGTATCTGCGGAAGAGGGGTTTATGTACAATTCTCAAGCCAGATCCCTGAGTCACAGAAAATGAAGGCTCTGGAGTCAGCATTCAGAGCTACAGCAGCTAGATGGTGGACCAGCCACAAGCAGTATATCCCTAGTTGGGAAGTGTGTTAGAGGTTCCTCCGCCTGCGATTTTCGGATCAGCTCCAGGAATCGCGAAGCACGTTTGATGGAAAGCGTAGCCCCCAGGAACACTTAGCGCAGTGCTATGATGCATGGAAGCATGTACCACAGGAAGAATGGGTACATCGGTTTGTGCATACTTTGGCACCGACAGCAAAAAATTGGTACACGGATGCTGAGCTTCGCCAGGACACTGTAAGTTGGTATTGTCTTGTTGATAGTTTTGTCTGCACTTTTTCTACTAATGAAGTATGTCCAGCTTTAGACGCAGCTATCAGGCTGATCCATACTAAGGTATTTGATGGTCAAGAAGTCAGAGAATATCAACCTGATTGGAAAACACAAGAAGCTCACACTATAGAATGTTATAACATCGCCATTGACGAGGATGATGATCCGCGCAATATTAATATTCCTGAATCTGAAGGCCACTACGATGTCCGAGGACCAGCACTCAAAGTCTCCGAAGTAACTCAGCCCTTGAAGACGTGGACAGTCAACATTGGATCAGAAGAGCAGCCCAAGTATGCCACCATTGGGGACTATTGGGACGAAGAGATGGTAAGCAAAGTCACCCAACTTCTCCATGAATATCAGGACCTATTTCCAACGAAGTTCTCAGAGATGAAAGGAATCCTAGGTGATATTGGTGTTATCAAGATTCCTTTAAAACCTGATGCAAAGCCTGTGAAACAACGCCCTTATAGGTTGAACCCTAAATACAGGGAAAAAGTTCGAATAGAGCTGGATAAGATGCTCGCTGCAGGAATTATTGAGCCTGTCGAAGAATCCGAGTGGTTCAGTCTGATGGTGGTGCAGGAGAAGAAGAATAAGGGTGAAATCTGTATCTGTGTGGATATGAGAAAACTGAATGATGCTTGTCTACATGACCCATTCCCCACCCCCTTTACAGATGAAGTGTTAGACAATGTTGGAGGACAAGAAGTGTACTCTTTCACTGATGGATTTTCAGGGTACCACCAAATTAGAATTGCTCCATAGGATCGACATACGACCACCTTTGCCACAGAAATGGGGTCCTTTCAGTACACTGTGATGCCCTTTGGTTTAAAGAATGCCCCTGCTATGTTTTCACGAGTAGTTATCTCCGCATTCAAGGATTTTATCCATAAATTTCTAGAAGTTTATTTTGATGATTGGACCATCTTTGGACTTGTCAAAGACCATATCAATAGTCTCAGATTGATGTTAAACAAATGCAGACAGCACCAGATTTCTTTGAACCTGAAAAAATGCATATTTTGTGCACCATTTGGAATTCTGCTAGGCCATATTGTATGTAAACAAGGATTGATGATGGACCCTGTGAAGATAGCTATTATTGTTAACTTGCCATCTCCGAAGTCCGTTAAACAGCTTCTCACTATGCTGGGCCATACAGGATATTACAAGAAATTCATCAAAGATTATTCCCAGATCACCGCTCCGATGGAGAGACAGTTGAAAAAAGACATCAAATTTGAGTGGACACTTGAGTGCCAAGCCAGCTTGGATATTTTGAAGGAAAAGATGGTTACTGCTCCTATCCTAGTATTCCCTGACTCGAATAAGGAGTTTCATGTGCATGTAGATGCATCCTCTATTGCTCTGGGTACTGTGCTGACACAGTCAGGTGCAGGTAATATTGATCACCCTATTTCTTTTGCAAGCAGAAAATTGTCCACAGCAGAGAAAAATTACACTACGACAGAACGCGAAGGTCTTGCTATGGTATATGCACTACAAAAGTTTCGACATTATCTACTAGGATCTCATTTTAAGATGTTTACTGACCATTCTGCTTTGAATTACTTGGTTAACAAGCCTGTGTTAGGTGGAAGAATATGCAGGTGGCTGATTCTATTTCAAGAATATGATTTTGAGATCATTGTTAAGCCTGGAAGGCTTAACCTAGGACCTGACCACTTGTTGAGGCTTGAGTCCGGCGAAGAACCTACCAGCTTGGACGAAGGTCTCCCTGATGCCCAACTATTTGCTATCCAGATGGTTGATGAATATTTCCAGGATATTGTTCAGTACCTGTCTACAGGTTTTCCACCCCCCGAGATGACCACACAACAGAAGAAGTAGTTGGTGGTTAGAGCAGCGGACTTCACCTTAATAGCAGGACAACTGTACAAAATGGGACCAGATGAGATATTGCGCAGATGTGTTTTGGAGCATGAAAAACCTCTAATATTGGCTGAAACACACTCAGGCGCAGCAGGAGGCCATTATGCAGGCAAAGCTACAGCACAGAAGATTCTGACAGCCGGCTTATGGTGGCCCACAATTCACAAAGACACATGAGAATACTGCCATAGCTGCGACGTCTGTCAGAGGACAGGTAAACCATCCAAGAGGGATGAAATGCCCCTAGTCCCGCAGATAACATTACAAGCCTTTGAAAAATGGGCTATTGATTTTGTTGGCCCTATCAACCCTCCTGCGAAGAAGTCTGGAGCCAGATACATCATTACAGCAACTGATTATCTTACCCGTTGGGCCGAAGCTCAACTAGTCAAGACCTGTAGCGCTGCTATTGCTGCGAAGTTCATCTTCGACAACATTTTGTCCAGATTCGGGTGTCCTAGAGTTCTTATGAGTGATCAAGGGTCACATTTCCTGAACAGGACTATTGAAGTATTGACTGAAGAGTTTCAGGTTTATCATCAGAAGAGTACCGCATATCATCCACAGGAAAATGGGACTGTCGAAGCTTTTAACAAAATCCTTGAGCATGCTTTGACAAAGGTTTGTAATGCTAACAAAAATGATTGGGATCTTCGCATTCCAGCAGTACTTTGGGCTTATCGAACTACTTGTAAGAAATTGATAGGCCATACTCCTTTTCAGTTGGTCTATGGGCAAGAAGCAATCATGCCCATGGAGTACATTGTGCCCAGCCTCCGAATATCCGCTTTCACTGAGATGGATGACCCAGCCATACTAACAGAAAGAATGATGAAGATACTAGCACTCGAAGAGGATAGATTTATTGCAGGATTTCAGCAGCAGGTCCAGAAGGCTTGAGAAAAAGCGTGGCATGATCGACATATCAAGAGGAAACAGTTCCAGCAAGGTGATCGTGTGCTGTTGTATGACAGTAAATTTATGAAGTTCCCAGGGAAGTTCAAGACACATTGGAAGGGACCATATATAGTGCAGAAAGTTACTGACGGGGGAGCAGTTCAGTTAGCTAAGTTGAATGGAGAACTTTTATGCTCTATGGTAAATGGGAGTCGTTTAAAAAAGTACAGGGATAGACCAGAACATCAGGATCGCAGGTAGCTACTCGGAGGATAAACAATTGAGATAGGGTACCAGGAAGCTGTTCTTAGCATTATGGGGTGTAGAAGTCTGGCTAGTCTGCAGGAGGAAGTATGTGTCTACTTGGAGATCAACGGTTGATCAGGGGTCGCAGGTTCATGCTGTGTCGAAGTTATAGGTAGTTGTTATGTCGAAGCTCCAAGGTGTGTCGCAGCCTCAAATGTGACAGATGGGACAAAATGGATTTGGTGGCGTCGGCACGAGCGATGCTCTCAATACCCGTAATAATGAGATTTTGGGAAAATACAGGGCTATGTGTGACAAGATTTCCGGCATTTGGCGACATTATTACACCATGATGACAGGTTTGGTAACAGGATTCTATAAGAAAGCTACATCGGCCCATGAGTCCTTCGCCAAAGTACCTCTGGGAGTCTATTCAGCTAGAGCCATGTCAAACAATTGTGCAGTTTAGCAGTTAGTACGAGAGTTCTAAGAAAGGGGTCTGCAGAACATTCTCAGTAATCCGCCCGGACAGTCGTATTCGAATTAAGTACAAATGCAGGGTGGGGTTTGCTCTAAATTAGGCGAAGGCGGGGTGGTGTCTGCTCTAACGTGGAGCGACGAAAGCCACAAGGCCTTCCAAAAATACTCTGGGGAATCTCGTCATGAATCCTCCCGGTTGAACAGAGCCATGGAAGCTGTGTGTCTCATGCAGCGTGACATGCAATTCCAAGGGACCCCAAGCTGTGGATGATGAAGGGACGGCAACCAAGACGGAGGATGGGGTTGCAGATGGATCCCGAAGGCCTTCATCAGCAAAACTTCTGCAAAGGACAGAAGTAGGCAACCGGCAGCAGCACGGAGAGCCTCAGCAAGCAGCGCACTATGCTTCGTCAACGGAATTTTGCCACCAGAGAAACTAAAGAGTGTCTCGGGACGGGCCACTGGTGAGTCTTAGTGGCCTGTTGGGACGCGCACCCTAACGGTCCTTAAGATGAATAACTCCACGAGTTTGGACTCAAAATAGTCTTAGGGGTGTCGGGGTTGAGTAAAAGTCTTCTATTGTAATAAACCCATGGTTTATGTCCAGGGTTTAGGGTTTGGGGTGCCCATGGTTTGGATCCATGTTTTGTAAACAGTGCGCTGTATAAATAGGCACTTGTGTAAAGAAGAGAGGTTAGGTTTTTTATGTAAGGAGAAATAAGGTGAAGCTAAGGTTGTTTTGTAAAGAAAGGTTAAGTCCCAGCTGTGTGCGTGGACGACCTCTGCAGCTATGTGCGCAGAGGGTTTTGTAAGAGGTTAAGAAGATTTGCAGCTGTGTGCGCAGAGGCCTGCTGCTGTGTGCGCGGCTTTTAAGGACTGAAGGGATCTGCAGCTAAGTGCGCAGATCAGAACTGTGGTTTTGTAGCTAGTTGAATAAAATGCAGTTCTGTGGACGTAGCCCCTACACTGAGGTTGAACCATGTTATATCTGGTGTTGTGGTTCTTGTGTGTTTATGTTTTTGTTTATCCTTCATGCATTAATAATTAGATATATCTGATAATCAAGATCACTGCTGTTAATAAGCTTCGCTGTAATTCCCAGTAAGGGTTAAGCAAGTCACTGTTGTTATCTAATTGCGAAGATATTATATGTAAATGTGTTTAAGGACTGTGTTAATTGATTGTAAGTTAATAAAGGCTTAAGGTACAGTAATTCCCCTCTTCTTCCCTCAGAAACCTAATTCTGCAGCACCCCATAGCTGTTTCGGGTGAGACTGCAACCTGCACACAGGTTGTTGCCGAAAGGGCCAACACTGTGGGTCTTTTGTTGGTGCGACACAAAAGGTTTAAACCCGGGTCTGCCCTATTGCTTAACAATTCATAATTGAATCTATTTATTTATGAAAATATTATATTTTACTATTTATTTATTTATAAACGAGAATTTAATTATTTTTAATATAATATTATAAGAACTAATAATAACCTTAAAATTAGCATTAATAATAACAATAAAAATAATAACATTATTATCATTATTCATATCTTTAATAACACTAACATTAATAAAATTAATAACATTTTTTTTAATATTATATTTATCAGTACATGATCATTCACATTTTCAACCACATTATTAATATGTACACATGATCAACTGAACTAACCATGAATTGAAATAAACCTTATATTGAAGTCAACCTTGTGTTAGCACCTAGAATCGCACCCAAGGTTGTGGGAAGGCGGACCCCGAGGTAACAGCAGAACCACTTTTAGAAAGGGAGTTGGATTCTTCAATTCCAGAGAGGGATCTCTCACAGATGTATAACAAGGCTAGACATAGTGTCACAAAATGGATATCAACTATTTGGTGGTCGGAAACAAAACAAAGATATATTGGGCTATGGAGTCAAAACCCAAGGGAACAAAGTAGTTCGCATAAGAAAACGCATACGAGAGCGAGGTAGTGCTTCTATCATGGTCGTTATGTTTGGGGTTTGCTGGTAATAGTAGAAAGATGACAGTCCACTAGCATAGAGCACCACAGGGATGAATTCTACACCATTTTTGGAAAAAGAGTTTGGTGGATATCAGAGACAATGGAAGGATAATATGAGTATGAATTCCTATCCATTATACACTGTGTCTACGACATGAAGAACCCATAATGTAAAGAAATATTGGAAAAACATGCACATAGGGAAAGGAGAGAATAGACTATGATTTCGAAACACACAAGAATTCTTGTAATGTGTATAACCAGTGCTCAGCTCTGTATATTACTTTAAAGAATCATAAACACGATAGTATTACAAAATTAAAACTGACTAACCATTTTTTCCCTTTGTGGGAGTCTTTTTATAGTGCTTCGGGCCACCGAGATTAGTCTCGAAACAGGGCGAGAAACTAGTTACAAATCACTATTAAAATTATAACTAACTAGAACGTGGCACTTTTGCCATGATTTACATATCTCAAAAAAAACATTGTGGAGAAAATACGCATGCTTGGTGCGAATGATAGCGTGACACTTTCGTTTTTGAGCTCACTGGCCTTGAAGACGATGTCTCAGGATGTTTCTGGGTGGTTCATTGCTGACCAGGCCCGAACCATTTACCTCTCTGTTTAATATGCAATGTGTCCTCCTTCTTTTCATTTGTGTTCATTCTATTCTCAAAGGCACCTTCAAAAGCACCTTTTTGCATGGGCTTAACGCTGGAAAGAATAATTGTGTTCCTTCTGTGCTCAACCTTCTTTACAGCTCCCCCTCTCCTAGTAACACTGTTATACAATGGGTTTTGAAGAAGGGTTGCATTGCTTCTGGTAGTAACAAGCCTTTGGAGTGGATTTTCATTCTTGTACTCTTTACCTCCCATCAGGAGGGTACTCCTATAGGAAATACAATAGGGCGTGGCTTCGACCTCCTCACCACCTCAGAAAAAGTTGGCAAGTGCAATTCACAAAGATGGTGATGAATCCTTTTATGGAGCAAGTAGATCGTAAGTAGATTCATACATTTCACCTTTGAATTCCCCTGCCTGTGATGTTTGGCGATCACCATCATTCTGGACCTTTAGATCCGAAACTCCCTTTGATCTTGACCGCACACGTGTACTGAGCTGCCAACTTTCGCGAATCTACGAGACAATTTTCTCTGTGCATGTCTCATTGGGGGAATAAATTTCCACCCTAGATCTTTATTCGGTGATATCTACATCATCGAATGTCACCATGTTTTAACTCATTTCATTGATCGAGAGGCCAAAAATTCCATGAGCATTTCAATTTGGTGAAATCGGTCTCGTCTGTAGATCTGCCATCCATTAATCGTGGCTGTTGGAACTCATGCTTGCTTTAATGCCATTTCACAATGATGGAGAGGAACTTTTGATCGCGCCTGGGGATTTTAGCAAAAAAACCTTTCAACCATCGATTTGGATCGCCCTTTGATCATCACCGTAGACATGCTATCGCTTTTAACAAATTTCTCGGCCACCCTGCGAATGGAGATTTTAATGTGTCTTTGGATGGGGTTGCTTTGTCCTACTTTCCCGCCAGTTCCCACCATGCAAAAAATAGTGATAACAAGTGGATCTAGCTAGGGATGCTATCCTCCCCATGAGGTAGCAAAGAAAAATTATAGACCAAGTGCCAAATCCATTAGGTGGCCCTCCCAACTTCGCTGCAATATTTCAAAAATGCTCCAAAAGACCAAGATTAAGCCGAGTAACGGAAACAACTGAAAGGATAAGTTGATACTTAAGAAAAATTGATTATAAGGGAAATGCTCTTTATGTCAAGCTTATTCATTCTTACCTACCCTATCTAATGGACTTCATCACCTAGTCAAGTAATTTCTAACTTCCAGTGAAACCTGCCAAGCAAATGGTCCCATAAATCCCATTTCTTCTGATGCAGTATGGAGAACACTACCAGAAGACTCACAGACACTGGATTATAACAAATAAATTTGTTTTTACAATAAATATTTAATCATACATTACCGTTTTCCAGCTACTCCATGTATCCCGCTACCGAATTGTAGAAACCCGGGTGGCTGTTGATCTCTTTAGCTGTTAGTTGAACGTGGCAAAAATGTTCCAATTTCCATTCTTCTAACATCATGTAGAGGCGATGTCTCAAAAAATATTTGGGAGGTGTCTTTCAGATATTTTGTATCCATGGTATCAACTTCTTCATGCAATATTCTAGAACTCATGGCCTGATCTCTCATAGGCGTCGTAAAAAAGGTAATGTTGCATTCCTCAATAGATCTGGGCCTGCCTACTTCCGAGTGACCTTCTTGGTTGAAAAATCCTTTCGTCTACTCGGGGACATGACCATAAGGAACAATACAACATCTAGAGAAATCTGTCGTCTTCTTGTCTTGGGAAATTGCTCAAGAAATAACCCCTCCTGCTCACAACCGGGTTGGTTTCCAAAGGAACCATGTACATAGTGCTCTAGGAAGCATTTGAATGATGCACTTTGCTCTTGGCTGTGGGTCTTAGGAACCAAAATTTCATATTTCGGATTCATCCCTACAAGGATGTAGTAATCCTCCTCAATGGGGCCAAGCAAGAAAAACATCTCTCCTTGATACGGGGTCTTTGGGTTCAGGACATATGGAGGGGTCCTGATTTCAACCACTTTGTTCTATTCTCTATTAATTCTTAGGCTTGCGGAACCCCCAACTATTTCATTAGGTATGCCATCCTCATAGTCATCTTCGTATTCATTATATATCAGCATGCCGCAATCCCTTTCGATGGAATTAACGGATAAAACTGCTCACCTTTCTACCCCTTGGCAGATATTATTTTTGTAAACTGGGGGAAAATGCAAGCTACTAGGGGAATTCCTTCTCTGCCCTACGTGTCTCTACCCATCCTAGATCCTCCTTTCTTTCATTAGTACCATCTTGGCCGAGGATCTTTCCCAACAATCTGAAATTTTCTTTGACGTCCAATGCATCAGCAAACATTCCCTGTAATGATGTCGATTTTCTCTCCAATAGAAATAAAGACACATCAGGAGAAAAAATAGATGCATAATGCAGTTTTTCCACACCCTCTAAGGGCTAGATTTCTTTGGGCATGCCATAATAAAAAATTGTGAACCTTCTGTTGAAACTTGATGTAGCTTCGCCTTCGTGTTTCCTCATAGAATAAAACTTAGAGAGAACCTGGCCTACTGACCTCCTTTCACCCCAAAAATATATGAACATACGAGAAAATTCCTCCCATGTATTGATGGATTCCAGTTGCAAATGCCTAAACCATTCTTTCACACAGCCTTGCAAATATTGGGAAAAAGATCTCATATAAACGTCATCATGCTCTATCTCAAAAAGATCGAGAAAATATTCAAAGGCTTGCAAATGTTTCTCAGTTGTAAGGCCTTCAGATTCTCCATCAAACTTAGGAAGGTATTCATAGTGTTTGGCAGGTAAATCATGAAGGATCTAAGGCAGGCAGAGAGGAATGTATCGACTTTGCGTATTGGGTGCGACGGAGTCTTGTGGAAAATGTATGCTCTCGGAAATGGCATCGTGAGGTACATCGGGCTGCTTCTTAATGTCAAGTGTCTTAAGTGTGGGGTCTAGACTAAAATTAGACGTACATGATGGAGAGATACTCTCTGTTAGCAAGGAAGGATATATAAGAGTAAATTCATGACTTCGCTTGGAGTAAAATAAGCCATGACAAACTATTCTAACAAACTTAAGGAAAGAGAAATAAATATTTACAAGAAGAGCCAAGTTGTTCTGGAGAAATCCAAATCTTAAGTACCTCGTCTTCTCTTTAAGCCTACCCATGCCTTCACAGCGAATTTACGCATGTTGCGGAAGAAGCCAATGCCTTCTTGGAAACGTAACCTTCAGTACCAAGGCATTAGTGGAGCTGACGCAGTGTTGGAAACATGGGTTTATGGAAGTCACTGAGTGAAAGATTCATTTCGTTTTGGATGCCTGACTGCCATTCACAGCCAACAGTTTGGTTTAAGGCCCTATTGTATATAGTTTCAGGAGGCTTTGAACCTCCTTCCTCGTACTGGTCCTTTCAGCCATCAATATTCCCAATGGAGTCATTCTTTCAGAAATTTTAATGTGGAGTCGCTAGGGAAAATGATACAACCTTTCACATGCAAGGGTCCCTGTTTTCCCACAAAACCCTCTATCATTAGAATATTTGTCGTTCTTCCCAAGGATGATTTTCAATTTCGTCCCTAGCAATTGTGTCAGTTTGTTAGCACCTAGAATCACACCCAAGGTTGTGGGAAGGCTGACCTCGAGGTAACAGCAGAACACTTTAGGAAAGGGAGATGGACTCTCCAATTCCATAGAGGGATCTCTCACAGATGTATAACAAGGCCATACATAGTGTCACAAAACAGATATCAATTGTTTCGTGGTCAGAAACAAAATGAAGATATATCGGGCTATGGAGTCAAAACTCAAGGGAACAAAGCAGTTTGCATAAGAAAATGCATACGAAAGCGAGGTAGCGCTAGTCTTTATGTTTGGGGTATGGTGGTAATAGCAGAAAGATGACAGTTCGCTAGCATAGAGCACCGCAGGGATGAATTCTACGCTAGTTTTGGAAGAAGCGTTTGGTGGATATCGGAGACAATGGAAGGAGCATATGAGTATGAATTCCTATATATTATACACTATGTCCATGACATGAAGAACCCATAATGTAAAGAAATACTGGAAAAACATGCACATAAGTAAAGGAGAGAACAAACTATGATATGGAAACACACAAGAATTCTTGTAATGCATATAACCAGTGCTCAACTATGTATATTACTTTAAAAAATAATAAACACGATAGTCTTAAAAAATTAAAACCAACCAACCCTTTTTCCCTTTGTGGGAGTCTTTTTATAGTGCTTCGGGCCCCTGAGATTAGTCTCGAAACAGAGCAAGAAACCAGTTACAAATCACTATCAAAATTGTAACTAACTAGAATGTAGCACTTCTACCATGATTTACATATCTCAAACAAACATTATGGAGAAAATACGCATGCTTGGTGTGAATGGAAATGTGATGCTTCCAGTTTTGAGCTCGCTGGCCTTGAAGACGGTGTCTTAGGATGTTTTTGGGTGGCTCATTATTGACTAGGCCCGAACCATTTACCTCTCCGTCGAATTTGCAATGTGTCCTCCTTTTCATTTGTGTTCATTCTGTGCTCAAAGGCACTTTTCTACATGGGATTAACGCTGGAAAGAAGATTTGTGTTCCTTCTATGCTCAGCCTTGTTTATAGCTCCCCCTCTCCTGGTAACACTGTTATACAAGGGGTTTGAAGAAGGGCCGCATTGCTTCTGGTAGTAACAAGCCTCTAGAGTGGCTTGTCATTCTTGTACTCTTTACCTCCCATTAGGAGGGTCCTCTTATAGGCAATACAGTGCGGCACGACTTCAACCTCCTCACCACCTCAGGAAAAATTGGTAAGTGGAATTCATAAAGACAGTGATGAATCCTTTTCTAGAGCAAGCAGACCGTAAGAAGAGTTGTACATTTTGCCTCTGAATTCCCCTGCCTATGATGTTTGGCGATCGCCATCATTTTGGACCTTTAGATCCAAAACTCCCTTTAATCTTGACCGCACACATGTACTGAGGTGCCAACTTTCACAAATTTATGAGACGATTTGCCACATGCATGTCTCATCAGCAGAATAAATGTCCACCCTAGATATTTCTTCGGCGAGATCCGCATCGTCAAATGTCACCATGTTTTAACTCATTTCGCTGATCGAGAGGCCAAAAATTCCGTGAGAATTTCAATTTGGTGAAATCGGTCTCATCCGTAGATATTCCCTCTGTCAATCATGGCCATTGGAACTTGTTGTTTCTTTAATGCCATTTCATGAGGATGGAGAGGCACTTTTGATTGCGCCTAGATATTTTAGTGAAAAAAACTTTTGATCGTCGATTTGGCTTGTCCTTTGATCGTCACCGTAGACACACTATCGCTTTTAACAAATTTCTCGGCCACCCTGTGTTGGGCGTATGGGGCAGACCCAGGTTCTTATGCTTTTATCTTCGCACCAATAAACAGACCCACAGTGTTGGCCCTTTCGGCAACAATATGCGAGCAGGTTGCAATCTCACCCGAAACAGCTATGGGGTGCCGCAGAATCAGGTTTCTGTAGGCGAAAGAGGGATATTACTGTACCTTTAGCCTTAACAAAGAATAATTATGTAATACAGAGCTTCGATATTCACTTAAATAGCTTCGCAGTTTAGATAAAAAGACAGTTTCTTGCTTAACCCTTAACTGGGAATTCACAGCAAAGTTAATACTTAGCAATTTATCTTATTTTATCATTCATCTACTTATCAAATGCATAAAAACATAACAGGAAAAATAAAAAGAACCACCACAACACAAGATATACGTGGTTCACCCCTAGTGTAGGGGCTACGTCCACAGAACTGCGTTTATATTCAACAATTTACAAAACAATGCAATTCTGATCTGCGCACTTAGCTACAGATCTTCTCAACAACCCAAAACTGCGCACTTAGCTGCAGAACCTTTCTTCCAAAACCCTCTACACACTCAGCTGCAGAGGTCGTCCACGCACTTAGCTGGGACTTAACCTTAACCCAGAAATAGACCTTAGCTTCTTCGCATCACATCATCATCATAACACAAAACTTCTTTTTTTTCTCCTTTACATAAGTGCCTATTTATACAAGTGCACTATTACAATACCATGGGATTAAACCATGGGTACCCAAAAACAATGGGACATTTACAAAAAGAGGGGCTTCAACCCAACCCCGAAGCCCCTAAGACTATTTTGGACCGCAACTCCGCTTACAAGCTTCGCACCAAAACCGCGGAGTTGCCAAAATTAAGGACCTTCAAGGTTCGAGCCCCAACAGGCCCCTAAGACTCACCAGTGTCCCATCCTGGGACACACTGCTGCTTTTCAGGTGGAAGAATCTTGTTGGCGAAGATAGTAAATTTCTTGTTGAGGTTGTGCATGATATCTTCAGCTGCTTGCTCCTTTTCCACTATCTCCTGCAATGTTGCTGCAGATGCTTCGTTGGCCTTTTCCTGCACAAACGCATCATACTCCTTCAGGACTTTGAGTTGGTTGTCCGCAGCAATGCTCAAATCCAAAGCCTCGTTAATAAGGGGCTGTACAGAGCTCACTAATAGTGTTTCTGTCCTTTTGTAAGACTCAATTTCTTGCTGGAGCTCATTACTATGCTTCACCTTAAGCATCTTCTGCATAGGAGGTAATGTCTTAATTTTTGCTTTTACTGCATCCATCTCTGTCTATCGCTGCTTGATGGTTTCTTGCAACTTTTCTACTGGTGGGTTGTCCTGCACATTTTCCCAGGCCTCGACCCTTTTGTCTAGCAGCTTTGATGCACTACTTACAAGATCTAAGATCTTTGTTGCTGAGGCCTAAGGTGGACTCTCAGGAATGAGGCGAAGCTGAAGCTCCGCAATCTGGGCCTCATGTTCTGCTTTCATCTTCTCTATCTAGCTTCGAGACTGTTGTACATAGTCTTTCATCTTGACTATTCTTTGTTCCAGTTCTTCTTCAGCCTACATGTCAAAGTCAGGGAGACTTCGACACGCCTCATCCAACAGTCGTGCTAGTGTATCCTGCTTGTGTTCTGTTTCCTTCTTCTTTTGTTCAGCTTCTTTCAACTGTGCTTCGAGGCTCTCACTCTACTTCATGGTATTCTCTAACTGCATGTGGGTGTAGCTGTCTCATTCTCGGATCTCCTTCATGAGTGCCGATTGACACAGATGCAGCTCCGGCATAGAAAACTTAGTGTAATCTATCTCAACTATCATGCTCATTTGCGATCGAGATGCTGCGTAAGTTATTATAAGAGCTGCACTTGGTACTTGTCCTCTGTTTTTTCTGGTGGGCCATTGTCTTATATCTAGCTGCGTGCCTACTGGGGCACTGTTTGCTGTGGTGCCAGTTGCTGTTCTTTTCAATAACGCCTTAAGTTCTGCAATTCGTTGTGCTACGCCAGTGAGTACATCAAGATGTGTAGCTGCAAACTCTACCCATTTGCTGGATAATACCTCTGTAGACTTTGTCAGAGCCTGATCAAGCTCTTCAATCGTCAAAGCGGGCTCTTCGATGATATTCTTGCCCTTCGACGCCTTAGTTTTCTTTCTGGGCTGAGGCTTAGTAACTTCCTCTACTTCAGGGGACTTGCGCTTGTCTGGGCGATTAGGGTCTGAAATGGTTTTGACCAATTCTTCTTCTTCATCATCAGCCACGTCATCTCCACCATGGTCACCTTCACTTTGCTGTGACTCATCTTGTTCTTCGCTCTCTTCTAGTGGGTCATTCTGCTGTGGCTAACTAGGACCTGCGCCCACATCTGTTACAGGAGGGACTGGTATGTTGGGCCTTCTTCTTGCATCCTTCATCCATTTAGTTGGCCACTGCTGGACTACTGCGAGGATGTCTTCCTGTTTTACCATGTATGGTAACTTCCACCATATATGCTTGTTATCTGCGCGGGCCTGGATGAATACATTATGCATGTCAGCCTTGAAGTTGACCACTCCAGTATACTGGCTCATTACTGAGCCGCGGTGTTTTCAGGATCTCATATGAAATATTCATCGAATAGAAGGTGAACACGTAGTTCGTCATCTACTTCAAGGCCTTATCCTGCGAAACCCAAAGAGATGCATACCTTTCTGCACCAGGCATATCTGGAGGCACATCAACAAACTGTGCCTCGGTAGGTTCTCTCAATCCTACCAGTGCAATAAGCACTAACAACCATGAATAGTGAAAGGCTCTACCTTTCTCCCGTGCATTGCGAACATCTACAAGGAATTCTCTGGCAATGTACTCTGTCCATTTGTAACTGTAGCCTTTGGCACAGTTCGCAGCAATACTGACAATCAGGGCAGGTACTTCATTAGGTCTTCATTTCTGCATTAATTTGCATGCTAGGATCTCTGCGGCGAAGTGAATGTTTTGGTGCCAAATTGTCGAGGCTTGATACCCTCGATTTCCTTTTGTCAGACCAAAGCGGTCCTTCATGTGCTACGCCAGCTTCGTATCTTCATGCTTTCCAACAAATTCAATCCCAGGATTAGGCCCTTCCTTTGGCAAGCCTGTAATCCTATGAATCAGCTCTCCATCAATAGCTATTCTCTGGTTTCCTATCCATAGGTTCCCATCATGCACCAACGCCAATAACTGCTTAACCACCACGGTAACCTGCGAGCTGCGACCAAAGTGGGGGACATTCAGCATCTTCAACAAGCCAGCTTGCTCCAAGCCAGTAGCCCACTGTTTCACTTCAAGTAGCGTTGTTCCAACCTCCGGATAATGGACAGAGTGCAAGTATTTCCCAGGTGTGAACTGTGGAAACTTCTCACGATCATTCGTATCGTGGTTTGCGTACTTGAGGCGGTCTAATCTTCCTGTCATTGTGCCGACCAACTTCACACCTTGTGGCAACGAAGGGGTGTGTAACGTGAACTTGGTTATCCGCCGGGGTGGCTGAACTCCTGGTCGAACAGGCGGGAGACATGGTGGAAACTGCAATGCAACGTTCTCATCCTCACCAAAGTTTTGGAAATCTTCAGGTGGGAGTTCTGTCGAACCAGGAGGATTCATCACGGGATCCTCCGGTGTCTTTCCTGATGGTTTGTGCCTTTCTTTGTTTCACTTAGAGTGAACTTCTACCTTAAACTTCTTTCTGGTAGATCATGTCTGCATTGGTTGATTCAGCACTGGGGGAGTCTCTTCGTGAGGTGCAGATGCAGGTGGGTTGCTCATAAAGTTCTGCATACCCCTCTTTCTGAACTCTCTCAACAATTGCTGGACTTCGCAATCAGCTGACATGGACTCAACTCAAGAAAATGTGTAATGCAAAATTCGTAGGTCTGGGTGTCTTCTTATAGAATCCAGCGACCAATTCTTCCATAACTGTGCATTAAAGACACCAAATCTGACCGAGCGGTGGTAGATCTTGTCCAAACGGCGCTAGATTTCCCAAATACGGCTGTGGATTCGACCAAAATCTCATCATTACAGGCAGTTAATGCAGTTAACGTACCGATGCGGCCAAATCTGATTTTTTCCAACGGTCGCATTTTAAGCTTCAACACACCTTTCTTCTTCGGCACAACCACTAACTTCAGCTTCGCCAAAATAAGGACCTTCGACGCTTCGTAAATTTTCCAACAATCTACCAAAGCTCTCTAAGAACAGCTTCATTATAGTCTAGTACCCAATTTCAACTGTTCTTGGTACTTAGACTCTTCTTCTTGCTATTACTTCTGATCAGGGGGTACAGGCCTGTCCATGTACTTCTTTAATCTACTTCCATTCACCATGGAGGGCGAAATTTCTCCATTCAATTTAGCTAACTGAACTGCACCACCATCGGTAACTTTCTGAACTATGTATGGTCCTTTCCAATGTGTCTTGAACTTACCTGGGAACTTCATGAATTTACTGTCGTATAAGAGCACAAGATCACCATTCTGAAAATGCTTCTTCTTAATGTGTCTATCATGCCATACTTTTTCTCTAGCTTTCTGTACTTGCTGGTGGAAACCTCCAATGAATCTGTCTTCGTCTAGTTCCAGTATCTTCACCAAACTTTCATTCAGCACGGCTGGATCATCCATCTCTATGAATGCAGATATTCTGAGGCTAGGAACAACGTACTCCATGGGCATAACTGCTTCTTGTCCATATACCAGCCTGAAAGGTGTGTGGGCTGTCAATTTCTTGCAAGTAGTTCTATAAGCCCATAATACTACTGGAATTCTAAGATCCCAATCATTTCTATTAATTTTGCAAACCTTCGTCAAAGCGTGCTCAAGAATCTTGTTAAAGGCTTCGACAGTTCCATTTGCTTGAGGATGGTAGGCAGTACTCTTCTGATGATATACTTGAAACTCTTCGGTCAATGCTTCAATAGTCTTATTCAAAAAATGTGATCCTTGATCACTCATAAGAATTCTAGGACACCCAAACCTCGACAAGATATTATCAAAGATGAACTTCACAGCTATAGCAGCACTACAGTCCTTGACTAGTTGAGCTTCGGCCCAACAAGTAAGGTAATCAGTTGTTGTAATAATGTATCTTGCTCCAGATTTCTTTGCAGGGACAAAATCAATAGCCCACTTGTCAAATGCTTGTAAAGTTACCTGTGGAACAAGAGGCATCTCATCCCTCCTGGATGGTTTTCCTGTCCTCTGACAGATATCACAGCTGTGGCAATACTCTCTTGCATCCTTATGAATCGTAGGCCACCACAATCCAACTGTTAGAATCTTCTGTGTCATATCTTTTCTTGCATAATGACCTCCTGCTACTCCAGAATGTGCCTCAGCCAAAATCAATGGCTTTTCATGCTCCAGGACACATCTGTGCAGTATTTCATCTGATCCCATCTTATAAAGCTGTCCTGCTATCAAGTTAATGTCAGCTGCTCTAACCACCAGCTGCTTCTTTTGTTGTGTTGTCATCTCAGAGGGTGCAAAACCTGTAGACAAGTATTGAACAATATCCTGAAAATAGTCATCAACCATCTGGATGGAAAACAACTGGGCATTAGGAAGACCTTCGTCCAAACTAGTGGGCTCTTCTCCTGACTCAAGCCTCGACAAGTGGTCAGGCCCCATGTTAAGTCTTCCTGGCTTAACTATGATCTCAAAGTCATACTCCTGAAACAAAATCAGCCATCTGCATATCCTTCCACCTAACATAGGCTTGTTAACCAAATACTTCAAAGCAGAATGGTCAGTGAACATCTTAAAATGAGATCCTAACAAATAATGTTGAAATTTCTGCAAGGCATAAACTATAGCTAGACCTTCTCGTTCTGTCGTAGTATAATTCTTTTCTGCTGTGGACAATTTACTACTTGCAAAAGCAATAGGGTGATCAATATTGCCTTCCCCTGACTGAGCCAATACTATACCTAAAGCAATGGAAGATGCATCGACATGAACATGAAACTCCTTACTCCAGTCAGGGAATACTATGATAGGGGCAGTTACCATCTTTTCTTTCAAAATATCCAAGCTTTCCTGACATTCAGGTGTCCACTCAAACTTAATATCTTTCTTCAATTTCTTTTCCATAGGGGTTGTAATCTAAGCATATCCTTTAATGAATTTCTTGTAATATCCAGTATGACCAAGTGTAGTGTGAAGTTGCTTAACAGACTTCGGAGGTGGCAAGTTCACAATAATGGCTATCTTCGCAGGATCCACCATCAATCCTTGCTTGCATACAATGTGACCTAGCAGAATTCCAAAAGGTACACAAAAAATACACTTCTTCAGGTTCAATGAAATTTGATGCTGTCTACACTTGTCCAGCATAAGTCTTAAACTGGCTATATGATCTTTCAATAAACCAAAGATAGTCCAATCATCAAAGTAAACTTACAAGAACTTATGAATAAATTCCTTAAATGCAGATATGACTACTCTGGAAAACATACTAAGTGCATTCTTTAATCCAAAGGGAATAACAGTATACTGAAAAGATCCCATTTCTGTAGCGAAGGTTGTTTTATGTCGATCCTCTGGAGCAATTCTGATTTGATGGTAACCTGAAAATCCATCAGTGAAAGAATACACTTCTTGACCTCCATCATTGTCTAAAACTTCATCTGTAAAGGGAGTAGGAAAAGGATCATGTAAACAGGCATCATTCAGCTTCCTCAAATCAACACAGATTCTGATTTCTCCCTTGGTCTTCTTTTCTTGTACCACCATAGGGCTGACCCATTCGGACTCTTCGACAGGCTCAATGATTCATGCAGCGAGCATCTTATCTTGCTCCATCCTGAATTTTTCTTTATACTTAGGGTTCAGCCTATAAGGACGCTTCTTAACAGGCTTCACATCAGCTTTCAAAGGGATTTTTATCACTCCTATATCACCAAGGATACCTTTCATTTCTTAGAACTTCGTCAAAAATAAGTCCTAATACTCATGGAGGAGTTCAGTCACTTTGCTCACCATTTCTTCCTCCCAATAATCTCCAATGGTAGCGTACTTAGGCATTTCTTCTGATCCAATGTTTACTTTCCTTGTCTTCAAGGGCTGAGTTACTTCAGGTGATTCGACTGTTTGTCCATGTACTTCGCAATGTCCTTCCGACTCGGGAATATTAATGTTGTGAGGGTCGTCGTCTTCATCAATGGCGAGGTTATAGCATTCTACTGCATTAGCTTCTTGTTCCATCCAATCAGGTTGGTATTCGGCTATTTCTTTATCATCAAATACCTTATTATGGATCAGCCTAATAGCTGCATCCAAAGCAGGGCAAACCTTAGTAATAGAAAATGTGAGCACAACACTATCAGCAAGGCTAACCCAACTTACAGTTCCATGGCGAAGCTCCACCTCTGCATAGCAGTTCTTTGCTACAGGTTCCAGAGTGTGTACAAACCTATGTACCCATTCTTCACAAGGTACATGCTTCCATGCTTCATAACATTGCTCCAAATGTTCCTAAGGCCTAGTCTTACCATTAAATCTGCTTCGTACCTCCTGAGGTTGATCCATAAATCTCAGGAGAAGAAACTTTTGACAAGCTCTCCAACTATGAATATACTTTTTATGACCCTTCCACCATCTAGAAGCTGTGGCTCTGAATACTGAATCTAGAGTCTCCATTTTCTGTGAATCCGGTACTTGCTCTGAGAATTGTACAATAAAATCTTCTAGGTCTGACAAGCCATCAAAAGTAGGTAAGATTCTTGTCTGTGAGACAACCCATCTGATAGACTTGGTAATTCTTGCACATCGATGTCCATGTAGCTCATAAAGTCTATTCTGCCAATTCTCTAGGCCTTTGTCTGAATCAGTCATGCAAGAACTATCACACTGCCAATCCATTATACCTTTAGTAGTAGGGTTAACATAGTCTTCTTCTTTAGCTGCGATGTTGTAAATATGATCCAAAACATCCTGATCTTCATCTCTGACTGGCTCTCTATACCTTTCTCCTTGAGAAGGGTCCAACAGTACTATGACTCTGAAGCCTTTTCTTTCAAAACTCATGTGTCTATTCTTAAGGTTGATTACTGCATAATTGTCTAGTGCCCATTCAATTCCTAGCAATGCTGGATAGGGGTTGCTATCATCAATTATCTCAATGAATTCAAAATATTCTAAGGTACTGACTCCATCAATATCCACTGGTACACTAGGGAATCTTCCCAAGGGCACAATCTTCTGCTGATTAGCTAATCTCAATTGTATAGGGGACCATTCAAGCGTAGGTTTTCCCATTTGTTCCCATGTCTGCTTAGTTAGGACATTCACTTCTGATCCCAAGTCTAAAATGATATCAGTCATGTCATAATCTCCTATCTAAGCATGCATTCTCATTTCTCTTCTAGTCCTTCTAACTCTATTAACATTTTTTCCTCTATCAGAGCTTCGTTGAGGTTCGCAAGATGCAATAACTTTCTGTAACTCATTCAAAGCATTCTGATTTCTTAATAGCTTCATGCAACTCTGTAAAAATGATGTCAGTGTACTTACTTGATCTGGTGAAGCTTCTTGAAACTGTAACTGCTGTTGATGCTATTGCTTAGTTGCTACTGATGTTCTTGGATCGACAAAGTCTTTTTTAGCTTCCATAAATGTTCCTTTTTCTCTTCCAACATCGAAGGCTGGAATTTTCCCTGGGGTCTTATTTTGCACCTGCGTCCTAGTTCCACTCCTTGTAACAATGTTAAGGGCTAGGATAGGTCTTTTCACTACAGCAATCATCTGAACATTCTGAGTAGGAGCACCATTTCTTTCTTGTATCTTGGCTATCAACTGTGGGCATTGCTCAATCACATGATCTACTGCTTTGCAATATCGACATGTCGTAGTTGGGTTTTGACAGTCTCTAGCTACATGTACTGCCTGATTATAGTTATAGCAAATGATTTGGCCCCAACCTCTTCCAGGCATACCACCACGACCACGACCTCTGAAATTACCTCGACCTGGTGTACCACTACGGTAACCATATCCATCATTGCCTTGTGCATCAGTTTGTACCCTATAAGCATCATAGGTTTTCTCTCTCATGAGGTCGAAGCTGCGACATTCATCTTCGTTGTGTCCAACTGACTTACACAACTTGCAGTAGGGATTCTTAGGTACTTGAACATATCTCTGCAGCAGGTAGCAATCTTCAGGTCAATGCTGGCCAGTTGTTCTACAGATCTCACAATATAGGACATTAGGGTTAAACGGGTTCGGTGCACCAATATTCAGATAATTTCTTAATGTAGGACACTATTCTTTGTCATGGCCTTCTGTCTTACATCGTGTACACCAAACCTCTTCTCAAACAAATTTCCCTTTTCTCATGTCGTGAAGCTCCAAATCCATTTCTACTAACTATGCCTGTATTTGGGCTATTCCAGAATTATCTCCAACAGGAGTTGTTACAAGTTTCATAGCAATTTCCAACGCCTCTTGCTGATCAGCAACCTTCTGTTGCATAAGTGGAGTCCTGATATGAGGCAATAGTGCTGCAATGAACCATTCTTTATGTTGTTCTAGTCCAATAGTGAAGCTAACTTGAACCTCTGATCAAAGTCCCAAACTGATTCACCTTGCTTCTGTTGAATTTCTTTCAGTTCAGTTATACACTATGACTCCGATTTAGGCTTCTTGAATTCTTTAATCATTGCTTTTTTAATATTGGCCAAGGCATAGTTCTGAGTACTGGAAAACTTCATAAACCAGGTCAAAGATCGGTCTCTGAAAGAGGTGACCAGCTACGCTCTTCTTGTATTTTGATCCATAATATTCTTAGCAGTCCAAACAGTTTCGCATAAGAACCAAAACTGCTCTAGATCCTCTGATCCAGTTCCTTTAAAGACTGGGAGCTTGATATCATCATTCACATGGGCCATAGTGGATCGAGGGGGGGAGGAGGGGGAGAAGGAGGACTGGTAACAGGGGGGAGACTGGTAACAGGAGGAAGGGAACTTACTGAGGTAGACTGACCTGTGACAGGACTACTCGGGCTAGGGTTACTTTCAAACTGCGACGGGTTCTCAGGGATAACAGATCTTCGCTGCGGAGTTATAGGAGGGTTTCCAACAAAAGGGGTTTCTTCAGATCCATATTCTTCTGGACTTAATGAGGTATAATCGGTATTCTGGCCTAGGATATAGGATCCAAGAGTTCTCTTGTATCGTTTACCGTTGCGAAGCAAACCACTTTGCTCATCGAAGTCACTTTCGCTTCCAAACATAGGTTAGTAGCAATAAATCTAGCAATCTGATTGGATAAGCAATATGCCTTTCTCAGCCAAGAGCATTTTAATTTTTAGACTTAATGAATTCAGGTACTTACCCCTTGGTCCTTTGAAAAACTGTCTTTCTGCCTCGCTGAAAGAAGTATGTGTGTCGATGGTGAACTCCATCACAAATGCTTCAAGGGTTTGCGTTGTCTAGAAGTCAACAGCTCTTGATACTGCGTTGTTCGCACTTTTCGATAGCTTAATTCTTTCTGGGATCCAGTCAGGAGACTGATATTCTTTGAAGTTTGTCTTTCTTTCTGTTAACCTGGATAACCACTGGTGCAATTCTATGTGGATACTACCAAAGAAAATTTCATAAATTCAGTAAAAACGTACATTTTCAAGAAGTCGTTTGAGCTACGACGAGGGTCCTTATTCTCTTGTTTAGCAAATTTCAAATAAGTATCTCCAACCCAGTCACTGATTTCTTTTACTGAGGGCCTCCAAAACATATCCCTCTAGGTACGATGTAGATCCCTCTTGAAGCAGATACTGGTTCAACCGGCAACGAAACCAATTTGTTGGGCGTATGGGGTAGACCCGGGTTCTTATGCTTTTATCTTCGTACCAACAAACAGACCCACAATGTTGGCCCTTTCGGCAACAACCTGCGAGCAGGTTGCAGTCTCACCCGAAACAGCTATGGGGTGCCGTAGAATCAGGTTTCTGTAGGCGAAAGAGGGATATTACTGTACCTTTATCCTTAACAAAGAATAATTATGTAATATAGAGCTTCGATATTCACTTAAATAGCTTCGTAGTTTAGATAAAAAGACAGTTTCTTGCTTAACCCTTAACTAGGAATTCACAGCGAAGTTAATACTTAGCAATTTATCTTATTCTATCATTCATCTACTTATCAAATGCATAAAAACATAACAGGAAAAATAAAAAGAACCACCACAACACAAGATATACGTGGTTCACCCCTAGTGTAGGGGCTACGTCCACAGAACTGTGTTTATATTCAACAATTTACAAAACAATGCAGTTCTGATCTATGCACTCAGCTGCAGATCTTCTCAACAACCCAAAACTGTGCACTTAGCTGTAGAACCTTTCTTCCAAAACCCTCTGTGCACTCAGCTGCAGAGGTCGTCCACGCACTCAGCTGGGACTTAACCTTAACCCAAAAATAGACCTTAGGTTCTTCGCATCACATCATCATCATAACACAACAACTTCTTTTTTTTCTCCTTTACATAAGTGCCTATTTATACAAGTGCACTATTACAATACCATGGGCTTAAAACATGGGTACCCAAAAACCATGGGACATTTACAAAAAGAGGGGCTTTGACCCAACCCCGAAGCCCCTAAGACTATTTTGGACCGCAACTCCGCTTACAAGCTTCGCACCAAAACCGCGGAGTTGCCAAAATTAAGGACCTTCAAGGTCCGAGACCCAACACCCTGTGACTGGAAATTTTTATGTGTGTTTAGATGGGGTCGCTCTGTCCTACTTTCCCGTCAGTTCCCACCATGCGAAAAACAGTGATAACACCTTGGATTGAAATTGTCCTTGAAGTCAACTTTGGATTGAAGTCAATTTTTTCTTCAAGTCAACCTTCTATTGGAGTTAAACATGGATTAAAGTCAACTATGGATTGAATTCAACCATGTATTAAATTCAACCTATGATTGTAGTCACCCTTGAATTGATGTTGACTATGGATTGAGATCAACCTTGGATTGTAGTCAAATTTTTATTTAAGTCATCCTTGGATTGAATTCAACTATGGAGTGAAGTCAACCATGAATTGAAGTTGACCTTATATAGAGGTAAACCTTGGATTGAAGTCAACTATGAATTGAAGTCAACATGTATTAAAGTTAAAATTGGATTGAAGTCACCCTTGAATTGACATTAAGCAGTCATGCAGTTAATTGACAGAAACTTGAGTTTAGATCAGTAACTAAATCCTTAACCATATTTACGAATACAAGTGGCCAGTAAATAGAGAGAGTTAGTTATTAACTATTAAAATCCCTAGGTAAGGAAAGAAGAAAGGCATGCAAAAAGAAACAAAGAAAAAATAAAAGAGAGCAGAGAGCTGCCAGAGATCACCATTGGGTGTAGGCTCTATGTGATTTAGGAATTAATGTATCGAGCTACCAAAGAACATATAAAATATGTTAGGCTTAAAGAAAGAACTTCCAATGAGCACGTTAAGGTGTTAGGTTATAGAAATAGTTAATTCTCTCTATTTAAACTAGTGGCAACTTGGAGCCATGGAAAGTAAGATTTAAACTCACGATTTTGGGCAAGGGGGTGGAACTCTTGCAGACTACTAAGTTTTTAGGTTCCTAAGGCCGGGTGGTGCATGATTTCTAACTTTCGTTTTCCTAGATTAGGATCAGGTATGTATTCTAGTTAACCAGACTCTTGTTTGTTACAAATAGGTTATGTTTCAATTCTATTTTATACGAGTATTATGGAAAGAATTATTGAATATTTTAACCATTTATTTACAAACCTGGAAACGGTTAACATTGTTTCTTTTAAATTTAAGAATAGTTAGCTAGTGATAAAAATAAATATGACTATAAGATATGAACATAGATGTAATTCTTGAATGAGAATAAAACCCTAGTCAAACCATAATATTATTCCTTTATTTACAGACTTGATAACATAATAGAAGTGTAAAATTAAATTTGGTTATAATGGATGTATAGAAATGCATCTCTTAACTAGGAATAAAACCTTATAGTATTTCTTTAAACAAAGATATCGATAACAAAGTAGGAGTGTAAAACCTAACCACAGAGACTAAATTTTGAGCCAATAGTTAGGATTACAATTTACGCAGACCACATTAGATGAAGCTAACTTTTACTAAAAAATATATCTGAAGTTCATATTAGTAAAAGTATGCAAGTAACACAGTACTTATAATCCAAAACTGAAATATTGCACATACAAGCCAAAATGTAACGATGTCACAAGCAGAAATATTTATACAAGGGTTTTTTCCTTCAGAGTCAATATGTAGTGAAAATGGAGATAAGTTAACCAAAAAATATCCACTTAACCATTATATATTGTTTATAAAAAAAGAGTTCGAAACCCTAAGGGTAACCAGATGGAACACTATTCCTTTTGTACTTATGAAAAAATCTTCCTGTAGGTTAAACGAACCTAGAGCTCTGAAACTTCGAAATCGTAAAGGTAAGATGAGCCATACCAAACCTCACTCGCTTCTTCTTTTCTGGATTTTCAACAACACAATAAAACTTGAGAATCATCTCCATTTTGAATGCTACAGAGTTGACTAAAAGGTGAACAGGGACTTACAAACTCATCATAGGAGAAGGTCCAAATGGGTCTTGGCGGGATAGGAGAGGGTCCAAATAGGTATCATTCTACTATTGTTGGTAATACCTATATAATAAAATAAAAATGTTATGGGAACTAAGAAAATGAACATGGAAAACAATACTATAATCAACGAATGGTCTGTAGTTGTTCATACCTGTATGATAAGACTAAACCTAGCAGAATATAGCTCTACGAATGGAACTACCAAGTTCTTTGTTGTAGTGTAGCTGGAAGAAAATCTTGAACTATAACCACCTGTATCTTAACACCGTAGAGACTTTCAATGTATGTTTCCAACCTCATTTTTGTTTAGGATATCATACACCACGATAATGCTAAAAGAAAAACAAATCTCTAAGCGAAACAGTTTCTTAGGTGTAAAGAGGTCACGAGGAGCTAAAGGAAAGTGGTGGCGACGCCATGAGAGCCAAAAAAACCTCCCAACTCCATCAAATAGTTCAGGAATGAGTAAAGAAGGGTAAAGGTACAACGTATGCTTTAACCCTATCTTGAAAAGGGTAATCAATACCAAAGCCAGTTGTAAAGCACCTGTTTCTCCTAGATAATTTCAAAACAAGCATTTAAACCTTTCCATAGTCTTTGTTGCATGGAATAAACATCCTAATTACATGAACTAAGTTACATCAAACTTAGGGTTTTGTGTGGAACAAGGTTACACTTTTGAATTCCCCTTCAGTTTCCTTAAGACATGTTTGGAGTGATTATACCCTTACTTAATGAACAACCCAAATTGTTGGATGTGGAAGTAGTTCAAACCATATATTGTATTACATAAATAACCCTCAAGCTTTTGCACCTGTGTGGCAATAAGAGAAAAGGCCAAGTGTGTTAGCAGAAGCTAAGTAAGTCACCATTTAACCTCATAGTCAAATCTATATCGCATACACATCTATAAGCAATCTCATCTTCTTTGAGCCATAACTTCTAAAATTAAAGACCCAGGAGTTCAAGTTCTTTAACCTAAGGAAAGGTTGTGATTTTAAAATAAATTTATGAGTTTTTCCTTCTAATATATATATATATATATATTTAAATTGGTGTTGGTATAGTTTGGAATAATTTTTAGGTTTGTTACAAATGGTATTAGAGCATGGTTATAACTCTTGGACTTGACGGGTTGTCACCTGTACAGTCAAACAAATAATCTCTTTAGATAAATAATAAATTACTTTTTTTCATAAATTAACAAAAACAAATACTTTTTACACACAGAAACAACAATGGAAGAACCATAACACAACATAGAAGAAGAGCAAGTACCTCAAGGAATGTCAGTATTGGAAAATGCAAGTTTATATGTTGAGTTGGAGGATAAATGCACGGGGGATTTAATCAATGAATCTCTAACATAGAATGTTCGTTCATGGCATATGAAACAATACCCCTAATTTCAGTAAATATTGAAAAATACCTCCCAAAATCGTCTTTTTTACCCCCCTCCCAATATGCCTTCCCAATTTATAAAAAGAACTTATTTTCACTATATATTGTATGTATCCATTTTTTCATTTACACTTTTTATACCCCTTTATATTTCTACCTAGTATATTGACATGATACCCCTCTTATGACCTCATATGCATTCTACAATGCACCTTGCTTCTTTCGATGAATATTGTGGATGCACATTAATTCACCCACATTGCAATTAATTAACTAGATATCATTATGATTTGCGGAATCTAATGGTCTAATGATAATGCAGGAGAATAGGCTCATGAAGATGAAGTTATCCATGACTTCACCAAAGTTAGCTGAACCCTAAAGAGACATAGAGTCTCACACATGTCTAAGTTTTTTTTGTTTATGTTAAAGTTGAATAAAATGTTTAAGGATACTCTATCCTTTCCATATGTAACAGATAAAATAGAGTTAGTTGGTCAACAGAGTGATTGTAACAGTTAGTTAATGAGTCACTGATGACTCATAGGGGTTAGTAGAGTCAAATAAGGACTTAGTTCCTTCTTATAGGATCTGGAAACAAAATCCTCTTGTATTTAATTCAGTTTGAGTTATTTTCTTAGATAGCTTAATTTGGATTACATGGTTTAGTTTTAGCTCACAGAGCTTAGGATAGCTCATAGAGGTTTTAGGATAGCTCAAAGAAGCTTGAAGACTAGATCAAAGGGGAAGGAGCTCGGAAATCAATTCTTGGAGCATATACAAAGACTAAGGATATTTGATTGTATTGATCTATTGAGAAATTTTAAGCTCAAGGAAGCTTTTGATATTTTAAAAATGATTTTCAATGTATAATTGGTGAAGCTTGCAATCATATGGGTTGAAATTATTAATCTGTATTGGAATCCATAACTTATAGGTATAATTTTCGCATAGGACAAAGAAATGATTTACACACAGTAGATAGAAGGTATCTCTACATTGCAAGATATATCTTGGATAAGATCAACGACTGTAGTTAATTTCCCCAACAAAGGAAGGTACATCTACAGAGTTAGATTGTTATCCACATATGGATACAGATCAACGATCAAGAGCGAATCCACAAGGATCGACGGTGTAGAAGAAGTGAAGTGTGGAAGCCAAAAAAGTGGAAAAGGGACAAAACCCAGTTTCAAAAGTTGGCAAGTCAAGTTTTGCAACTCGAACCAGAAAAGTGGAAAAGTGCGGAAACCCTGTTTCAAAAGTTGACAAGCCGAGTTCCACAACACAAGCCGAAAATGTGAAAAAGGAAAGAAGTGCGGAAGTGCAGAAAGGAGGTTAGACAATTCTCCAATATGTTTAACAGAATTTAAGGCATGTTAGTTTTCAAAACTCTCGGTTTTGAGGTCTGAAAAACAACAGTGCTATCAAATGAAGAGATGGGAGATCACTTCTTGTATGTCACTAGAGGTAATGCACATAGTACAAAATTTAGATTCAATGTTGCAGGTCCCCAATTATTGACTAAGCCTCTTTTGGGCTGGTTATACAAGCCCCCATGGCATTTAGCAAGCATTAGGACTCTAAGTAAGCCTCTCAAGGCCTGTAATAGGCACTAGTGGCTGGGTATCCAATCCCCCAAGGGCTAATGGGGGCCTATAACAGGCCTTGGGAGCCTTAGAGCCTCCCAAGGAAACCATCAACATCATGGATTACTCGCTTTTTATTATTAGACTTCTTCAGCATGGAGAGTCCTCCTCAAACCCAAAAATAGCCAGGATGGACTCATAGTTACAATGTTACGAGAAATTCTCCCACTTCCACATCAAACGCACCTGAACTTACTCACAAATGATATGGAAAATGTTGGATCCATTCTCCCTGAGAGAAGAATGCTTCTAAAGCACATTGGGGGGGACCACCTGAACCCAATGTTTCATTCCATGATTGTTAAGTATAGTGTGGACATGCCTTGGTTGATGAATATAGGTGCCAGATGGAGGAGTTCATTTTTACACCCATCAAGGATGAACCAAAATAAAGGAAGGGGGTTCTCAGTGCTCACTACCCTTCCTCGTCACCTCACTTGAAATTGAATAAGACATTTCTCAACAATAATATACAAATATGGACATTTTCTAACTAGGAATTCGAAAAATAAATACAAATAATATATGCATATATAAGAAACAAAAAATCGAAATTACCTTTGTATATTTTAGACAATATGTACATCACAACAACAGCCTCTATGATGTTCCGCTTACTCTTCCCAAAATCATCTTTCTCTTATTTTCCATCTTTTACATTAATAAATGCATATTCTCCATACATTTTAGATGTGAGATAATTATAGCCATATGGCTCCATTTCAACATTGGGACCATTCTTGATATAGTTTTGATAAAATTCTCTGCTTGGGAAAATACTTATTGATGGATGCATCCGATATTGTATATTTAGAATATGGATAGGGTTTCGAAGTCTCTCCAATATTTCAAATAGGATTCTTCCATAGTTCACTTTCCCTACAAGCTGATGAACCAAATTTACATTGACTTAAAATTTTACAAAACTATAGTAGCAAATTTATATAATAAAAAAGTTGTTCAGAAAATCCATTGAAAAAAAACCTTACTGATTACTGTTGCAGGTAACTTCTTTGGATCTCCTATCAAAACTACATGCCTTACACCTGTAATTTGTAGTGCTTGATGCACAACCCCACAAGATTGTTAGTGCTCCTACTGTAGCTTTCCCACTCTATTCCTTATTTTTGTTTGCAACAACTATAGAAGGTTTACTTATGTAAGAAGCATTTGTACTTTTTTCAGCTGAAGCCTCCTTTACATATTTGTTACCATATATGACTATGTCGCAGCTTGTGGAACTGTTTCCACTGACTTTTGTGAAATAGATGATATATTTACTTGCTGGTGAAAAGTATCCTATTTAGGAAATACATTTACTTGCAGGGGCAAATTTTCTTATTTAGGAAATACATTTACTTTTGCTCCTAAAGCTGACACCTGACGTGTTTCCGAGGCAGGAATACCATTGTGTACATTTGTTCCATTTAATTTGTGTTTCATCAAGGAATATGATACTGCACTAAATATGCAATTGAAAAACAAGAACTTTGAAGATAAATCCAAAACTAAGAATTGTGAAAAATAGCAAATGCAAAAACATGAAGTTGGAAGATAATGCCAAACTAAGAATTATGAAAAGTAGCATTATTAAATAAAGTTTTCAAAGTTTTTGTATATTATCCTAGTAACAATTCATGTTTACATCCACTTGTAAATTTAAAAATATATTTATATAACTTCTAGTCCTAAAGATGTATTCAAAATTCACGTTAGGAACATGTCACCATGTTCATATAACTTATACTCCTCAAGATGCATTCAAATTTCACCTTAGGAACATGTCACCATATTCTCTAATGTCATTTGCTTACTTCAAAATGAATGCATTACAACTAAAAAAATTCTACATTGAAAATAATCTTACAGATATGTCGATAATTAGAAATAAAAATTTATGTGTAGTCCACAACATTTACCAATTATCCCTGAGACAATTGTTAGCTCCTGAAGGCTGGTTGAAGAGATCTGCTTCCAAGACAAACGGTGCACTCCATAGCTGTATAGAATCCTTAGGAAGGCACAATTGCACGTTGTAGATACACATTGAAGAATATCTAAGGTTGGCCTTTGCTTCTACTAATCAAATGAGACACCAAATGGGAATACAACAAACAGTTTAATTTAGATACATTTACATAATCCAAAATGTGTCTGTAACATCTTGAGTTTCATATATTGAAAGATGGAAACATTAATGGTGAAATTATACAAGTTACACATAGAAGGATGGAATATAGTCATTTCACCATTAAGAAGGATTGTTTCCAAAACCACTTCTATTTTTTAAGCTTCTATCATTTCCCTATTTACTACAACATATACAAAAATTTAAACTAGATATGAAAAGAAATCTTAAGGAGGTGAGAACAATAAAGATTACTTGACTTGGTAGTTATGTCTTGTTGCAAACCTTTGAATATTCCCAACGGTGTTTCCACCTGGCTGAAGAAAGGTATTTTCAAAGTATCCTTAGGTGCCAAATATTCTTAAAAAATATGATTCAAGCATAGGAGTGATCCTTTGATGAGGAATAATAAATTGAATATGGTTTCAACTTTCAACAGAGCTTAGGAATTGTGAAAATTTTACCCACATTTAATCTTGACAATCACTTCTAAGGTATTGTAGAGTTAAATGACTGGCATGTTACAACCTGAATTATATCAATTTCCTATGATATTGAATGCAAGTGCAGAGAGATCAAAAGGATTGCACAAATGTATATAAATCAATCAAATATATAATTCACAAATGAAGAGCCAAATCTTGGTGAGATAGGTGATTCCGATTTAATAATATCTAAGATAAAGAATAAATTTGTAGAAAAAAACGACGAACTATAGGCATATAGAAATGTTGTCTAGGATTCTATTGAGCTTTCTTATGCTTTTGCATTAACTACGGCTCGATATTCTGCTTCTGCTGAAGAAAGAGCAAGAGCTTGTTGTTTGTTACAAGCCCAAGTGACAGGTCCAGATCCTAGACCGAAAACATAACCTGCAGTAGAATTCTGATCATCAGGATCGCCGGCCCAATCTGAATCAGTGAAACCAACCAACAAAGGTTTCCCCCCTGTACTGTAATGAATCCCAAACTGAATTGTACCTCGAATATATCGAAGTATTCTTTTTGCTGCTTTCCAATGACTTTCATGAGGAGTTTGCATATAACGGGAAACACGACCAATGGCAAAGGAAAGGTCAGGACAAGAATGAGTCAAGTATAAAAGACTACCAACAAGCTGATGATACAAGGTGGCATCTACTTCAGGGGAAGTACAAGTGGTAGAAAGTTTGACTTCAGACTGGAAGGGAGAAGGGGCTGGTTTACAATCTTCCATGTGGAAGCGACGAAGAAGGTCACAAGCATACTTAGACTGGGAAACAAAGATTCCTTCTTTGGTTTGCAAGACTTGGAGACCAAGAAAATAATGCAAATGTCCTAAGTCTGACATTTCAAAATTTTGCTTAAGATTGGATTTCACATGGGTTATAAGGTTAGGGTCACTACCAGTAAGGATAAGATCATCAACATAAAGAACAAGTATGATGAGATGGTTTCCTACTTTCTTGGTATAGACATTGGGGTCAGAATGCAATCTAGAAAAACCAGTGTCAAGGAGAAAGCTATCCATTTTGGCATACCAAGGTCTAGGAGCTTGTTTAAGGCCATATAAGGATTTCTTAAGGAGACAGACAAGGCTAGAGTTATTCTGAACATATCCAAGAGGTTGTTTCATGTAAATTTCCTCATGTAAATCACCATGTAAGAAGGCAGACTTGACATCCATTTGATGGACTTCCCAGTTATGTAAGGTTGCAAGGGAAAGAACAAGGCGGATGGAGTTCATTTTTGCTACAGGGGCAAAGGTTTCATTGTAGTCAATCCCTTCAACTTGGGAAAAACCTTTGGCAACTAACCTTGCCTTAAGTCTTTCAACACTACCATCTGATGCATACTTAGTTCTGTAGACCCATTTACATCTGACAATTTTTCTTCCTTTTGGAAGAGGAACAAGATCCCAAGTATCGTTCGCCATTAAGGAACGATATTCTTCATCCATAGCTGCATTCCAATCTGGATTTCCTGAAGCTTCTGCAAAAGTTTTTGGATCATGATTCTCAGAAACTTGAGCCAAAATAGAAGAGGCTCGCTGAAAATGAGAACGAGTTTGACGTTGATCTCTAGGATCACCGGCAAGATCACCAGCTGCTTCACATGTTGAACGGACCCATAGAGGAAGTATTGGTGTTGGTGCAATTGGAGGAACATGAGCAGGTGGAGGTGGATTTTCATCCTCACTGTCATCATCAGAAACTGGAGTTGGAAACCTGTCAAGGAAGCTGGAAGAAGAAGAAGAAGAAGGCACAATCGCCGAATCAGGCTCGCAGGACAAAGATGGCACACCCGCCAAGTTAGGCTCCCAGGCCAAGAGATTTTCATCAAATTTAACATCTCTTCTAATGATTATATCATGAGAATGTGGCTGAAGAAGTCTATAACCTTTTACATCTTCAGAATATCCAACAAATATGCACTTTTCACTTTTAGGCTACATTGCTTTCCGTTTTTCATCCGAAATGTGAGCCCATGCTTCACAACCAAACACACGAAAGTGACTTACATCTGGTTTAATTTTACTCCATGCTTCTTCCGGTGTTATACCCTGTAAAACTTTAGTGGGTGTGTGATTAACTATGTAATTTGTACAATTTATGGCCTCATCCTAATATTGAAGACTTAATCCCTTAGATTGGATCATACAATTTGCCATTTCTTTTAAAGTGCGGTTCTTCCGTTTAGCTACACCATTTTGCTGTGGTGTGTATGGAACAGTGTGCTGCTGTTGGATTCCTTGTTCAGTGCAGAAAATAGTGAACATGTTGTTAACATATTCTCCTCCATTGTCTGATCTTAACTTAATAATGTGATGACCAAATTGTTTTTCAACAAGGGCCTTGTAGGACAAGAACATGTTAAATACTTCGCTCTTATGTTTTAAGAAGTAAACCCAAGTGCGTTTGGAGTAGTCATCAATGAAAGTTAAGAAATACTTGAAACCAGAAAATGAAGCAGATGGAAGAGGGCCACACAAGTCACTATCCACAAGCTCCAAGGGAACCGAGGCGTGCTAAGAGGCACGTTTGTCAAAACTGTCCCGATGATGTTTTCCAAGTACACAACTGGAACAAACACCATCCTTACAAGATACCAGCGGAAGACCAGTCACCATATTGTCTTTACATAGTTGTTGCAATGAGTGATAATTTAAGTGACCAAATCGCTCATGCCAAAGTTTGCTCAAGTTATCACTATGAGCAACAAAAACTGAAAAAGGTGATGAACCAAAGTTGTTAAATTTGTACAACCTGGTAATATCATCAACAGTTCCAGTAGCAAGGATATTTTGAGGATTTTTAAAATCCTTGATTACAACTTGGTGAGGTGTAAATGTCACAGTTTTACCTTCACTTGAATGAGTAATTTGATAGACTGATAACAAATTGTAGGAAATTTTTGGAACACATAATACATCACTGAAATGACCGTTTTCTACTGGAACTGTTCCAGATCCTACAACACTTAGAGATCTATCATCACCAACAAATATTTGTTTGGTGTTACATTCATGCATAGTAGAAAAGATGGCTTGATCCTTAGCCATATGATAAGATGCTCCAGAATCAATGAGCCATTCATTTGAAGTATAAGAAGAAGATGCAGTATAAGAGTAACTAGAAGCACAAAGTGCATGTCCATGAGAGTTAGATTCTGAAGACGAATCTAGGCTGATGTGGTGCTTCTTCATTGCTGTTTCTAAGGCTACCATCTTCTTAAAACATTTAGATTCATCATGATTATCTTTCCCACAAAAATTGCAATGACGCTCAGTCTTCTTTCCTTTTTGCTTGGATCCTTTATCATTTTTTAAGGGAGGAGCTGACTGAGAGGGTTTGGGACCCTTGTTGTTTTTATTTTTATTGTGAAAATTTTGTTTCTTGGGAGGCTTGGACTTTTCTTTCTGTTGGGACAATAAGGCTTTCCCAGATGTATCTGCATTGTTAATTATTCCAA